>VZTH01007715.1:0-59923 GCA_013397815.1 Aleadryas rufinucha
TTTTTTTTTTTTTGGTGACATTTTTAAGTAATATAAATTACTTTTCAACAGAAGCAAGAAATATTCTGCATGTGGAAGAAAATATCCAGCTGATAGGGACTATAGGAAAAGGATGCAGAACTTCTGGAAAGCCACACAGAGATGAAAGCTGGCTAAAAAACTTTCTTCAGTAGTTATAGCTGTTAGACTTTCCTTCAAGGTTCTTTGTCTTCTTAATTGATAATCTGAAGTACCATTGACATTCATTAATGTTGCAATTTATGTATGCTTGATTTTCAATTTATTTGAACATGTTAAAATCCTTGAATTCCCTTTTTATATTCTTCTTAAATTTACTAAGTTTTTAAGAACATCTTACCTTGTTTTCCCGAAAAATTATGAATTTATTTGGTGTTCATATTTCTTCAGTAGACAGAAATTCTAGCAAGGACTGAAATTCTTAGCAGTGTTGTGGAAGTTCCTAAGGTTAAGCTCTTAGAAATTAATTTATTTTACTGGCTGTAGTTACAATCTTTACACCCACAATGTTTTGAATATTTTAATTAACACAAAGAAGTATTTAACAAAGCAAATACTTAATTTGTTTTGACTCCATGGTCAGACTCTTTTAATAAGATGGTTTTGTCCATAGAACTGCTATAGGATGTCTGTTTGCATCATGTTAATTGATTGTATTTTCCTCATTTCCAAACAAGCAAATACATACAGCAAAATTCTTGTTATGCCATTCTATTGGTAGTCATCCATGGTTACAATGAAACTGAAGCGAGTGGTTGGCCTAATGTCACTCCCAAAGTTTGGAAAGAGCTGGGAATTCAGTTCTGCTTTCCTGAGGCCCCGTTGCAATTCTGTGCCTGTTAGACCAAATTAATTTCTCCGTATATTGTTCCTTGCTCAAGCTTTGGTTCCTGAAATGATGCTCAGTGCTAGTATCTCACTAATGAATTCTGTTCTGCACGGATGAAATGAATTCCTATCATATTTCCATTTATTAAGGGAATCAAGCTGTGTCACTTCTTCCGAAGACTGGCTTTATAGATGTGTTTGGAAAACTACAAGCAGCAGTATTAGACATTTGCCTCACTTGGAGTAAAGAAAGAAGCAAGCCAAGGGATGCAGCTGCATGTCTGCCCATGTACCCTCTGGTTCTTGTATTACCACAATTAGAAAATAGACCTGCCTGATGTACTGGAGCTCTAGTAATGAAAATATGCTAAATATTGCATTGCACTTGGCATATTGCATTAGTCATAAAGCAGTGTTACATGGCCTCTGTCAGACATGTACAATCCTTTCTGGCTATATTGGGTAGGTTGCTTGGATTGAAGACAACATTTTCTGTGTTATACAAAATGGCCAAGAGATTTTTCCAGTGTTTTTATTTTATCGAGAGAAATGCCTTTATCTCCAGGTAATTTATGCACTCACGGTGAGAGAGTTGCCACTAAGGGCATGAATAAGCCATAAATGAATGGAGTTATCAGAAATCCCTGGCCTTACAGATTCTTTAATAGGTGTGTGGAGGAAATGATTTGCAGTCACAGCCTTTAGCATGGCTTGATAAATCTCTCAGTGGTTTTTTTTCAGTTTTGTGGTATTTTTATAATCTCTCACCAAGATGCATGCGCAGTGCAGTAGCTTGTCATGCATTGTCGAACAGGTCCATTATGGCACTGTGCCCATGTGGAGTTCCCAAAAGCCAAGGCCCTCATATTTAGGTATGTCAAGTCACTGCGATCCATTTGATACCTGAATGAAATAAGGCCACCTCTTTGGCTGCCGAGTTGTGACAGTCTCTCTCATCTTGTTGTCTTTAAATGCTTTTTGTGGGGGAGTAGTCTTAGACTGGGTCATATTTTCCTTTTTTTCCACACGTCCTTGCATGTTGAATTCTCTCTAGGAGAGCTAAACACTAAGCTATGTGCTGAGTGGGCTGAATGGGGTTGGGTGAAGGGAAGAGATTTGCATGGCATCAGAAAGGTGTGAAAGGGTTTTTTTATTTTTCTCTGTAGTAGGATTGCTCTGTTCTGTGTTGATTCTGCTTTTGGCAATGTGCATGCCCCAGGAGCTGACCTCCTCTGCAGAGTTGTCTGTCTGGGTGGCACTGGGGGAGCTGCACACGAAGCCCTGGTGCACCATCTGCCTTCTGCTAACACTTGTAGCAGTGTTGTCTGGCGGCTTCCTTCAGTGCATGTTGAGAAGAAAGGGACACGTGATCTTTGTGAGACTCATTCCTAGGGGATCAGGTGATGGGGATGAGGTTCTGTCTGTCCCTCCATTGCATGCACTGTTACAAAAAGCGTACAAGCCATTCTGCTGGCACCTTGGACTGCTACGTTTTTCATTAAGTAAGGACTGATTTTTCTCTCTGGTCAGTGACAAAAGATTGTCCATCAATTTTAATGCTTTCAAGTCTCTTCCAGATGATGTCAGGTTTGGAATACCTGCTTAAATAAGGTGGGGTTTGAGTTATTCTTTATAATCTTTCACAAACCTAGCCATTAGAAGGATCACTGGTTACACTTCTGATGGGTAAAGACAAGGGAAACATTCATCTGTACTCCAGTAGATCTGTGATTTCAGATGACTTCAGAAATAGAAAGTATGATAGTGGCATTTCTCTTGTAAGTTTAACAGTTACCAAAATTTAATTTCAGGCTTCGCGGAAGTTTCAGACTCCTGACGAGTTAGTACTAGAAATACCTCAAGCAATGGATGATTTCTTCTGCAATTTCCTGGTCAGATTGGGAATGTCTAGAACCCTTGACTGCTTCCAGACTGAATGGTAAAATAATTAAAGTGAGCATGTTACTTTGGGAATTAGGTGCTCAGGATATTGTTTCAGAAAACTCTCTTGAGTACAAGTCATTCTTAAATACGTAGTTTTTAACAAACAAATACATTCCTGTGAGAATGAGGATGCAAACCCTTGCTGAAGTAGAATAATCAGAATATTTATTACTTGGCAATTTTTGGTGCAGTGGTTAAAAAATATGAATTTTTTTATTTTTTAATATTTAGTTTATACAGTAATCAGAAGAATAAACTCTTGATCTGATGCTATCTTATTTTTCCAAGCACTTGTAGATTGCAGGGATTTTGTCCATACTTTATGCAGAAGTTTAAAGGTGCAGCTTTGATGAAATACAGCCCTCTCTTCATACATCCTGCAGGATGTATAGTTTTTTTAATGTTGAATAAAAATTATGTGTTAGGAATGCTGCAAAACTTTGGAGGAGAGCTGAATTACTTTGGAGCCAAAGATGACACTTGTCATAAAGTTCTGTTGAAGTAAATGAAGTTACAGGTTTGCTTTGAATCAGCAGGTTATATTGGAGAAATTCTGAAAAGTGGAAACACCTCTCTTTGATTAACCTTGTTCTCAGTTTTAAACATGAGAAGTTCAGAGGGTTTTTTTTAATAAAGTCTCTTGAAATTGTGCAGTTTGAAAATTAGAAAAAGTTAGAAACTTCTTATTTTTTCATACCAAAGCATTGAAGCTTTTAAATTTTCATAAAAATATTCTCAGGTGTGGAATCTGTGCTGTCGTTTGCAAGGCTCTGGTCTTACTTATCAATCAGGCATTTCCTTTGGAATTAATAATGATCTGCTTTTTGATAGCATAACGATGGACTTAAATGATTCCTTGGAGAAGGAGCACTATGGTTCTGTATTCTTTCTCAACAAAAGAACTGATATGAATAACATTAAGTTTGAAGTCTAATAGTTTTTATGCTAAAAGATAATTAATACTAGACAGATATGAATAGTGACCTTTTTATGAAGCTACGGCTTTCTTTGAAGCACTTAGAGTCTGAATTTATATCAATGGCAAAATTCAAATTGCTTTTTAACACAAAGTGCAGGATTTAACAGGCCCTATCTTGTAAATTCTTAGCTGTACATATATTTTTTCTCTATAAGTGATACTTCTAATTTCAGTAGCTTTACAAATGAGCTCAGCATGTCAGTATCTAATCTTACTGTATAGAGACTTTCTGCATTAATACCTTGTTTCAAAATGTTTCATGTTGGTTTGAAATGGATAATTTACTATATTAATGAAAGTGAGAGCAGATTAGTGTACTTGGGTTCCTCATTATGTATTGGGACGACACTCTTGCTCTCATGCTGTGGTGATCAAGTACTAATGGAATTTAAAATGAGAAATTAATTAACGTAGAGAAAATTTATCAAAAGGCTGGCTTTGAAATTATTGTCTGTCTGAGATCTAAAGGTCACTTAAATTGGACCAATTGTGTGTGTTTATTTTGGGGTTTGGGAAAACACTGTTATTCTATCCAGCTGTATAAAATTCCGTGATTTGATTATGGTTTATTTTATGCCAAACCCCTTATTTTTCAATGAAGTAATGAATAATTTTATAACAGTTGTAGTGATTTTTTCCTTTAATTATGTAGGTTGTTTTGCACATAAACTTTTTATTCCAATTATACTTTAAGGAACTTTACAGTTAAATTATTTTTTTAATATCTAATTTTCCATTAAATTTTCCATTCATTTGTTATACAAGACTTGATAGCACTTTTGTTGTTTATTGAAGATACTGGATTGATAGCATTTAAGTATGAAGTGCAGAGGCTGATTAGCTGTAAATTCCTGCATCTGCCAGTCTCTCCCTCCTAATGCCTGAGAGCCCAGGTCATCCTGAGCTGTCAGTTTATTGCAGAGCCTCCGTGCAACTTGATTCATTTGGAATCCAGTTTCTAGGAGTTATAATGTAAAGTATATAGTAATAATGTATTATTTTCAGTCAGTCTGCACTGGCCTTTGGTGACAAAATCATAGTTAACCATCTGTTCCTTAGGTTTCCAGATTCTTGGTTAATTTTTAATAGTGATTTAAGAATTATAACTCAGTAGTTCTGAAAAGCTTAGTAAAATACCTGTGTGTGCATGGAACTAATTTAATTTCCATCTGTAATGAAAGAAGTGAGAAGATCAGCTATTTGGCAGTTAGCTCAGTATGGAGGAGGTCTGTGAGATTTACAGGACCAGGCTGATGAAAGATAATGAGATTTCTCAGTGTGATTTGTTGTGTGGTTTTCCATTTCTGCTACATGCACAAAAACATTCATTTTTAGTGCTGTTCTTAGAAAAGGGTGTAGTGAATTTATTGGTTTTAATTGTGTTTCATGCAAATTGTCTTTCAGAGTTTTTAGCTCTGCTGCAGTTGAGGTTCATCAATTATCCGTGTTTGATGAGTCTTTGTGCAGATATTTGATGGTTTTCATGAAGTGTAGTTAGGGCATTCAGTGGAGAAATACTTCCAGCGAGTAAAGGGGTACATAGAGTTGTGATTTTCTGCCATGAGGGTGCCCTTATTTGCAATATTTCTGATAGGAATTGTACCTGTGCATCAGTCACTGTTTGGAGGAAAGAAAAAAACCCCTAAGCTTCTTAGTGTTAAAGCCTGTTCCTACAGTTATTTACTTAAGAAAATGAAGTGATGATAGAATGAATTTTATTGTGGACATGTTCAGATGAATTTTTCAAAAACCTTTCATCTACTCATGGTGAATGTGACAGCTTAATTCATAGGGATGAGCATTCCAAGAAGTAGTAGAATGCAAATACGTAGCTGACTGTAGGAAGTCATTTGGACAGAGGTACTAACATTCCCCTTAAGTTTTTTGGAGGGTGTTAAGTAAAGGTTGCTTTTCTTCTAGAAATGCTTTTTGTTTCTGCAGCATGATTATTGAGGAATGATATTGATGATTACTGTCTTCAGGTCTCAGATCTGTTGCTTGTACCTAGGCGTGGGAGATAATGTTTAGTATAATTTTTATTTCTACTTACTTCTGTTCTTTTCATACTTCCTTATTACTTGGAAACAAAACAATGCACAGATTCAAGTATTTTTCACCTGAAAAGGCAAATAACATTCATATTACGCCTTCTAGGGAGCTCCCACCCAGAGCATCTTCCCAGCAGGGAAGGTGCTTGTGGGGTTATGGTCTTTATCTGATTTAAGTTAGTTACAGCTGCATTCAACCTCTGGTGAGCTGATGTCATGGCTAAGGTCTCACTCTTCTGTCTGTACTGTATTCTTAGGTTTTACTGACTTTTTACCCGAAGATGAATAGTCCTAAAGTTCAGGATACTAAATGAGTAGATGTTATTGCTGGGGCTGTAGAGATTCCTGGGATGCTACCCAGCATTCCAGGCTGCTTCAGATTCTTTTACTTCTTAAAATCCAAGTCAGTCTGTGCAAGTGTTTAACTAAAGCAACCTTCAGCCTTCTACATCACGGAATCAAGTGCTCTCAGGGGCTGGTAAAATAGGTAAATACTGGTAAATATAATTAAATAAGGAGAGGGGAAATAAACAGGAAGGAATGAAGAAATTTCCCTAGGTGAGCTCTGTATTCCATGTTGAAGATAGCTCAGAATCATTCATCCTTATTATCTGCAGCTTAGTTGAGTCCTCAAAAAAAAAAATCTTGATATATTTGAGTATGTGAAATAAAAAAGACTGTGACTAGATACAAATGCTATTAGAAAAGAATATTTGTTTCTTTCATTTATTTAGAAGAAAGGAAGGAAGAAAACAATTGTTTAATGTGAAGTACTGTGTTATATGTCTTGACTGTTATGAACAACACATGTCTTAGAATGAAAAGCAGTAGAATAGAACAGTGTGGTGGGGTAGTACTGCTGTGAATTCTTAATGACCATAGAAGGTTAATACTTTAAGATGATAAATATCACTGTGATTCTAATTTAGGTAAATGGTAGCATGAGAAGGAAAATACGAGTGAAGTGAGGAAATGGAAACATGGAATAAAATAAATCAAATAAATCTGTTTCTTTTCTACCAGGTACGAATTCATTGAGAGAGGTGTGCTCACAGCTGAGGATTCTGGGCTGGTTCCAACTGTGTACGCCCGCAACCACCAACTCGAGACTGAGAATGTGAACTTGAAGAAAGAGCTGGAAAACTGCAAACACTCTGTGAAGTATGTTACTTGGTTTTATTGAAATTTTTATATATGGTAGTAGATGGTCAGATAAAGTGGATGCCATGATGATTTTTTGCTTTTTATATATACCCCCTTTTTATATACTCTTTTATATAGCTTTTGTGTATTCTTAAGTGTTTTTTAGCCCACATACTTCTAATTCTTCAGGTCTGATAAATAGCATAGACCCAATATTCCCTTAAGCCAGGAGACCAAATATCTCAGAAGCCTCAGACACCAAGGTCTTCTCTGGAACACATTTTGTAAACTGAGATAGGCCTGTCCAGGGGGGGAAAAGTTCCTCAGGGAGGGGGGTTCACTCACCCTCTCATTGGGGAATCTTTGATAGATATGTTAATTGGTAAGGCCTATAATGTTATACCCAAACTATTGTGAAGGTGCATTTGGATGTGCATTCCAGAATGGATGGAGTGCACCAAGGATCCTTAAAATAAATACCGAAGTAAAACCCCTTTTTCCCTTCTAACCGTGTTTGGTTCTTGATTTTAAGACCAAATATAGGCATCAAAGTAAACCCAAGTACTTAGTGAAAAATAATAAGTTCCTGTTTGTTATCCTGGCTGCACAGACTTTTATTTCTAGGTGACATTTATAATTAAAGTTCAAGTTTCTCTGAGTTCTGTTAGAAAAGTAAATCTTAATTTCTTTTATTTGTATTTACTAGGCCAAAAATAATTTTCAATATCCAGTAATCATAACAAATTACTGCAGAGAACTGTGAGAGTCTAATAGGTAGAACTAAAAAATAAATTGTTATGTGCATTTTGTATTACAGTACTATAAATTACAGCTACCACAAACCTTCAACATAGGGAAAAAAATCACTATACATTTATTAGTAATTTTTTTAATTACAAAAAATCTGTCACTCTGGGCCTAGTGGTAATGGTGTCAGTGTAAATTACCATCATTGACTATACTTGTGTGTACTTTGTAGTAGTTTATTTTACAAGTCTGCAGTACTTCAGTCATGAGAGTTAAAATACTTAGCCTATAAAATGGAGAGATGTGGTAATGGACCCCATGTCACATGGCCTTTTCTGGAGAATGGTGTGTTTGCACGTGTGTGTGTGTGTTCATTTAGAATGTACTCCAAGGCCTAATGATGCACTCACTTCTGATTTGCCAGTGTGTGGTTTTAAAACATGTAAAGTTAATTCCATCTCTTTGATTTTCCTCAGGATTGCTCAAGTTGCTAATTTTCATTTAGGTTGTTCCTTTTCTATGAAAAAAACCAACTATTCAGATGTTAAATAATCATTGCTCCTTGTAATGGTAATTAAATTATTTTCTGATTGTAATGATTTATTACATTTTAAATTAATGAATTAATTGGCCACAGTCAAGTAGTTTAATAAACAGTGGCAACAATCAAGTCAGATACTGCGTAGCCTAAATATAATGATGCACTGGGAGACAGACCATAGAGAAGACATTTCCTTTTTTAATCTGCAGCTTCTTTTGACAATGGGTACTCAAAGATTGTGTCTCATATGAGTGGGGGAGAGTAACAAGCAGTAATGCAGAGTAAAAGAAGGAAGGACAAAATGTGGCCCTCATGAAATTTATCCTTGACAGTAGTAATTTCAATTAGCTTTATTTCTTTTTTTCCCCACCTTTTATTTCTTTTCCTCCCCTTCTTCACCCCCTGTATGTAGCAGAACATGCTGTAACAAAATAATCTAAGTCTGTTATGACTTGGTAAGGGTTTTCATGGGTTTGTTGTATTGCTACATGATTATTTAACAATATGAAGCTCAAACTCATTTCACCATGGTCTGAATGAGCTAGGTTTTTTTCCATAAGAATATCTTTTTACACCATGGGATGCCAGAAAAGTTTTTATAGCAGCTGTCTGGGTAAAAGGCTGAAAGATGACATGGTAATGTGCAACAGAGAGCAAGCAGGAGAGGGAAAAGAGTGCCAGTATATTGGGTTGCTACAGGCTCTCTGTTAAATACAAGTCCCAACACTCAAGTTCAATCCACAAACTGAAACTGGGCCCTGCTTTTTCACATTCTGGTGTTTGTTGACCTAAAGTAGCAACACTCTGGTGGCAGCAAACAAATGGGTCATGTCGCTGGTTTGGTGTTCCAGAGAGGGCACTGAGATTTAGGGCAGTTCTGTGTGACACAAATTCTGTGTGAGCACATCTTGTTCACTCGCACTGCCTGTTACATGCTGCAGGTATTCTGCATGTGCCTTGTTAAAACACTGCTGATATCAGACCCCTCCTTTGTCCACTTGCAGAGGGAGCTTTGTTTCCATGGTCTGTCAGCTGTTAGGTTGTTCCTTATATATGCAGTATAGGCAGGGGTAAAACTTGGTCTGTGCTAACGGTAGTTCGTCACAACTGCACTTTTCAGCCTTTTCATTTCAAATAACTTCCAAAGGTTTCAGTGATACTAATGTTAAAAGTTCAGCATTTGTGACATTAATTTCATATAAATTGTTTTGAATAATCTATGAATTAAAGCAATACCCCTTCTGAAATAATTGAAAGGTGTGAAATGGAGCATTTTTGCTATACGTACCATGGGCTACCGTGTTCTTTTATGTCTTTTGGATAAACCCTAGTCATAATACTCTACACTAAATCCATTTAGTGCAGTGACTGTTAACAGCATTTTTTCTTGTTCATACATTCAGTAACTTGAATCACTGCCTTTGCTGTGGTAGATATTCCAGCAGGAGCCAAAATTACCTAGAGGACAATATGAGTTTTCAGGTTTTCAAAAAGAATGACTCAGAAGGCAGAATGCCTGAGAGCACTGGAGAAATGCTGATTTGACTGGTTAGAAAGCAAGGATTTGTGAGCAAGGAAAGTCCTGTATTTTGCTTTGTGGATTAGTCAGAAAACATTGATTGAGAGCTACAGTGCTGTGAAATGTATTTGAGGAAAGCTTTTAATTACATTTGGTATTTCTGAGCTTGGTACTCTTGATGGCCATCTTGCAGAAAAGAGATGTTATTTGGGACTTAGGCAGTATGGGGGCCCAGGATAAATGACTGTAAACCAATTACCTCCTGCTTTAATGTTGTTTAGCAATTGGTGGAAGACATTTAGTGTCTAGAAGCTAACTGTAATTGTATTTTGGATATTTTAATACAGTATTTACATGATTGCATGCAAGCAGGGGGGCAAATCGAGTAGATTGCAGGCTGTTGGTTAGATTTCACTGTGGTGTTTCATTATTTAAAGAGAAAATTACAGTTAGCTTCATTTCCTCTGTATATTGAGCATGTATTTTTTATAGCTTGTGCAATGTCTGAAGGCATCTTGATGTCTGCATACATTAAAAGAAATAAATATCAGCCTATAATCCTTTTACTCTAAAACTAAGTATAGTTACTACCTTAAGGTTTAGATACACTACTCATCTTTATTTAAATGATTTCTAAAAATTACCATTGTGTGGTGAAAGAAAGCAAAACTAAGTTAACATTGGTTTGCCATGGGACTCCAGTTAGGGGGTACCTCAGTTGTGCTCCCTTTCTTTTATCTTGAAGGCTACAGTTGAGCCCCAGTTGATTGCTAAGGTGTGTTGTTATCTGCTGAATGTTTCTCTTATGGAAGCATGGGCTTTCCTTCCAATATGCACGAAAAATTTGTAAATAATACTGAAAATCGTTGACTGTTGAGTGAGACTAGTTAATTCTAATTCATTATCTTCAGTGGTGTCTGGTCACTTAATATTCTAGTAATGTTTTTCTGAATTGAAAATAGATTGCAATTTCATAGCCGTGTTAAACTCTTCCTATCTGATGATATAAAATAGTTTGAATACCAGATACTTTTGTGTTTTCCTGTGGCCAGACCTTGTCTGTTGCCTATTTATTTAAACATGCAGTCAGACAAATGTTATATCAGGTTTAAGATTGTGTTGGGCACAGGGACTGTGAACTGTGGTATTTAAAAGCTCTTTAAATGTTTAGGAATCTCTTATGTAGATGGAATGAAAGTTGTGTCAAGCTTTTGCCTGTGGTTTGTAGTTGAGTTCACAGCATCAGTTAGGAAGTGTAAACATTTGCAGGTACCTTTCTGTCCTTTTTGGAAGCATGCTCACAAATACACACTCAGCTTACAGCCAAAGTAATAGTCAAAATATAAAGTAATCCTGGAAGTCATATTTATTATTTTGGTTAGTAACAACATTAGCAACAAAATTCTCAATTCAGCTCCTCTTTCTGTACCAAAATCTATTCCTGCACATATTTTTCCAATTACACCATGGAAAAAATGAAGTGCACACTTTTTGTGTTGTGCACCATATTTAAATGCAGCTGTTTAATTACATGGTGCATTTAGTGTCTTTGCTACTAAGAGCCATGTAAACTAGATAGAGTAAAAGCTTGAACATTTATGTTTTCTAAAACTGTCTTTATTTCAATTAAAATTTTAGGGCTACAACTTGCAACACCTTGGGGAATGTAGTTCCACCTGAATTCAGTGGGATCATGGCATGTAACTTGCCTCTGAAAACCCCTACTTGGGTTTGTTGTACCCTGTCCTCTTCTGCTATTTTAACAGAAGTACTTGCTTGAGAGAAGTTTAAATGGAGAGACCGGCAGACTTTGACATATATCTTCCCTAAAAGAAATGGATATTGGCTGTGCTATGGCTGTAGCAACATTTTTTATGCTCAGAACAAGCCATCTGCTGAGCTCTGAAGGGGCAGGGTTTGCATTCAAGGTCTTTATGGCGAGTCAGATTTTGAGCGTGGTGTTGTGAGGGAGCTGTTTCCCAGAACTGTCCTAAGACCACTGATTCATTTACTTCTCAAATGTTTGTAGAAGCCTGAGCAGAATCATTAATGTGGGGTTTGTATCCCATACCAATATCCCGAGTTCCTCTGTTTCCCAGCTTGTGGTGTTTGTGCACACAATGTGATGTGTGTGCCTGAGGCTCTGTGGGAGGGGCAGCCCCGCCCGGTTCCATGGCCCTGCCGGCTTTCACTGAGAGCTGCTGCCATTAATTCACCGGGCTCTCCTTCAAGGCCTCTGCTACAAGCACCACTTCACGTACAAATGTACGTGTGCCAGTATGCTAGTTTGTGTAGGCAACAAAAATAGTGCTTGCATATACAGCAAATAGAAATCATTTGTATTAGTAAATTATTTCTATTTTAAATTACTAAATATAGTGTGCTGGCAGTTATGGATCTTCTTCCTGGACTTCTGATTTTGGCATACTTAGTTTTCATTTTGGTTTTACCTAATTCTTCAGCTCCTTGTGCAGAGGAGATGAACTTTATTTCTGCAAGAAGCAAATATCTAATTTCAGTGTAAGGTAATTTCAAGCTTCCTTTGCAATTAAACAATTCATCTACTAATCTTTCCTGCCAAACCCCTATCAGTAAAGGCAAGGAGAAAATGTACTGAATATATGCAGAGTATTTTCTTTTTAAGTTTATGGAGAAGAGCATCTCAGGGTGTCCCATGGCTGTGTGTAGAATGCGCTTAGAGAATAACAGGTTATCAGTATGTTTACAATTAATTTTGAAATGGAGTCCTTTTGCTGCCTGCTCTCACATTCCAGGGAACACCTGGGGACAGGTTACAAACATGATTGAAGAGAGCCTAAAACGTTTCTGGCCCAACTTTTTCCAGAAGGCTCTCTAAATTAATTTGCAAGGCAACAATACAGATGTGATGTAAATATTAAAAAAAAAAAAAATCAGTATTTTCAGTATATTATCAGTATTATCAATCTTTTACATAGAATTTAAAACAAGAGGATTGGTTTTTGTACCTCCATGAAACTCCTTGTGCTTAACATAAAGCTGACCTCAACTCTGAGATGTATAATGCCAGAATCCTTATGGATTCTGTCTAAAGGATCTGAGGGAAGAGGAGGAGTATCCATGGTTTTGCACCTCAGCTGGCAGCAAAAAGACCTCAAAAGTACATATTCTCCAGCACAGGTTGTACTACCAAGGACTTCCAGCTGAGATACAGTAGGCGTGTGCATATCTGAAAATTAATTCTGTATGTATTCAGCATACCTTGATGCAGTTCATAGGAGGAGACTAACACTACTGCTGTGTATTTTGTGTTTTTACACACAGGAAAACAGAAGAGGCTCTCCTAAAAATGCAGAAAGAACGAGACTTCCATCGACTGCGTCATAAGCAAGTGGTGCAGGAGAAAAACAGGCTGATTTGTGATATAAAAAAGTACAAAATAATTTTAGTTGCTATACATGTAGCATTAAATATGTTTTGAATTGTTGCCTGCTAATGAGATAACGCTATGGAATCTGAAGTGAGTCTAGCTGCATTTAGTTACGTCATGGTAAACAGCAGCTCCATGTGACCATCATGCCGCACAGATCAAAGAATTTCCAATGAGTTATTTTTGGTGGATTTTCTATGATGCAGTATGGTATTAACGAATACATAGTATTTCTAATAGTTGGAAACAATAATGAGGTGTTGTTTTTTTTTACACAGATCTTTTGCCATGAATAGGTCGTGATTTCTGTTTAGAACATTTTCCCATTTTAAGGTATCACACCCATGATACCATTTGCATTCCTGATTATCATAGTTGGCATTTTCTGTCATCTTGAACTTCCAGTAAGAAACTTGCTGTGTTGCTCTGGTTGCAAATCGGCCCAAACTAGTCCATTACTACTGAGTTATGGTAATTTCATTTCTAAATAGGAGCTGAGTTTAGAATCTCTTCTTTGCACATATTTATGCCAGCACTTGTTTTAAAATAACACTGAGAAGAGGCTTACATCTGCAGCTCCAAGGAATTCCCTGAGTTTTGTTGGTATTGTTATCAATCAGTGCATGTCATAGCAGCTCTGTTCTACATGCTCACCCTTGGAATGCATACATGCTAATGCAAGAGAGCACTCTGCACTGATTTGTCCTCTGTGACTCAGCGTTTTGCAGGATGCAGTAGTTCCGGAGCTGTTGGTGTCACGTGTTTCTCTCAAGAGATTACATGTCTGAGTCTTAGTTTGTCTGCAGAATTAAAGTGCTTAATGTGTAGTAAAGAATGAAAGTGTGTAATGTGTGGTGAAGAAAGAAATCATGATCATTTTGTGACTGTTTTGTCCAGATGAGGATCTTATTTGGTAGTCAGATAACAGCTGTAGTTCTCTTTCGTCCAGTGAAATACAATCCATGTGTAAGAAGACAAATTAGCCAAAATTAATGTGCAGTATGTGTATGAAGGATTAAGAACAGGACAAAACTGGATGGATTGTTCTAAGCTGTGAATCCTTGCATTCATTCATCTGACTTTTTTTTTTTCTTTCCTTGTGGTATTCCAGTTGGTTGGTTAGGTACTAAACAGCTTTGCTGTCTCCTCTGTGTTGACCTTTTGGTAATTTTACTCGTTTGTTTGGGGAGGGGAAAAGTTATGCAGATATAAATCTCTGATTTAACTAATCTGTGAGGAATCATTTTTCCTCCTCTTGCTCACAGGCTGAAGGCACATTATGCATCCTATGAACCAGTGCTGAAGGAGCTGTCAGAAAAATACCAGAATTCGCTGACACAGAAAATGTTAACCAGTTTGGAGAGAGACAAAGCAATGGGGCAGGTAAATCTGTGGTGAGCTTGCACAGTTGTTGGGAATGCTTCTGGTTTTTACTTTGGTAATTACACAGGATATTTCTGGTAAAGCAACTCACTTATGCAGTAGCCTGAAGCAGAATATTTTGTGAGTTTCATGATTTGGTGAAATATTAGCAGTGAATGTATGTGAAACTTGGTGCCACAGAGTAATAGTTGTCAGTGTGTACCTGCTCAGTGCTGACAAGAGTCAGCAGACCCTGGTACACCTTCAGTGCCAACAGCTTAAAGAAGGGTGTGACTTTCACACAGATTCCCGTGCTTCCATCTGTGCCTTTGGAAATAGCTTATTTTAACTTCCTTTATTACTGTTTGTTATTTTATTTTTTCCTAAATATATCCAGGAATGACCTGCTAGTTTAGAAAAAAATACATGAAGAGATCAGAGACAGTTTTTCTGTCTTGAATGGAATATTTGAACAGTATCTTTACTCCTCTAATCTTACCTGATGTGTACAAGATATTCTGCCCCTTTGACGGGAAGCAGTATGAGCACAGGTAGAAGGGATGACAGAAAATTACCTTGCATGTGTTTAAAAAAAGAAGTAGGAAAAAATAAGAAAAAACCCTACCCAAATGCATTTCAGCAGTAGCATCAAATATATGTGGGTAAAATGAAAGGAATTTACCGTGCTCACACTATCTTCTGATAGTCTTCATCTCTCATTTCCTCTTTTCCTCTGCCTCCAGTTTTTCTCAGGTCACCTCAGGGCTTACTTATAAAACACTGAGGATTATGTGTTTGAAATTTCAATAAAGAAAACAAAATGCCCTATAGAAAATGGGAGTTCACTGCCCATATGGAGTTATACTGAATCAGGAGTACAAAACATGGAACAGTTCCAATGCTGTGAAATTTCAGGGACATATTTATATGTAGGACCTCTGCAGTTATGAACTGTACTCATTCCAGAGCAATGAGTTTTTTGTAATGCATAACACCATTATTTTGTGACATTTTGTTATGACGAAGCTGTAAGTCATATTGTGCCATTAAATTCAAGATCAGTGCAGTGACGGCGGTTGCTAAAAGTTGCTGGTGTAGTCAGAACCTTAGTATTCTGTATGTCTGCATTGTTTTAATAGAGCTGTAAAAGTGTTTTGAGAGATTCTGGGTGGCTTGCATTTTATTGCATTGTTGCTCTGGGTCTTTCCAAAATCTTGAATTAGGAGTTATGTTCATAACTTAGAGACAGTAATCAAAAGTAAAAAATTACAGATGGAATTTATGAAGTACACCAGCATGAATGCTGCGTGTTGTGAACAGACACTTCAAAAGTCATGTTTTCATGTTGCTTCCTCTTGTTCTTTCCTCTTTTTAAAATTAGGTTACAGGTTTGCAGGCTGCGTTAGAAAGTTTAGAGTCGGGATATACTAAGCAGATTCCTGAGACAAAAGGTAAAATACTCCCATCACCCGGCTCAGACTGGTTATGTATTTTTTTTGTTGTTGTGATGCATCTCAAAATCTGTGTAACAGTAAATCAAAAATACTTGCAGTACATTTTATCAGCTGACCTGGTGTCTGAGTAGCAGTTTTATCATTTGAATATTTTATTCTGAAGTGTGTTCACTAAGGAGAATGAGACTGCTGCAGGCAGTATGGAATATGTGAGTAACTTGGAAGGGCTTTGTCCTAGAAATCTGTTTTGTGAGTGATTTTGTTACTGTATCTGCTGATATTCCCTTTATGGTGCGTGTGCATGTGTTCTTTCTCAGCTCGCCCTTCAGAATGCGTACATTGTGGTCTGGAAACACTTTGAAAATACTGGTATTATGAAATCCAGACTTTCATTTTTACAGAAGATTGCTAAGATGATATAATATCTGCTGGAAAAGTATCTGTATGGTACCACAATACTTCCCTGTGTAATTTTTGCATTATTTTTTCTATCTCCATCAGGAAAACCCTAACACCTCTGCTTTCCTAAGTAAATGAAGCTCATACTATCACATTCTCTGAGAGCATCAATCCCATAATAATTTTGAACCTGTTTTTCAATTGCAGCTACATTTGATAGTAAGATAAGTTTCAAAGAAACCAGGTTTCTCAAATTCTCTTGAAAATAAGTGCGACGTTGCAAAAGGGGAATGGTGAGCTCCATCCTCTGACAACAGTGTTCACATGTGAAGGGGGTGCTGCACCTGCCTTAGTCATGAGCAGGACTCCCATCAGAAATAACTGTTTACTTGAAATTAGAGAACCCTACAAATATTACACAACTTCCAGGTGAAAAATTTGTTCCAATTTATGGCAATTTCAGTATCTGTTTGTTTTGTGGTTTTGGGGTTTTTTTGTTGTTTGTTTTTTTTTTAACATGTTTTAAAGCCTAAATCTCCTTTGACACTGGTAACATACCCCACGTAAAAAGCCACTGAGTTACCCCAGCCTTTGACAATCAAGCTTCATTAGTTCCCATGTTCATGGAATTACTTCCATTGTGTAAAGTTCCTCTAGAAAACACAAGTCTGAGAAAAAGAATAGTAGCCACATAAATTTATTTGGGGTTTTTTTGTTTGTAGTTGAGTGAAGAGGCTAGGAAGCATTGCCTTCCTTTCCTATTAAGATACATTCTGGCTTGAGGATATATAGTGTGGGATCTTCCCTGTGCTCATGTTTTACAGTGTCGATGCCCCATCTATCTTCTTTTCATATTAAACATACTTTCATTTGTTGTTTGATTGTAGAAACCACTCTCTGGCTGTTCAGTCTTGTATATTCTCCAGAAATCTTGAGAGCACTTTGTAATACCAAGAAGTGACAAGCAAGGGAGCCATTTGATAAATAATTATATAAAAAACCCCTTGTCAGTCTCCAACACGAATTAAGCTCATCAGCCACCCACATGCTTCTACAAGTCTTAATTTGCTTCATACCTTGGGTATCATAAATTAATCAGTATTTCAATTCATTTCATTTCAGTGCTTTGTCCTCTAATACTACGTAATTTTTATTGCCCTCTGTAGGGCATACTCATGTCTCAGTGGGTAATATTGTCTCTTTTTAGAATACTTTCTGCTGCCTTTTGAAAAGTGATCATATTCTGTTCCCTCTTGATTTCTTATTCCTGAGAGACTATAAGTACAACCCTGAGAAACAAGCAGTGCATGAATACTGGAGAAATGTTTGCTTCATTATTCTCAAAATTCAGATTGTTAGTTTGGAAGGAGCCAGTGCTGTTGGAGTTGGAAATCTGGGCTGTAAGGAGACTTCCAGCTGCACTTTTCAGTCTTCTGGGCTGACTTCTGTGCATTGGGGTATTTGAGGTAGAGGACGATGCACAGCCAGAATGGCAAGTGATCCTTGGCCAAGCTGAACTGCCTCTCCTGGCCAGGTGTCTGCTTTCACTGCACTGCAGAGCCTGAAGGAAAGAGAAGGGCTCTGCCCAGCAGCAAGGGATTGCCCTTCACCGCTCCTGAGGCTGCATTTGTTCCACAACCTGACTTGGCCATGGAACACCTGGAATGCTGGCTTGGCTAGAGGGCACTGACAGTGGCTTTTAATTAGTTTTGGATTTGCTGAACTGTGAAGTTCTGCACATCTACTCTAAGAAAGTGGGAGAGGAACTTTTTACAAGGGCATGTAGTGACAGGACAAGGAGGAATGGCTTCAAGCTGAGAGAGAATAGGTTTAAATGAGATATTAGGAAGAAATTCTTGCCTGTGCAGGTGGTGAGACCCTGGCACAGGGTGCCCAGAGAAGCTGTGGCTGCCCCATCCCTGGAAGTGTTCTAGGCCAAGTTGGATGGGGCTTGAAGCAAGCTGGGATAGTGGAAGGTGTCCCTGCCCATGGCAGGGGGGTGCAACAGGATGGTCTTTAAGGCACCTTGCAACCCAAACCATTCAGTGATTGTGGGTTTCGTTTTAGTTTGGGGTTGCTTTTTTTCTCTCTGAGTCATATAGTGCTCAATAAAGAACAAAGGGGAACTTCTTAGTATTCACCGTGAGTCTGCATTGTAAATTTGTGTCTGGCAGCTAGGTAGAAAAAAATTAACAGTACTTAATGTTAATTTTGGGGCAACTATTTTGGACTTTATTACTCAGGCATTTGATGGAGGAGCTTTCAGCCTGCTGCATTTCAAGCAGTTGAAGATAGCATCCACAATACAGAGAGTGTAATTTATTTACCAGCAGTTTTTTGTTGTCTCACTCTCAGGCCGCAGTTCAGCTTTGTACAGAAATCCTTCAAGAGAAGCACTTCTAATAATTTTTAAGACACCTAAAGGAACCTAAGTTTTTATTTCCTAATTCTTGTCTTGCTTGTTTCAAATTGATATGAAGGACACATAGTAGTTGGAGAGGAAAAAATTGTTTGAGAACTAATTAGCAATTATTGTTAGGACTTGGTCATACTGTGGGCTGGTTCTCTCTCTCTGATGCACATTCAGAAATCATCTCTGAAAAAAAATTGTATTTTGAGTTTAGATTACTTTTTAAAAAGTAACTGATTTTCTTTTTTTTTAGATTTACATTAAAAACTGGTTGTGCTTTAAATCTGCTCCTTCCTGATATAGTAGCAAGATCATACATAGAAGAACCTAATTATCAAAAAGAGAGAGCTGATTTTTTTTTTAGGGCATTGGTGTATATTAACAGTGCTTGCACCCTTCCTTACGGATCAAAATACAGTGTTAAGTGGTGCTCTGAAAAAAGACCCTTTCTGCCTGCAGGAATTAAGCAGTGTTGATTGTAGCTTGCTTATAAACCTAAGTAACACTGCTATAGCAGCAGGTTCTAAACATGTTATAAAACTGCTCCTTGCTCAGTATTCTTCCTGTATTTTCTAAAAACAACAGCTGCTTATTTATTACCCAATTATATTCAAAAGTTGGACTCAACGAGTTTCTTTACTCATGGTTGAATTAACTCATTGCTAAGACTGTTAACTGTGCTTTTCCTTTCCTTGATCTGATGCAATTGCAGTTAGAAGGTCATGCAAAAACAAATTTAAAATGCACCAGTTGAAGTACTTGAGCCTGGTTGTGCCCATTCCATGTGCAATGCAATCAGAATGGAAACTCTTTAAACCTAAACTGTTGACATCTCAGTGCAACAGTTCTTTGGAACTCGTTCTTTCTTTTTTTAATGGTTACTGACTTAAAGCTCTGGAACTGTCATACCTGTTGCTTTATAGGTATGTCTATCTCAAAAGGACCAACAAACCAAATAACTCTGTGAGCAACATGCTAATGGATAGCAGTTACTGGGTAGAAGGTGTTAGGCACCAATTTTGCTGTTTACTGTTCCTCAGAGAAAGTTATTATTCAGGATATCTGTAACAGTGAACTTTTAAAACAGTGAGAATACATAAATACTAAAGTTTTTTTAATCCAGGCACAGTTTTTTCCACCAGTTCCAGCTGTACTCAGGTTGGGTATACAGGAAGGTTTTGTGTTTGCTTGATCTGCTTTTTTTGTCTCAAGAGTAGAGGGAATGTTTGGGTTTTTTTCCCTGCTTTAAGTCATCAGATTTGCATTTTGGTGTAAAGGTCTTAATGAAACCATTTCTTGAGAGCAATCATTTAGAAATGAGTCATGTGAAGTACATTTGTTTCAGTCTGGATTTTAGCTGTATAACGTGGTTTTTTCAATCAGAGATTTTTTTTTCAAATAACTGGAGGGATGTAAGTGCCCAAATCCTGTTGGAAATCAGTATTACATTCTTGCATCCAACAGAGCACTGCAACAAGATACAGGGATCACAAAGGGCTGTGTTTGGATTTGTGTGAGCTGCCAATGCAAAGGCTGTCAGAGAGCAGTGTCCTTTCTGCCAGGTCATGCCAGATGCATTGTGCTATAGTCCATGTGTGCTGTACTCTTCCTCCTATTCCTTTCAACCTTTGCTGATTTAAAGCTGTGTTACCTGCTTAGGATTTCTTTGCTGAGTTACCTATTCATCAGTAATTCCTTGTTTGAAAGGTGGGTCGGCAGAAAGTGCAGGGAAACAAAAGGAATTTTGGGTTGTAAATCAGAATATTGCATTGGTGGTGGGTACTGGATGGGATGCAGTGAGCTGATGTTTCCTCTGGCTCTGAGGGATTGGAAAGAATGCATCCATTTCCCTGTGACTCTCTCTGTACTGCAAGAGCATTGCATTTTTGGGGCCAAGTTTAGGGTACCCTTTAGATAAGATGAAATTATTTGTGGAACAGAGATACATGTAGCTCTGGAATACTTTATATGGATGGCACAGTGATCTGAATATCTCTTTATTTAAAGTGGTGTTTCTTTGAGAATTTCACATCTGGCTAATATTAAGTAAGGAGATACTTTCAGAAGAGTAAATAAAAAACATTCTGATGATATTTTTGTTGGGTTTTTTTTATAGTAGGCCATGATTGTACAAGGAGGAAAGATTTTGAAGGTCCCACTCAGAAAGCTCTTCGGGAAGCCAGGCAGCAAAAGTTCGTTGTTGTTGCAAGCTCTTCATGTGATCCAGCCGAAGATGCAGAGAAGAAGGGCAAGAGAGATGTAAAGGTACAGTATTCTTTCCAGTACAGTATCAATCCTCTTTATACTAAGCTGTGGTGAAAGACACCTGTCCAATGTGATTAAAAGAAGTCCTGCTTTGTTAAAGTAAATAGGACAGGTAGGTAACAAGTTTTTTGTTTTTAATACAAGTTTCTATTACAATTAAGCTTCCAGGGAATTACAGGAACTCTGATTAATTGGAGCTAGCAGTCTACCTTTTGAGAATCCAGTGTAATCACCTAGCAGAGGAAGAGCACTGGCTGTAATTGCTTCTTGCTCTGCTGTGTTTCTTTTGTAGCTTGAGAAATCCTGATCTGTTCCATAAATGCTTACAAACTTTCCCAGCATTTCAGACTGTTCCAGCTGGGTCTAAAAGGGAAAACATCTGCAAGACTAAGGGGAAAAAACTGGTAATTGTGTAATAGTCAGAGCTTCTAAACCTGAGTATACCAGAAGTGTCTTACTGCTTCAGTTTGAAAGTTGTGCAAAATCAAAATTAATTCCTGACGGAATATTTTTTTAATTATGGAAAAGAATGTTTATTTTATTCCCGTTGTTTTATTTATTGAGGTTACATTTTGGGACTACATAACAATGCTTTTTATTTTTCCAAATCAGGGTAAACATTGTAATATCTAAAATTTCGTAAGCTCCTAAACTGTTACACTGGACTATTTTTGTTTGAGAACTACAGTTAGAGTTTAAACTGGTTTTTTGAGAAGGAAGAAAGCTTAGTCGGTGATGATGTAGTCAGAAGCAACTTCAGTCTTTCCTCTCCCTGTCCCCACAAGAATACGTCCATGGTAATTAATTTTTTGTAGATTTCTGCCTGGCTTTGCAAGAGCATTTCTTCTGTTTGACTTTGGGAGTGCACTTCTCCACAGACAAACACACCATTTTAGTTCTGTTTTCATTCTTTTTTCTGCTCCTGAGCCCTCAAATTAAAAAAACTGTATCTATATCTGTCTGTATCTCTTCTGTTGCTTACTGAAACATTTCTCACCATATACAGCAAATAGTTCTCCATACTGTCCCCACACCTATTAGTGTCTGAGGCATGTGCCAGTCGGTCCAGGTCCACTTTGCCTGTTTTTCATTCAGTGGTTAAAAACTTCCATGCTAGACTCTCACAGGTATCTCCTCTCTTCATTTTGACTTGTGAACAGATAAAATTTCATAGTCCAAGAAGCAATCATTTTTGTGTTTCTGTTTCTACTGAAGCCATCAAGATTTTTATGGAAAACTTCAGCAGAGTTATGCTTCACCTCCAAAATATAAACTCTGCCCAGATCGTGTGCCTGTCTGGCTCTTGTTCTTTGAAATTCATGAGCACAGTTAGTTGACTGGTTCTGGCAAGCATCTGTGTTTCTACAGATCTTGTTTCCCAAATGAGTCCCACCAGAGGCCCTGATGTCTTTATTTAATCAATGGATTAGAAAACTGGATTAGTTCCAGAAATAAGGCATCAGAAAGTATGGGCATGTTTGAATGTACTAGAATTTTCCATGGCTAAGCAATAATCTAAAACTTTAGGTGTGAGATCAGCATCTCTTCCAGATGGAGCAATAGTTCTTTTTCACGTCACGTATCCTGGATCTATTATTTCTAAATATTTCCTTTCCCCTAATAAAGGATTCCAACTTGGATAGTGCATGTGAATTACTGCTTAGGATGTTAGAAATAAATGGCAGAGGGAATGATGAACATGTAGAGTGCAAAGGTGTGAGTTAAAATTGTGTTTAAAACAGAAGAGACAGACATCTGTCCTGCAATGCACATTTATTGAACTACGGTTCTAATCCAAAGTATTTAATTGAAGTAGTGTGTTCTTATTCAAGTGTTTAGGTGTCTAAGTATTTGTTCCCATCAAAAGATGAGGTATAAATGAGAGCCTTGCCTTCCTTAGGTCAATTTCTGTGATACTTGGAATCAAGCTTGTGTGGTGTCTCATCTCCTCTGACCTGTATCAAAAGAGCTTTTAAATTCTGCTGTGTGTTACGTGATTTAGATTCTTTCTTACAGTGATTCAACGTGAATGAACAGGAACATCTACTGAAAAGGGTTCCATAAGTCAGTCTTGTTCTCCTTTACAATAATGAAATTAACACTTTAAATGTTTTATTGCGAAGGGTAAAATTGATTTATACTTATTGAGATTATGATTCATTTAAATTCTCTTTATATCACAAAGGAAGTAGGAGTCAGAGCATGAATTTGGTCAGTTCCATGGAGTTCAGCTAAGGAATATAGAGAAGAAATAAATGCAATTAAAATCCTGTATTTGCATATGCATTTACAACAAAATAGAGAAAAAGAGAACAGAAGATATGGAAAATCTCGGTAAAATTCACTGTCTAGTATTGTCAAGCCTGTTTCAGCAAATGTAAATGAACATTTAAAGCTTACAAAAGTTCAGAGTGAACACGTTATCCAATTTAAAAGTTCAGGCTCTTGGATTATATCCCATTCAGTAAAAAGCCACTATATTGTCATGAGATTGTATCCTTGAGACAAAATTATAAATGTTTGTATTAACTGTACTGTTACATAGCAATGAACTATGGTGATGGAAATGATTTAACATCTCTTCTGTGTCTGGTAGCTAAATAGTGATCTAACAAATGCCCGTGCTTTTAAGTAGATGCAAATATGAGTCATAGCTGAGCTAGAACATTTACTCCAAGGACAGACATATATTGTGTTATTGCAATATCCTGTAAAAGCTGACATGTAATTTAAAACACAGGATCCCTTTGATGTGAAGTTTATCACTGAAACAGTGAGTGAAAAAGCAATTAGTTTTTTTTCTAAGAGAATGCATTGTCCTGATTTTACAATCTTTGTTATGAGACTCAATTAAATTGTAGTAACAGACAATTAGTCTAAACTATTTACATATCTGGCCCTTAATAAGCCAGTATCAATAGCATAAATAGTATTAGATTAAGAATGTGCATAGACTACTACTTTAAACATTTAAATTCATTAAAATACACTCAGGTCATTAAAATTGTAGAGAACCTTTGATAATGTGTATTTCATTATGTTCTTGAAAATTTTCCTATTTTTATTCTCTCAGATTCCTTTCAGAGTACATTCTATGTTTGATTGCTTTTATAAGTTATTAGCAGGACAATTGCAGATTCTTTATGTTCACTAAATTATATTTCTACATATATTACAACCCAGTTTAATTTTCTGCAGTTTTACTTGGTGTAAAACTTTATCTAATGGTGTGTTGGATATTTCTGGAGTTGAGGAATTATCTGTTTCTGTGGAACAGATTTTGCAATTATGGCCATTGTGTATATTAAAAATAGAGAAGTAAAATCCAGTGATCATACAGATATGGCTTTTGTAATTAATAAGACTTTGGATTGAAATATCACATGGGTACATGTGTTACACTGAAGTTTCTCCTCAGTTCTATGGAAAAAAGAGTACAAAATTTACAAGAAGTGTGGTTTCTGTGCTCTGAAGCAGAAGGGGAGATGAAAACAAGTGATTACTTAGGCACATTATTGAGTTTGAATATAAATTAGCACAGGTATACTGGGGACAAAATTGCAAAGGTGGTCCCAAAGTAGTTAGGAAGGGTCGTAAATGAAACAGACAATCACTATGTGTTTGTAATAATGTTGCTAAGAAAGCATTGATTTGATATTCAGAAGAGAGTGGGTGACTGACAGATAATACTGAGAACACTTATTCCTACAGTCCTTCCCTGGGATAATAAAACTACAGACATGGGGCTAAGAAAATTAATACAAGTTACCCAAATATAAGACTGCAGCCTAGAGAAAGGGAAAGAAAATACAATGTGTTTCAAATGAGATAAAATGTATAAGCTAAGAAATCATAGACTAGACAGTATAACTTACATTCCTAAGGAAGTTGGCAGTGTATAACTGAAATTTTACTCAATATCTGCAAGAAACCTGGGCAAGAAGTAACTGGGAAACTGGATTTGCAAGGAAAAATTGTTTCAATCCAGTCTATATTGCATCCATGGAAGGATAAGAGGTACCATGGATAAAATACAAGCGCACTTAGGTTTTAAAAAGGCTTTGGATACTGTCTCACAGATTAATTCTTGTGAACAACTGTGGAAATTTGGCCTGACATAATTTTTTTCTAAATTAATGGAAAATAGATTAGGAGCACGCAGATATACTGAAGAGGCTTTTTTACAGGGATATATTGTCCTTAATGATCTGGAAAATGGAACAGAAAATAAGCTGACAGAACTTGCAGACTGAGTGGTCTGAGTTTGTTGGGGCTGGAACAGCAAGTGCAGCTGAGGACAGGAGTGGAATTCCAAACCTGACCTATTGGAGAATTGATCTAAAAAAATAACAGACAATGTAAGGAGAGGTACAAAACTCTACTTTTAAAAAATGATCCAATGTACAAATAGAGATCAAGAAGATTAGAAAGAGTTGATCACTGGCTTTTAATTAGACTAGGCTCTAGGGTATGTTGTGTAAAACAAGCTTAACATGAGTTGAAAACCACATAATGTTGTGGAATAGCTGAACACTGTGCTGCAGTGTAAACCAGGAATATTGCCTGGAGCATGTGGAATAGTCCTCTTGCTAATTTGAGATGGCATGTGGCTTTGGCTGCAGTTTTGTGTGCAGTCTGATCACAGCTCTTCAGGAGATAAGTGGAGCATCTACACCAGAGCAGTAAGAATAATTAGAAGTCTATGAAACTGTCAAAGAAAAGGTGAGAAGTGAAATTGGGTAGTCTACAGAAAAGAACCCTAAGGGGAGACAGGATGCATCCTTAAAATAGAAAAGAATTCTGTTAAAAAACCAGAAATAAAACCAAAAGCAAATCCCAAATTACAAAACAACTTGTTAGAACAAGTAGTAATAAAGTAGAAATTCAATAAGAATCATTCAGAGTACAGTGGGTATTAAGCAGCAAAGAAAATGTATATCCTTAGAATATCATGCCTCTTTCCTTCTACTTACAGAATTAATGTTCTGTGACTCCAATGTTAAGAGTTATGATCCAAGATTAACTGGGTGTAATCTAAAATGTGTCCTTTAGTTGGTTTTCATGGAATTTAATTTAAAAGAATTACATGTTTTTTTAGGCAATTCTGTATTTTTTAAAAAACATTTTTGCTATGGACTTGAAAATGGTAAAAAGAAAAAGCTGCTTTTTAGGTGAAATTCATGCTTTAAAAATTTTTTTCTATTATATTCTGTAATGTAATAGATAATGTGATGATGGCTTTAGTTTTAGGATTTTCTGAAACCTGTGTAAAGATTTCAGACCTACATGAGAAAATGCTTAAGAACATTAGCTACAAATAAAGCTGTAGAGGAAATATTCACACAGTTGCAAGACCAGATTATAAAAGACAACTTATTATATAATTTTCCATCCACCTTGGCAGCTTTGTTAAATCGAGACATCCAATGCCTTGCATTTTTAGTAGTGGATTGATTCTTTAAGCCATTGGTATTTCATAAAATTACCTCACAGAGCATCCACAGGGTTTTCTTTGTGCTAAAGAACAAGGCTTATTTTGAGTCACGGCATGCTGCCAAGAGTAATAATGTAACAGGCCTTCAAGACTGAGAACCAATGCAGAAAGTTGTTGGGATGCATTTGATGCTAATACTAATTGTACATAGGCTTTGCATATTCATATATTTCTTTCTGTATTTGAATGTCAATAATTTTAGAATAGTAGGCTTGTCTTCAGTGAGACTGTGAATCTCACTCTTGCTATAGTCACTTGCAAAAACTCCTGATAATAAAATTACTGGGTTTTCTATGCCAATGTTTTGATTTCCTGGAAGAGGGATGTACTGAAACTGTATTTAATTGAAGAAAAAACCTTTGCGTTCTCTTTGCAGAGAAGATGTAACAAATATTAAAAAAATTACATAAAGACTTTGAAATGTTTGGCTTTCTTTACTTTTACAAATAGCTATTGCTGTCTTCCTCAAGACAGACAAATGGAGAGAGTTAGGAATTGTGTTGTGCATGAGGGTTTCCTTTACCCCTCAGGTTCCTGCAGTGCTTTCTCTCATTCACATTGGGCTGGAGGATAGGATTTGACTTTGCCTGAGTTAAGAGAGAACTTTCTTGGAGCACCAGGGGCTCCCTACAAAACACCCACAGCAGGAGGTGTGATGGTGCTTGCACAGCTGTTGGTCCCATTATCAGTGTTGGCCTTTGAGACCATAACTGAGCAATTTCATTAACTCGGGACTAACGATTTGTTTTCCCTTTAATTGAAGTGTCAAGACCTTAACATTTCTCTTGGAAACCATTTGGGAGTTCTGGGGGGAAGAGGAGGAGAATGGTTTAGTTGTGCTTGTTTGTTCACTACCAGATGTTCGGTGCTTACAGCCCCTGAAGAGAATTCTGCCGGTACGAGGTCTCTAACTGTGCAATTCCAATGCTCTTTGGAATGTTAAACTTCTGCCAAGATCTCAATTTCTTTCAAAGAAGGAGAGGCACTGACCAGCAGTAAAATGCACTACAGAAGATATGAGTAGTGTTGGGTACCTTAGTTACAATGTTATTGGTGCAAACTTCATTTCACTTCAAAAATGTCAATGGTTTTTAAGAAGGGCTTTTTCTTGTGTGAGAGGAAAAAAATCTGAATTCCACAGAAGTCTATTTCCAAGTACAATTCCTCTAATTTTTTTTTTTTTAAGATTTGTTTCATAATGAAAAATTTATGATGCAAGAGTTGGGAAGAGTTTTGTAATAATTTGGGAACTCTGTATAACAGGTTTTAGTTTTCAGTACAACAAATCAATGATCTGGTTGGTGGTTTCGGATATTGATAAAACACATAGAAATGTTACTTGTAGTTGATACACAGCTTCAAGTCAAAATATTCAGAATGGTAATTGTATTTGAACTGGGTAAATAATCACCAGTATTTTTAAAGGAGTATTCTTCCAGAAACATTTGCAGTCTACAATTTGGTGGGTAACCTTATCTTGGTGTTGAGGGATGTGGCTAAAAAGGCAATATATGAACTACTGCTTGATATACTTACACCAAAAAGTAGATTAAAGAGGCCAAACATAATACTAATTGGGCTTTTTGTTTTGTTTTGTTTTGTTTTTTTTTCCATTTTAATGTAGTTCAGCTAAAGTTATTCATGGTTAAAACCAGATCTCTTTCAAATTAGTGATTGAAATATGAAATAAGTGCTCAGACCCCCTAAAATCTGGAGGGAAAGGCTCAGGTGCTGACTGCGGTATTTATATTTTAAATTAACTATTCTGTAGTAAGTTACGGATTTTGGTGTTTCAATCTTTTTTTCCAATATTTAAACAAAGCCTTTGCATATGTCAACATCACTTTAAGGAAAATGAAATTCAACATTAGCATTTCGTTTTCATGGTAACAAATCTCTAACATACCCTAAGAGCTCTGGCACTGCTCACAGTGTTCAGGGTTGTTTGTCTTGTATATTCAAACAGCACTTCTGGGAGTAGAAAGTAAAATCTTAATTGTTTCTGTTTTAGTACAATGAAATGAAATAAAATACTAAGTCTTTACTCCAAACAGTTTATGAATTAATAATCAGAGCAGTTCCTCCAGAAAATGTGACACTATTTCATTGGAGTGTCACATACTATGAGGATAATGTTAATGGGTCACAGGCCTCTTTGTAATTGGATTTCCAGTTCAAATCTAGGCCTGACAGGTTTGATCGTGATTAAAATAGTTGTTGTATAATCATGGGTTAGTTGATCTTACCTGCTATTACATGCAGTAAGCAAAGTGCGACCTCTGTCAGCAGGGAGGCTGAGGTTGGGCAGATTTCTGCTGGAACCCAGCCTGGAATGATGTTTGTACAGGTGGGGTTTTACATCAGAGCAACAGAAATAATTCATGTGATGTTCAGACAACGAAGGCAACTCAGATTTGTTTCCGCTACATGCAACCACTTTGTAAAGCACAACTGCTAAACAATTTTGTGGACACATCAGGAATCTTTTCATATTGCAAATTTGTTTTTATAGAAGTGCAGTTTAATATCTTACTGTGGAGTTTGGCTGTGATCTCTGAGGTTGATTTTGGGGGCTAAAAAGCAGAATGAGTCAAGAGTTTTCACAGCTCGTTTAGAAGAATGCTTTTTTTCCTATTTCTTTTCCAAAGTCCTCTCTCCTCCCTAGCAGCTGCCCTTCTCTTTCCTACCTGTGCTCTCTTTGTAAATTCTCTAAATCCTTTCAGCTAAGGTGCTGAATTACAAAGTTTGAACACACGAATTTGAAAGCCTAGTTATAGAATTCTGTCACTCAGAACAAAGGCCAAACCATGTTGAAGTGACAGCAGAGCACCAGATACTCAGTGGACAGTTTCAGTTTGCATTTCTGTTGTACGTTTTACACCATAGTTCTGTATTTATTGTTCCCAAGTTTTTACCTTGTGTATATATATTTCAGATAATGTGCTATACACTGTAAATTAACCAAAGCAGATCAGCCAATCAGACATTCATAATTTACTAGAAATCTGAAGCTGTTTCTGTTTTTGCACGAATGCTTCACTCATGGTAGAGAGCAGACCTCCTGCATGTTTCTGTAGCACCTGCAAAGAAATTGTTCTCTTGAAGCAGTTCAGCAAAAACTGAGATTTGCTGTGATGTAAATCTCTCAAGAGTTTATTTTTACAAAAAAAGAGATTAAACAAGAAAAAAATAACTATGCAAAATCACAGTTCATAGTATTTTAAATCTATTTAGTCATTAAAAAAATTTAGTTTACCAGTGGTACTTGTTAATGTGAAAATGTCTACACTATATTTCCACACTTCTGGTGTGTAACAACTATAATTTTTAAAACATTCTGTTTAGATTACTTAACTCTTGTAGATAATTTAGGAACGATACATATAGTTGTGACATGTCTTAGTCTGAAAAGGGTGTTAGCAATAGTAGAGGAATTCGCAGGCCTCCTTCACACTTGGTGTAGAAATTGTTCTGTGCTATAAGATGTACATGCCCTGGCTTGAACCCAGCAGATAAATAATCAAAGAGCAGCACACAGCCATGGTAATGTAATACTTAGAGAGAATACCCCAATTCTATGTTCTGACATAGATCACAGGGTTGGTTAATGGGAAGATATTGTCCTTGGTTTTTCAATATTGCAAGTGAGAAAAATAGTAATGAAGACAGAGATGAAATAGGAGATATCTTTGCTTTTAAAAATTATCCTTTGAGAAAGGAATCCTCATTTTGAGTATCTTTTACTTGGATTTTTTGATGTACAGTCAGTTGTTGAGAAATTGGTTTTGTCCAAACAATAGTAATTGGAAAGAGATGTTCTCTTGAGTTCCAGGCTAGAAGGCTTTGGCAGCTGTTTATTCTGCTGCTCCTGTTCTGTTGTTGACTAAACTTCCCTTGCTCTGATCCTGCCCCTCCAGGTTCTGCTCTGTTTTGCAAACTCATAGTTTATGACCTATTCCTGCCTGCCACCGAAGCTTTGAAGAACAGTGTGTGCAGGCTTGCTTTGATCTCAAAAATCCAGCCAGGCTAAAATAATTTGGGAAATAACAATGAAGACAAGCTGACAGGGCTTTGTTGGCATAATTGTTTATTTATAGAGTTTTGTTCTATTTTAATGGAAGACAGCCTATTATGTACTAATTAAGTATTTTATTACACAGTTTATGAAAAGAATGAGAGGGGGAAGGCTGACAGTATTTGGAGCACATTTAAGGATAATTGGAGAGGTCCTGTGTTGTATTTGATAACTCCTGTATTGTTTTTAAAACCACAACAACACAAGCTGATATACTTACATATATTGTTAACCTTGGTGTTAAATGATTTTTGGTCTGGGAGTCATAGCAAAGAGCTCTTTCCAATCTGTGTAGTTTATTTCCATTTTTGTCAGGATACACACTGAGTAAGCTTCTAGCCACCATCTGGTAACGCCTGTGAGCAGAGAACCTCAGTGGCAGTAAAAGTGGCTGGCTGTGCCAAGGCTGTGACTGGGAGCTTAGTCAGGACATGCCAACACCTGTGCGGGGGACTGTTCTTATCAGCTGTGTCAGCTACTCTGCAAGGCTCCACACTGGCTCCCATTTTATACCTTTTGAAGTGGTCCTTTTCTGTTTCTTTGTAATAAAAAGTTCGGGATTTTAAATAAATTATAAACATCAAGAAAGCTTTTGAAATAGGGATTTGGGGCTGTCAGTGTTGCTCCTCACATTACAAATCGTGGGTTTATTACTTGTAAAGATCTTTTTAATAATTGAATCAATTCATTGTGAATTTCCTGTCAGAAGTAAGTTACTGTAACAAAGTTAATGGGAGGAAACAAGAAAAAGGTAACCTTTTTGTCCCTCTTTGCAGCCAAATATATTTAAGCATCGCTTTACTATGTCATTGGATTGTTCCAGTCATGGTGCAGCTGAGATTTGATTTTATTAGTGCTCTCTTTTTGGTGAGTCTGTATCAACTCTAATTTGACTATTATTTGTAGCTGCCCACGTATGTGCCTGTGAGAGGTTGATGTACCTGTAGTCTGCATTGTTTTCTTATAGCTGCACACCCCATCCCTGAATGCTATTTACCAAGGGATTTTTAAACCTTCAGGGTTTTTTTTCTCAAAATAGGTCCACAAATTTAGCAGTGATTAGTATCTAAAGCTCTGCAAAGGTGTTCAGGTTCCCTGTCATGGAAGTTAGTAGGAATAGGTCATGGAATCATTGAGTGGTTTGAGTTGGAAGGGACGTTAGATGCCTAAATGGCTTTTGAGAATTTAAGGTTTATATGATGAGATTGGGCTGATATTATTGTCTAATAAATTTTCTAAGCGTAAATAGCAAGCTTCTGTTTAGAGTCAGCTTTCATTATATACTGTGGCACTGTAAAGGTTAATTTTTTCTGGTAATTAATATCGTAATAATCAGTTAGAACAGATCTAATGTCTTGTTGCCAATGACAAAGTTCCAATTTCCTGCCACTATCTTCTTTTCTCCCTTCTTCTTTCATTCTTTGCAGAGAAGAGTCCATTTTTCTGGTGGTACTTGTTTTCTGCTGGAATGTTGAGGTGGGCAGGATGGCCATGGGTTCAAATCCATGCTCTTCAGTGCCGGGGAAGCTGGGTCTGCATTAGCATGTGTGAGGCACAGGATCTGCTGGCTCTTAGATCAGTATGTTCCATGAAATCTTTTCCCATTCACTCCTGGTAGATGACAATTTTGAGGGGAAATTTCAAGTTTGTGATGATTCTTACAGAATCCTCACAGCCTTGCTACATCTGAGATAGAATGCTGCTAGAATTGTGGAGGAATTAATAAGTTCAGTAAGTGTAGGCTTATTGAGCAATGGTCAGAATTTGTCTGCCTTTACAGAGGACTTTCATACTTTGCGTTTCTTCTACAGTTATTCTCTGATCATTGTGTTGAAGGGTTTTCTCCAGTCCCACTCGGGTAATACAGTAAGGCTGTGTTTGGGGGTTTGGGTTTGAGAAAGCGCTGTGATAAAGACTTCCTGCTCTGTGAATCACTGCATTTTACCTTTTGCTGAAGTGTGCATGCAAGCTACAAATACATATATATATAGTAGGTGTCAGTGTGAAAAAAGTTGGTTATATATTTAGACCTTCCATGCAGTGTTTTTTCTGTAGAAATTTGAACTGCTGCTCTCAGCTGTTACTTTGAAGTCTGCTCTTTGTGGTTGTTTCTTCCCCCCAGCCCTCTGGGGAAATATCCAGGTAAATCTGTGCTGTTTCATTCCCCACGTCCTTTGTGCAGTGTTACAACTGAAATGTTTTAATTCTTAAATTAAAAAGAAAAAACCCTGAAATTTTCAAGCGATTTTGATTTTCTGTAATTATAGTAATGCATCTTCTGCTTTGTTCTTTACATTTTCTTTAGATTCTGAGTTAGAGAAGGAAATTTTTGGAGAGACTGTAGCCATCAGTTTGATAGAATCCTCCAGAAATGTGACTAAGCAGTATTGAGGTTACAGGCACACACAAATAGTGTGAGCTTGTTTTAGCAGTAATATCTTAGATGAAAAAATCCAACATAACTTAATTTAAGCATAGAAATATGGAGTTAGGACCCCTCTTCTCAAACATGATTAAGTAACTGCTATTAATTATGCTCTTGCAACATTAATTAATTAATTAATTTATTAATAATTTCTGACTCAAAAGAGGCATCAAAGCCCTTGAGTTTCACTATAGGGTCCCCTCAGTGCAGTAGTATGACTGACTTTCAGTACAAGACTTGGCACCAGGGAAAGAACTAGAAGTATTTTAGTTTTGATAGTCTTTCTGGATGGTGTGTTAGTAATTGAATGTAGAATAGGTGTTTTTATAAGAGGTTTCTTACTTCTAAAGTGTGTTTTATTTTAAATATTTTTGTTCTGAATAAATAAAAGAGTTTTAAGGAGCTATTGGTCAGAATATAATCCTGAGAGAACAGTCAGAGATGCCATAATCCCTTTTTTGAAATTCATTACCAGTGTATATTACATGTAAGTTTTTTTCCACAGAAAAACGATGTGTGCCTTTAATTGTGGGAATGATAGAAATTGAGAGGAATGATGTCTGATGTGTTTGTGAGCATTACTTTATGTAGCTGAACTGCAGTCATGAATGTGCCCTCTGTTTTCTTCTCTAGCACAAAAAAAGAGAGGATCTTTAATACCTAAGAAATTGCCAGTGTGATTCCAGTCAAATTCTCAGTTTGGTCTGGAGGCAGAGTATTACTGAATTTTTCATCAGTTAGGAACTGGAAGTTGGAGACTTTATTAGGATTTCCTTCAGGGCAAGTACAAAGCGAGTCCAGTGGTGCAGTTTATGGCTTAAACATTACAGGCTTTGTATCTGATGTACAGTAATAGCTGTGATCACATAGGAAAGTTGTTTAAAAACAATTTTAAATGCTTTTAGTAACTGCAGTTCCTTTGAGTAGAAAATGTGATGGTGGTTTTCCAGTTTTACTCTTGCCAGATATTGCCTTCAATACCTGCAGAGGGGAGGCAGAAGCACAAGAACAACGATTGAGGTGTTGATGTGACAACTGAGGGTAGAAATGAAAGATCAAAGAAGGAACTGCAGATGAGGCAGAACACTTTGAAATGCATGCTAGTGGGAGTGGGACTTAAAATGGGAAAAGTGGCAGTGTAAGTTGATCTCTTTGTGCATAACTGGAATAATTACATTCCACAGGATTTTCCGCATAGCACGTAAGTACCTAGGAATGCATGGAAGCTGGAAAGGAAATAAGAGTGAAAGTTTGGTAAGAACATGGCAGATAACTGTGAACTGCAAGTAAAGAAAGAATGAGGCAATGATACAGATTATAGATGATAAATAAGGGGAGAGAAGATTACAATTTAGAATTTTAGTGGAGAGAAAGTAGAGGAGGAAAAAAGGCAAGTTAATTTGTGTGTGGAAAGGGGTAGTGGAATTTGTGTGTTGTGAAATCATCAAAGAATGATAGGATTTCTGGTACAGGGAGAACATTGGCAAGGGAAATGTAATTTGCCTACTTGGGTTTCCTCTGAAGTGGAATGTGCTAAGGTGGCTTGTTATCCTAAAGCTTTTACTAAAGTCACAGAGAAAGGTGCCAAGAAGATGAGGTAGGAGCTGGACATTTACTAAAACAGGTTATTTAATACAGTACAAGTTGGAGTGAAATTCAGATTTAGAATTAATTACATTTCTGTGTGTGTTATTGCAGTGGGTAAGGGAGAGTCCTCCCTGCTCAGGGACATTCAAAGGGCACTTAGCCATAATTGTGTGGGCAGGGAATCAGGGATCGAGGGAGGATTTGAGCCTCTGTAGGTTCTCAAGAACTGGGAAAGTTAGAAGAAAAAGCCTTTGCTAGAGGAGTAGATGGAGGAAACAAAAGTAATAATTTAAGATATAAGAATAGTTAAAATAAATTGAAAGGGTACTTTCCTTAAAAGCTAGGAGATATGCCCTGTTTGCACCATTTACTTACTTGATTTTTCTTTAAACTGATTTTGTATGCCGCTAGAATTCCTTGGAGTATTTGCTTATGAGACTGCTTTTTCCCACTAGCATCTCCCTCCTCTTACCTCCAGATTGTCTTTAGTTTTCCTAAAACAATTTTTACCCAGAGTTATCTCTAGTAATGGCCCGTGAATTAGAACGGGTGGGTGCAGCCTGTGATCAGACAAAATGTCAATTTTTCTGGGTATTGTTGGACTATGTCCCTTTCTGTTGTAGATTCCTGGTGATGTCTCTTCAAGCATCAGGCTCAAAAATGTGGTCAGTGAATTCTTTGGGGTTTTACCCACTTGTGTCTCAATCCTGGCTGTGCCATCACTCTCTGAGTCCACATAGAAATATTGATACATAGCAGTGTTAAAAATTAATAAAGCACATTCTTCACACTCATGCTGTGCTGTAGCTACTGGTGAGTGACATTTGACATCTCCAATAAAAGCTCTGTAGCTGTTATGGCAGTGGCCAAGTGCCTAAATTTAGGATGAAATTGCAGGTTGTCTTGAATCTGTCCATGGATGGACAGTTGGGGAGAATTGGTTTCAGGTTTTCCCTCTGACTTGGCCAGAGAGGATGGAACGGAGAACTACTGTGTGTGAACAGGTTTGGAGAGAGACCAAAAAAAAGACAAAATAGCCCCTAGTTCTATCTCAAAATTGTGTGGGTTTGATGGGCTAATGGTAATAAAAAAGCAATAAAAACTGCTACTTACATTCTTACTAAGGATGTATGATTTTGAATACAGAAAAATAACAGACCCATTGAGTAAACAAGTGCTGTTTTTCAGAGTAAAATTCATTTTAGGTCCCCACGCCAGCTGTCCTAACCCACATGAACAAATTGCCGTTCTATTGAGAGTACATGGACTAGGTTTCAAGAATTGAACAAAATCTGGTAGTTTCTCCTATCCCACTTGAAAGCACAGTGTTTCAGTTTTGTAACTTGGGAGTTAGGTGGTAATAAACTTACTCTGTTTTTTCATCTCCTGTTATAAGAAATTGTCGCAGGGAGATTGTGCCAGCAATCTGTGGTTACTTTTAAAATTATATTTAAAATAAAAAAAGTGACTCAAGAAATGGAGAAACAGAGTAATAGAGAGAACTGAAAATTATATATAATTAATACTAATATTAATGCAAATTATCCCATGATTGTGGAAGATACAGTTGTGGAATTGTATGAAATCAATGTAAATAATGTTACTAATATGTTCAAGTCTGACATGAAGAAATAATATCAATGTAAATAATGTTACTAATATGTTCAAGTCTGACATGAAATGGAGAATAATCAAATGTATTCAGAGATTTTTTTTTTTCTTATAAACTATTCAACATTTTTATATGTGACTTGGTGGAAAAAAAATCTCAAAAATCTCATTTGTGTTTAATTTAGAGTTACTGGTAAATTTATCAAATGACACACTGGTGAGGTCTTATTCCATGAAGAGACCAGGAAAATGAGGAGGGGAAGTCTGGATCACTTGGTAAATGAAATAGAAATAAAAATACATTTTTTTACTATGCTTTTAACGTTGAGAGAATCGTAGAATAGTTTGGCTCTGAAGGGACCTTTAAACGCCATTTAGTCCAACCCCCCTGCAATGAGCAGGGTAATCTTCAAGTAGAACAGGCTTAATTAGGGCGTTCTTCATCATTGCCTGTGACAAAGGGGACAAAATGTATTCTTAATAGCAGTGTTTACTTAGCAGACAGAAGTAGAATAGCATTTAGTAGATGAAAATTGAATCTAAGGACATTCTGGGTTAGAAATAGAGTTGCTTTTTAATAGAGAATATAGTTAAGCATTTCACAAATGTGCTGGCAGTTACAGTCAATCCTTCAGTCTTGGAAAAACCAACTATTTCTAAATAATGGATTGTTTTGAGCTATGTCTAGCTCAAGTAGAAATGTAATTCAGGGACGTGCAGAGGCCTGGGTTTTATGTGGTCCAAAATCAATTACAGACATTTTGGGTCTGGTTTCATAATCTGCCTTGCTGAATCTAGAGCAGACTGACTTCCTCACACCTTAAGGCACTTTTTAGCAGTTTCAGTTTCACTGCTGGCATATTTGTGAACTCAGCCTGGCAGTACCTCTTCCATATTCTGCTGTATCCACTTCCTGCAGTGCTGAAAATATTCAGTGGTTAACAGTGATAGATAACCAGCTTTATCACTGTTTGATAAAGTACTTATTGCTTACAAGTACAGTAATCAATTAATTAGCTCTTTATTATAAAGAATCCATTTCTCTGCAGTATTGGCAAGCTGAGAGCTTTGTTACCTGCATGTCAGAGTACTCTTACAGCTTTGTTTTCATTATTTCTCATTATGTGGAGCTTGGGATAATGGTTACTGGCTGTCCTGAAATGGAATCAGGATGATGAACTGCCAAGGGGGGGAACATGGACAGCATCTGTAACACATAATTGCAAATAAATCAATAACTAATGGCCCCTGAATGTGTTTACCAGTTCATTGTAGTGATGTATGGACCTCTGCAAACCCTGTGTGCCTTATAACAGTTACTGAGATGATTACAGCGAGTGCTTTGGCCCTGGCAGAAATTAGTGTATCCAGGCTACTGAGAATGTAAACATAGTTTTTGAGCTTCCCGACAGTGCCTGAGAAGCAGAATAGTAATTTGAGGAAAAATAAAACTTGTTTGTTAATATTTGGAAATTTAATTTAAAAAATGGCAAAATTCAGAACTTATTTACACCACTAGCATCTATGTTTGGATATTACTAGTGGTAGGAGAGCCTTTGGGAGCAGATTGTTTTTTCTGGTTAGAAGTGCAGGTGAGATCATGTCAAAAGAAATAATAAAAAAAGAGTTTTTCCACAAGTACTGACATGTTTTAGGAATAAAATCAAAATAAATTCAGATGCACTGTCCTCTGGAACATCTGTAGATGAATGGATAGTCTTGTATTGCTTGTACTGATGTATTCTTGGAGAAAATCAAGAAAGCATCTAGATTTTTTTAGTTGATTCTACAGTAGGATACTTCTGTGGTAGAGAAATTCATATTAATCAATATGAAAATTTTTTAAAATATATGTATAAAAAAAGACAATATTACAACGTGTTTTGGAGTAGGTCAGAAAACTGAAGTAACTTGATCTCTATCATTTAATCAGCATTGCCTCTTTAACATGATGAATTGTGTGGCATATGCAGCATGTGCTGCTGTAGCTTAAAATATTGCTGACATTTAATTGCACCATAATCAAAATTTAAATCTACAAAATAAAATTATAATTGGAAGAGGTTTCTATATTTTATTGCACAGTTGGTTATTTTAACATCAGTCATAAATATAGTTGCTTTTCAAACATAAACCTTTTAAAGGAAGGGGTAGGGAACATCTTTGGGAATAGCACATGGTTATTTGTGACTTGGAAAAACACTATGAAAATCGATTGCATGCCTCATATCATGATAATTTATTTCAGCTTTTTCATAGATGTTATTTTACTTCTCCTTGGGAAATGACTGAGCTGGGTTTTGTAAGTGTTTGCAGTTGTTTATGCAAGATTAAGTTGTATACATAGTTGTGTGTACATCTCCATTGTATGAACATATTGGTTAATTATCTGTGAGACATATAATACTGTTTTGAAAAACAAACAGGAACATGTGCTGTTGTTATGATGTGGTGATGAGATGATGACAAGAATCAGGGCAACACACTGGAAATTACTACCAGTAAAATAATACTGAATTTATTCTTTCACATGTGATAAACTTACATTCATAACTGCTGTTAATGGTAACCAGAAGTAGATATTTAAAATCTGGGCATATCAGCAGCAGTATAGACATTGTATTTTACAGCTGTAATAATTTAAAATTAAGAAATTAATGTCAATTGCATTTATTAAGCTCAATTCCCACCATAAGGGAGTAGTAAATTAAAAGTTGGATGATCATTATATCACTTTCTTGTGACTGTAACTGAACTTAGCACTCAGAATTAATGTACATTTGTGTTCTGGAATAATTTACTATGACTCTTTATTCGCCTTGTTGACTCTGCAGAGACTGTTGGTCATGCAGTTTGCTGTGACAGAGAAGAGTAATCAAAAGAGGGGTTAAAATACATTTGATGTATAGCTAGGATGGTAGAAGTGTTGGAAGAACGCTGCATGGGGTATTTCTGTACAGCATAGATATCCTTTTGAACACAGAACAGGTCCTCAAGGAATGTTGGAGTTTTTTTAAGGATTGTTGCTTCTCTGGAGAAATGATCTGTTCATCTTTATAAAGCTTAAGGCTTTGTCTTCCACTTGGTGTGGGTGCAGAGCAGCTTAAACCTACTCCTTGTTCTATGGTCAGTCTTGAGCAAGGCTCAAGGAGCTGTTTTGTATTTCTCTGGTCACAGAGTCTGAGAATGGTTTGAGGTGGAAGGGACCTTAAACTCATCTCATTCCACACCCTGCCGTGGGCAGGGACACCTTCCACTATCCCAGGTTGCTCCATGTCCCATCCAGCCTGGCCTTGGACACTTCCAGGCTTGTCCTATGTCTCCAAGCTGTCAGTCCTCTGGGCAGCCATGCAGCTCATGGGGCAGCTGCCTCCAGGGCACAGATTACGTTCCAGTGTCGAGTTCATCCTTTACATCAGCCTCAGTGGTGTTGCTTTAAACTGAGAAATGTGATTTACTTGGGCATTCGTGAGGAAGTGTTAAAGTTTTAGCAGAAGCTAAAACATTGCAGTAGTTTTATTTCTGCAGTGTTGGGCAGTATGCTTGGCATAGAGTAAGTTTTTTCATTTTATACTGTTACCTTCTGAAATAGTGGTGATAAAGTTAAACAAGCCCTGGTGCTGAAAACTGGAAGAAAGCTATTGCATTTCAGTGATGGATCTTTCTGTAATTGTTATCTTCCTCTTACTTTTTCAAACCTCTCTGATTATTAATCATATCTGGCTAATCAAATCTGGTTTAATAGCTGCAGTAAAAGAAACAAAACTAGTGAAGTGCAGCAGCTTTAAGTTTATCCTTTTGATAGTAGGAAATAATTGCAATGTATTTATTGAGTGCTAATGAGAGCTCTTGTCCAAAAGTGATTGAGTGTCTGTGGCACAGTTAGACATTTGAGTAGTAGAGCTTTCTAGTTTTTTATTGCATAGGCAATGGCTTGACTTGATGTGGCAGAGCCTTAAAACTGACATTGTCAGGAGCAATTTCAAGTGCAGATTTACTGTTAGCACCAGTTCACAAACTGTCTGAAGAGCTACACTAGCCCTGAACTTGAAGACAGAACAGTTTTACCATTGCTTTTTTAATTAATCTGGCTTTTACTGCCTATTACATATTATCGTCATGTTTATTTTATTAAAAAAAGGAAAAATTGTCAGGGTTATAAACTGAATAAGGAGGAGTTATGTGGCCACAACCTTTGTAGCTGAGTTTTATGGTTTTTATTAGCAAGCCAAGTAAGATGGAGCAGGCAATAAAAGTTTTACTACACTCTCCTGCTATTGCTTTCAACTTCCTTTCCTTACATTTCAGATGTTTATAGAATAATTGTGGTCATGATTAACATAGTAAAATAATGTGCAAATGTGTTGTATTATGGTTACTATAGACACTGGAGCATTTTGAAATTAAGTTGTTTCAGTATTAATTGTACAACAGTGCCTGCTGACTATTTCACTGATGCATTATGCTCAGTGGGTGCACTAAATAACTTCATTTCCTTCACACTTTGCTAGAAAAGGATACCCTGTCCCTTCAATTACAGAAAATATGAAAACAAAGTAAAATCATGCTCATTTTCTGTCATTCTTGCAGCAAAGCTTTTAATATTAATTTAATACTTTCCTGCTTAGCATTTGGTTCCTTCTGAAGCCACGTACCTCTACCCCAAAGCTGAGCTACTCAGATAAGAGACTATCAGGATTTTCTTCATGGGAAAGAGGGAAACAGGAACAGATTTGAATCTTTCTTAATTTACTTTGAAACTTTAAATAATTTTAAGTATAGCCAACAAAAAGTAAAATGGGGTTTGAAAATCTCATACTATAGTTTGCTGTTGAAGTGTTTTTGCTTATTTGATATACTTTATTTCTGATAGTCTGAGGAGCAAGAGTCATTCATTGCAAGCAATTACAGCCAAGAGTATTTTCATTCTTATTTATATGTTTGTGTTTTAGGAATGTTTTGTTTATTTTCACTTTTTGAATGTATGGATTCTTAGTAATCCTTAAGTTGTTTTGAAAGTTGGGACAAAAACTGAGTGTAAAACTCAAGCCCTGTTGTGAAAACTATGTATTTAATAAGTAGTTTCTGAGTACACTTACTGATTTCCATGGGACTGCTTTGATATTTAAAAGTAGAATATGGGAATTTCAGTATACGGAAACAAGTTTAAAATGAAAATAGACAAAACATGTTCTCTATAATGTGAGTGTATCAGATTTTTCAGGAAGAATAAGCAAACAATTATTAAAATTATCTGTAACTTTGAGTGAAAAGAGAATTTCAGTGGTATGTCAGTACAGCTGTCAGTGATTAGTGCAGTACTCTTCCTAAGTACAGAAAAACAGAGTCAATGCTGATTCTTGAGGGAGACTTGAGAATAGAATATTTCCTTGAAAACAGTGGTACAAGTTAGGCTGTCTTGCCGAGTCTTGGACACAGACAGTAGCTGTGCCCTAAGAAGAATTTAGTTTTCATTACTTCACATTTCTGAAAAAATATCTAGTATTTGCTTTTAAAATTGAATGTATGGATACACCAGCACCTGTGACTGTGTTCCTTGTGCATGTCTGAACTGCAGTCATAGAATGACCTTGACAGCTTTCAAATTGGAGCTGCTGATGATAGTGGTCATTAATTTTTGCAAAAAAAAAAAGATTGCTCCTTCTCCTCCCTCACTGAAAGACTTTGGATCACTGATTTGCTGTCTGATGGGCTTTGCCTCACTTAAGATTGCACTATTTTATCTCAGAATTAAAGTAGCAGGGTTTGGGCTTGTTCATGGTTACAGAGTGAAGCCGCTTCTTCAATTGACTTCAATTTTTAACATCTGAGTAAGGAGAAACTTAACACTACCTGTAATAATGATATAGACAAGGCCAAGCTGTGATTTAGACAAACTGATTTGGATGTTTTCTCTACTACAATTTTTCTCAGCTGTGAGAGGGTTTAGATCAGTTCCACTTATCTATTCATTGCCTTCTGTATGTTTTGACAAATGAGTCTCTTGTGTCTTTCTTGAGGAAAAAGAAAGCTGTAGACTTGCTCTGAAGAGCCCTGCTATTGGAAGAGAAAAGGCAGTCTTACTGGAAAAATTCAGGACAGGACAGAAAAGAGATATTTCTAGTAGCTTTAAGGGTAAATTTTCTTAATTGTGTGACAGTTTGCATCAAGACAAGGTTTTTTATCTTATAAGGGAAAATTAAGGAATGGTTTGAGACTCAGAAGATACGAGTTCAGTTTACAAGCTGACCTATAGAAATTCAGCTTGATCTGGGGTAAATCACTGAATCCTCTTGTGGTTCAGGCTCTTAAAATAAAAGGGGGAAAAAAAAAAAAACCCCAACCAAAAAATCCCAAGGAAACAAAAGAAAGGCAAGCTCTTCTCTTCGGTTTTGTTTTTTGTACATGAACCTATGAGGTCTTAAGGCATGAAATCCTTTATGACCTCACAAATCCTGACTTCTGTAGTCTTTTGTCGTCTAATATTTTAGACAGCTGTGGAAATACTGTGTGTAAATGGCCCAAGAGTCATGGCAACTTTTTATGAGTGTCCGATTGCTGCACCTGTAATTTTCGATAACAGGGGGAGTGTACTGTCAAAGGGACAGTTTGGTCAGGGACCAGGTACCATTTACCATTGTCAGTGAGTGAGGACATGCATTCAGAAGGGTTTTGGTTCATAGAGATTCTTCCTAGGACGCACTTTGGAATGTTCTGTTCCTTGCCTTTGATGACAGAGTAACAGGATGTTTAGTGTCACAGGCAGGAAGTGCAGTACTTCCTCTTTTATATGGATGTGAGAGAGAAGCTTGGTAGGTTTTTATTTTTGTCATAGTACAACTGTCTCGTGCATAGCAGATGAAGGAGTGAACAAAACCACAGTATATTGCTTTGGCTCCTTAGCACTCAGGATATTTTCCTGAATTTCAGCTTGCACATGGCCCTTGCCAATGCTGAAGGAACATCAGGCTTTGCAGTCAATGCCTGTAGAAGTTTCACAAGCCTTGTTATGCAAGGTCTCAATCTGTGTAATGGATTCTCTTTTACCCTTAGGATTTAGCAATTAGAAATAACAGAATAAGGATTAAATAATGCAACTTGGTTGCCTAAATTTGTTAGGGGAGAGGAGATATCTTCATATAAGCATTATTTAACACTTCCGTTGTAGCAAGTTTTTAGGATAAAAATGCCCCATTTATTCCACAGTGAGGAATATTTGTATCTGGGGAAAAAAGTCACACTGTGACTTCTACCTGGTGTGTGCTGGGGAGCTACTGAAATCAGCATTTCATCTGGCCATGACAAGTGATACCACTGTTCACACCAGTGGGAACCATGAGTATGAATTACCTCAACTGAGGCCGAGTCTCCTGCTGTACTAGAACACAGGATTGCCTCTGCAAAGGGTGGAAAAGCTACAGTTTCACAAACATTTCAGATCCTCACAAAGGAGTTATAGAAAAACTAATATTTTTATATTATCCTCTTTTTACTATATTTGTTGAATGTTACAGCAACCATTTACAGCGCTATATCCTGAAGTAGGATCTGGGGATTTTTCTCCTGTTGAAAAATGCAAGACTTTCTGTCACTTCTATTCAGACAGCCTTGTCTTTCCTAGACTTGTTTCACTCTGATATGAGTAAGTCTGGTAGCATTTACTAATTACTTGTGTTCCAGAATGTGAATGAGAATAATTTACAAAAAGCATGCTGATTTTATGCTTTTGTAATCCTAGTTGTTCAAATTTGTAAATCTTGAAAGGTAGAACTTTGTAAGACAAGGAGTACAGAAAGCTTCTAAGAGTTGCATGAAGGCACTGGGACATATTGGGACTATACTTACCTTTAGTTAATGTCTTTACTCAGCTTCTTAGTCTGTGTGTATAATAAATACTGCAGACTTATCTTAATTGTTCCTAAATTTGGAAAATCTGTGGATTTTTCTTGAAACTGGCTTTAGAGATCTTCAAGAATATTATGGCTGAGACACAATCAGAACTCGATATGCAGTTCTATAAAAATGTGGAACTTCAGCCACAAACATATTCCTTGCTGGATTAACAATGCCAGATTACTTTGATCTTTATTCTTTATGTGTTTGTACTTTACACACTTATTTCCTAATTCTGAATGGTCTAGATTTATTAGTTTTTGGTTTTTGCAAAAGTAGGTCTCTTACTGGTATCTGTGTTAAGCAAAGGATGACTTTGATCATTTGCTCTCCATGATTTCCAGATTGTCTTCCTCCCCAGTCAGAGAAGAAAGACTGTTGTCTGATATTAGTCAATATTGAAAGTCCCTACTGTTCCATGGGTTTTTGGAGTGGTTTTGTTAGGCTGTGCCTGTCATTGAAGCCACAGTCCACTGAAAAATATCTTCCAGGTCTTAGGTCTGGAATAGATGTGCTCACACTGATCATTAAGCCATTAGCTTAACGATCTTCATAAGTTTGGCTTGGGTTAATAGCACCCTTGTAGGACAATGCAGTGTGTAGAGTTTCTGAAATGGAAGACAAACAGATATTCTTTTGCTGCTTTATAGTTGTGAAATTTGCTGTGTGCTCATTCCTACAAATTAGCAGGAAACAGGATGGCTGCTATCAAGTTTAGTGCAAACAAATACTAAAAAGACTTAGTGGTTATCCCTGCTGTGTGTGTGCATTTTCAGATTAAAATACAGTGATTTTATTCCCTCCTTAATCTTCATGTTTGATAGGCATTTTAAAGGGTACTGCGATTTCAGTCTCATTTACAGCTTCTCACAGCAGGATGTCCTAAAATGTTGCAAACAGAAACCATCCTCCAGGTCTTCAGCAAACTGTGGTGTCTTGGGAAGTGGTTCTGTAATGACTGGTGCAGTCCTTAAAATATATTGTGCACAGCTACCCTCCTTACATTCTTTAATGACAATCTATTTTTAATAAAGCTATTTAGCTTGGTTAATTAGAGTTAGTAATAAATCTCCTAGTCTGTTGATTAATCTTAGGAAATATTTTACACAACACCAGTGGAAAATGAGGCTGCAAGATTAGCTACACATATTTTGACTTTTTATTGGCATTATACTTACAAGAAAGGTCTTTTGAAGAATGCAGCAGCTTTGCCTCTGGATGCAACTCATGGAGCTAATCTCCAGTGGAAAATAGCGGTAGAAGACTAATAGGCCATGGAAAAATGGAAAATAACCCATGCCAGTAATCTTGCACAGGGCTGTTGATATAAACCTTCCTTTCCAGTTCTAGTCCTGTGTTTTATGTCAGGCCAGTTATCTTAAATAGCAGGAATACAATTTGAAAAGAACTAATTATTAGTGTTCTAATAACTGCCTTCAGTCAGCTTTAACAATATGTATCAAAATTAATACAATCAGGACAGCAGTGATTTAAAAAATTATGAAAATTGAATAGAGGAGAAAAAACAGAGTGGAAAAATAAGATAAATTTGTTTTTTCAAAACAGTAATATAAGAGATACATTGTGTGAAGTTATGCAGCATTTCTGAGAATTAATAATTTTGGTTTTCTGCAGGATTCAGAGTTCCCTGTTGATGCTGAAGGGACTCCAGACTTTGAGCATGCTAAAGAACACACTCAACTCCTGAAACCTGGAGAATATCAACTGACCAGTGTTTTGAAGGTGCACGAGTCTGCAGTGAACTGGTAGGAACCATGAACAGTACATTAATTTTATTGTGTAAGTGTGGAGTTTTATTTTTCAGCAGGTCATTGAGAAGCGTTTGCTGTAAGTAAATACCTGAAAAATTACTGGCAGCAGTCACAGGGACTTCCTCTCTGAAGGGTGTGAAAGTGGAAAAGCTGATCATGAAATGCAGTGGGAATGTAAATACAATAAAACACCTGGGCAGAACTGTTTACAGATTGAGATTCATCTTTTATGTAGGAAGGATGGGATTTGGTTAGTAGATATAAAAACAGAAACCAGAGATGACTGTAAACTCAGGTTCCAGGAAACTGAATTATAGTGCTGAATATTTTTGCAATTTGTATTTGATTGCAGTTTATTCCCCTGGGTCAAAAATCAGAAGAGTTTAGATTGGCTTGTAAGCAATGACATTTCAGGGCTTGCTAGCTGCAGCTGTGGAAAAGTAAATGTTCATAGCAAAGTTCTGACAATTCTGACATATTGACTAGGTTTGAATATATTTTTAAATTAGTTTTAAAAAATTCTTTACACATTTAATAATTATAATGCAAAGGTCACAGACATTTGCTTTTGGTCACTGGCCATATTTTGCAGTAAATAACCACCACAGTGCTGTGAGCTTTGGCCTCCCTGAACAGGATCCTGCTTAGTCTCCCAGATGCTCAGTTTTGGTTTTTTGTCTGGTTTTGATAACTTTTTCCCAAATTGTATTGTCATATTGGTCTAAGTATGAAACAGAGCTTGCAACTGGTATCTCTGTGCTGCTACTTGGAGGAGGCTGTAGCAAATCCACCCAAATATTACTGGGTTCTTTGGCTTATCTGAAGGACATCAGGTTCAAGAATAGTGTGTTTTTAAAAAAATACAAACCAGAAAGAAAACCAGTCTGGAGAAGGAAGACACTTCCACACTGGGCAAGATTTTCTGTGAATTAGGTGGAGTAAGCATCCAACTGTGACCCTTCCAGCTACAGCAGCATGAGCTGTTCGTGTATCACCGGCTGCAGAAGGCAAGGCTCAAGTCATCATTTCCTTGTTGTGGTTTGCCTTGTTAAAAGTCTGCCTCTACCAGTAGAGAAAGCCAGGTTTGAGTTGCAAAGTACTTCTGAATGTTGTTACAAGCTACTTGTGAATCTTAAAGTATTTAATATGTAATTGAAACTATTAGAAGCTCTGGTCTAGTCAGGAAAGGACATCTCTAACAAAGTTTTTCCATTATTTTGTAGCTGAACAACAACAGATAAATATGATCATCTAAGACTATTCCTTGTTTTCTTTATCTTTCTTGAATTATATTTTTATATCGTTTCTGTAGATCCTTATATCCAGTGCTTCTAGTTATTGCTAGCAGAGATACTTAATGTGTTGGGAAATTCTAAGTATTTTTTGCAATTGGTAACTGGATATCACACCTTAAGGATACAGTGCCACTTCAGCAAGCAATTTTCTAAAATAAAAATAAATTGGATGTCTTTAAACTTATTGGGAAACACTTTAGAATTTGCTTGGAGAAACAGCAACTACACTGAAAGAAAGCTGCCAGAGAGGATGTGTATTTAATTTTATATACTGAAAATATGGTGTTGACTTTCATGTAAAGATGTTCCTTTAAAGAAAACGAGAGTCTGGGATAATGCTCTGAAATTAACTGAAATGCTTCCTTTAAAAATGTAATAATATAAAAGCATGTAAAGAACAAAAGAACTTTAAGGTGTGCTTGGAAAAATGTAAACAAAGCCATTGAACTTTTCATTTGCTTAAAAAAGTCTGTGTACATGGGAGGGGGGGTGTAGTTTCTACACATTTATCTATGTCTGAAAAAACCCCACTTAAAACATATTTCAATTAACAAAATTTTTTTCCTATCTGAATACTGCTACTTAGAATCGGCCTTTTTAAGTGATGGAAAAGAGACTGTCTTGTTTTTCTTGTTAATGGTAAAGGCTCTATGGCAGCCTGCTTTGCCATTTTTTGTCAGTGTTTCCTACAGTATTTTTTTTAACACCTTGCTCGATTTCACCCAAATTTGACAGAGGAACAACAGACTCAGGAAGTCCTGAGGCTCCCATGTGTTTCAAGAGAACCGATCTCTGTTGAAGAAAGGGTCACTTTTAGGACCCTGTTGGCTGACTGAGGTGACTGAGAACTCAGAGAAATGAGAAGTTGCAAATTTTTGGGGGGAAGAGCTGCAAATGGAGCTCATACCTTATTAGATGCTATAGGATCCAATCTCACGGCACACAGGTAATGCACACAGAGCTTGGGTTTTTAGTTTGACACAGCAGCTATTCAGTTCTGAAGCTGGTTTTCCAAGAGGTTATGAAATACATTAATCAAGATTTTTCAGAGAAGAATGACTTAGATTAAATTATCTGTGTAGGGAATTAAATAAAAATAGCCCAGCTGAAGAAATTCGGAACTTTCACTATATGTATTTCTAGTAACTATAATTGTCTGAGTTTACAGACACAAGGGGAAATCCATATGCACTAGATGAAAATTAATTTTTTCTTGTAGTTCATAGGATAGATGGAAAACATTCTATTGATTTATGAGACCAGATTTTTCTCACCACAACCACTATATCAAAAGGAGAGAACATAGTCTGGTTTGTGTCTGGGTATTACTGGGTTCTTTTACATTTCCTTAGAAACTGGAGCATCTGCAAATCCAAATTCACAGTTTACACAGGCTCACATAGATTAGTTCTTCAGACCTTCATCAGTATTCATTGAAATGCATGTTAGTGAAGGGGGAGGAAAACCCCCTTGGGAAACCATGTTTATTTGCTGCTAAGCTGAATGATTCCCACTTTTCAAATCATCACATGGGCATTCCTTTTCTGCATTAAATTCACATTGCTCCAGTGTCCTTTTAAATATCCTGGTCAATCTTATACTGTGCCTACAAGAAGCACTGCAGTAAGATCTACAGTGGCAAAAGGATCTTCCTAATCTTACTTGTCCACTTTCTCCTCACTTGCTTTCTGCATTTTTGCTGTAACCTTTTGTATGGTTTCCCACGGAAAGTACCTCTGCAGTCACCACATGCAGTGCTTCATCTGTCATGGCAAATGCCAGGTATTATTCTGGAGAGATGATTACCCAAGATGAAACTGCAAAAATAAGCAGTAATCATCTTGCCTTCTTTGGTAATTTTTTAAGATGTCGTGGTCTTGCCTTCCTTCCTTCCTTTCCTTCCTTTCCTTCCTTTCCTTCCATTCCTTCCATTCCTTCCATTCCTTCCATTCCTTCCTTCCTTCCTTCCTTCCTTCTCCATGCTTCACACAGAGGTTACACTCTTCCATTTAAATCTTATTTCCTGTTTATCCTTGGCAGTCACTGCTTTGGTGCAATTACTCACAATTAGAAGTGCCATAGAATTTGTAAATAAATGGCCTAATATAGGTGTCAGGGGATGTTTGCATTAGATATTAGGAAAAAATTCTTCACTGACAGGGTGATCAGGCACTGGCACAGGGTGCCCAGGGCAGTGGTGGAATCACTGGAGGTGTCCCTGGAAGTGTTCTAAAGGAGTGTAGATGTGGCACTTGGGAACATGGAGTAGTGATGAACCACAGTGGAGCTGGGTTGGACTTGCTGATCTTTAGAGGTCTTTTCCAACCTTAGAGGTTCTATGATTCTATGTTTTAAATGGGTGTTTTACCTACTAAGTGTACCTGCATAAATAGGAAATGTATCTTATTCTTGTTTACATGTAACCTAATGCTCTCAAATCCTTTATCCTCGTTTGATAGTTTGTAAAAGAAAAAGATAGAAAATTGCTAATGCTCTGCCTAGGCACAGTAAAAATAGGAAGGTGGAGATAATAGTAAAGAAAAGCAAATACAAAATTTTTAGTGATTATCTCACGTTTCCCGATTGGCCCAGTAAAAGATAACTTTTCAATAGGGTCTAATTCATCATTCTATCTTACTATACTAGTTTCCCCTATTTTTTATCAGTGGATTCCAGAGAAGATTTTAAAAACTTATCTCCTTGGGAACCATGCAAATTGATTTGTGGCATAAAATTGTGTAATTGAAATTAAAAGTACAATCTTGTAGAGCCTTGTGCCAAGAGATGGAGGTAAGAAAGTACTGCAGAACCCTGGACTCTCCCTTTTTAGTTCACATTTACCACTTCTTCTCCTTAACACCTGAGCACATATGTGCACACAGATGCATGTCCACATCACACAGAGGAGCCAGCTTTGAAGGGAAGAGAATCCTTTGAGTGTTGACATGAGGAAATTCTTTTGAAATAGTTTATAGCCTGAAGTTTGCTGTAAGATGGGTGGTATTGGCGTGCGCTGTCTCTCAGAGTTCCAAGTTTTCCATGTACTTGGTAAGGTGGTGGGGCACAGGGAGTTTGGCAGCATGTGAAGAACAAGGTGTTTTGTTCTGTCAGTCAGCTTTGACACCTGCTCTGTACTTTTTGGTCCTTTCTAGACATAATTCCCAGTTTTCTTTTTCATCATGGATTTCTTAGAGTTACTTGTGGAAAGAGCAGGACATTGAAATTATGTTGAGTGCAAACGAGGTAGCAAAAGTAGCACAGATGATTTTTAAGCAAACATCTTGGTAGTTCTTTTTGTTGCTGCTCCTATTTGCCAAGAGCTCTGCATTAACATCTCAGAGCAGCTTTGTCATGGTCTGTCTTGTCACTACCCTTGATATTCTTCTCTGTGATGTCTGTAGAGTTCTGACAAGTCACCCTGGTGGTTTGCTGAGACTGCTGCCTGTCAGACTGACAAATGTTGTCTCCCTTTTTCCTGTGTTCTGCCCATTTGTTTCCACCTCTCTGTTGCCTCAGAGCTGGTGAAGTAATGTCATTTTATGCTGTCTCTGAACAGTGCCAAGCAAAATAGGGTCTGTCTACCAAGAGGTGATCAGTCATATGAATCTTTGTGTCCTTGTGTAACACATGGTAGGGGAGAGGATTCAAAGTCCAAAGTTCATGAGGAAATTTCCTGTTGAAGAATTTACTGAGGTAAAAAAATCCTTACTAATTATTTAAACCCTCTTCTTGCCTCCTAGGGCATTAGAAAAGATATTTTTTATTAAATTACATTTTTCCATTAACAGTAAAACTTTTTAATTGTGCCATCATGTGCTGATTTCTTGCATGAGTAGCCAGAGTGAATTGGAGATTTGCATTAGCAACACGAGCTGCTGCTTAATTTACTTACAGAAATTACACCTGCTTTTAAAGGAATATGACATACAGGCATCTCTCGCATGAGGAAAGTCAGAGAGAGCTGGGGCTGCTCAGCCAGGAGAAGAGAAGGCTCAGGGGCAGATCTCATCCGTCAGTGTGCACAAATACTGAAGGGAGGGTGCTGGAAGGTGCCCGTAAACACACACATTTGTGTGTATAAATTAAATCTAATAATACTCACAAGTATATATGTGCTGTTAATTTTTGCATCTGCTGAAGAAATGTAGACAGTGAGTTGCAGGACTGGATTATTATGTGTGCTGAAATATTCAAATACTCAATTTGGCCTCTTGAAAAATTCAAATTCTGTGGCTTTTCAAAAATAAAAGCAATATGAGTGGAAGCTTGGGTTAATCTTTATCTCCTTCTAGCTATGACAAGAAATTCCTGATTTTCATGTTTTAATTTCATCTCTCCATTTGATCAGCCTTTGAATATATTTGAAGAAACTAATGTTAGAGATGGTTAAATGTAAAATTAACAAGTCACTTGTGCATTTTCCGTGACACAAGGGACAAAACCCAGCAGCTCACCCTGGGTCACTCTGATAGATCAGTCTGTACACTTGCAGTAAGGGTTTTTTGTGCTGTTTTAAACACTTAACTTTCCCAGATAAACCTGTCAAGTATTTTAGCATCAAATTAATGTTGTTAATAATTTTTTTATATCTCTCTTTGCAATACAGAAAATTCAAGTACTTTCCTCTGAAAAATTCTTGCATTAATGCCTTTTTTTCCCCAATGGCTGGCCTTTATGAGTAGTATGAATGTGTGTTTAAACTGCACATGAAGTTCTTACCTTCTGCAGAGAACAAGTGACAACCCTAAAGCCTGCAAGTGTGGATACATTCCATATCACTTACAGAGGTTGGGAAGAATACACTCTGTGTGTGCCCTGCCAGCCTCGTGCATGTCCCTATGTCCCCAGCAGTCCTGTGAGACAGCATTATCATCTTGTGAAATCATTCCTGCAAGATTGCCCGAGTGGAAGATTCAGAAATTAAATTCATGTCTTCCAAGTCACAGTTCAGTGCTTTAACCCTCGATGTCAGGGTATCGCTGTTTTCTATACAAATCAAGTTCTTAATTTCTGTCTGCATTAAGGCCCACCTTGTAATGGAGAGATTGTTCCATGGACTTACTGTACAGGCTCTGCAACAGCTTGGGCACAGTTTATGTGGAGGGAGCACTCAAGAGGAAAACGTCAGATGTAGTTTAGCTCCCTGTAATCCAGTTTAATAGAGACGAAAAGTGAGCTCTCCGTGAATAATCAGTGAGAACCGTGTGAATCACACTTGGATAAGCTCTGGGAGGCCTTTCTGCCGCGGCAGAAGGAATGCAGAGCTCCTGGCTCCAACCCTCACCCTCCTTTGGGGCTTTTTCTGTCTAACACAGCAATAAGAAGGGAAGTGAATGGTTCCCTTGGCTTCACCTTTCCCTCTTCCCCCACAGGCTTTTTCCCTGGTTAGTGTTCCTTCCTGTTCACCTCTAAAGCTTTGGGTTATTAGAGACTTTAGAAGCCTTTTTGTTTTTCATTAGCTCTCTCTGCAGCTCTGGCCACGAGCGATGGGTCCTGGGGGAAGGCCTTGGCCATGGCTGGAGCAGGCACTTTGAAACCATAGCAGCAATAATCTGAAGGATAATCTCAAGGCATGTTGTGTTTTTATGGTGCACACATGAAAAGAGCTGGTTATCTCTGTAATTTTATTAATGAATAAGCATCTTTACCAGAAAAAAAAGGACAATTTTTAGGCAATGTCAACAGAGAGAAGGCATATCATATATTTTCTTTTTACTAATTATCTTCATAGTTATTGAGCAGATTTTGCAGAAGAAGTACTTGTTTGCAAAAAAAAAAAAGATTGTAAGAAGATATGGTTGTAACTTTATTGAGGCTTTTGTGTATTCTCCATAGAGCAAAAGGTGCAATGCCTGGCAACTGTCAGCTCTGCTAAATTGCTTGGCTTTTTCTTGTTATTCCCAACAGTCAGTGGACAGAAAAGGGTTGAATAGATTGGGTTAGTAATTTTCTGATAAGTGTTTAACTGAAAGCAATCATCCTGTGGTGATCTGGACTCCAAATGCACTAAAACCTCAATATTTAATGGACACGAGCAGTGCTCTCAGCCACAGGGTGGGATTGTTGGGGTGTCCTGGGCAGGGCCAGGAGCTGGACTGAGGGATCCTGGTGGGTCTCTTCCAGTTCAGGATATTCTATAATTCTGTAATTCTATATTGAACAGATGTAATTTAGCAAAAAATAAAAGAAATGGTTTTGACACTTGTCACATGGGCTGATATACTAACTAAAGACAGTTTGAAATTAAGTTAGCTTATAAATATATCTCATGAAGTGTGAACAAGATGTTGAGATTTTCTTGAAATGAAGTATATTTGTGAGCTTTAAAAAGATACTAATTTGCATGAGGGAGTTAATATCATGGGGGATTTTGTAAATGTTAATTTTTTTTTTTAAAGAAAAAGGCTAAAATTTAGGATTTCTAGACGGTGACTGTGTCATGACACTTCTTTCACTTTGATACAATTCTAAATAATTATGCATTAAAAGATCCTCATTGAAGTTGCAATACTGAATTTTTCTTGTAAATTGAAAAGCCATTTACATTTTTATTATGTATTTAACACCCATTCAGAACTACTATTTGTCAAGAAACAAATACTTTCTTTAGGATGGTTTTGATTTCATACACCAGTTTTTATATTTTCAAGTATTTGGCAATGAGTGTTTCCATGTAAAGAAATGCATATCTTTGGGAAAAGTAAAGTTTTAAAACAGTAGTTTGTAGGCAGTCACAGCAAGATATGTGTACAATTAGCCCATAGATAAGTGGTTTCTTTTCTGAGAAGGTGAGGAGCATTGTGGAGTGGTTTTTCTGAGAACCAGAGAGTGTTCAGGGCATAATATATTGTGGCAGAGAAAAAGGAAGAGGAACCTAATAAAAATATAACATCAAATTAAAAATGTATTCTAAATAGAAGTAACTTACATAAATACAAGAATAATGCATAATGTCCAAAAATCATCTGAAGGAATATGTAAAGTTGCTCTTGTTGTGTTTTAATGAGAAATTTTATTTGCCAAAGCATTTAATACATTGCAATTAATACCATAAAGCAGTTTTCATTCTTTAATTGATACTATCCTGTAGAAATTGTAAATTGATTTAGTAATGCTTGTGATCTTCCCTTATTCTCAGTCTGACCTATGATAAGTTGTGCATGTATTACAAACCTGCTGTACTAATGATTCTTTATTGGCTGGGGTAATGGAAACTGAAATTGCCTGCCACTCATTTGCAGACCAGTTCCATAACCCAAATGTAAAATCACTGAAGGTTTTGGGTGTTTATGGTTGCAGTGATTTAGAGATACAACACTAACACAGAGGTTCATAAAGGTGGCAGTTTCCATTTGTGTAGCTCTATTTCCTAATACCTGTGGCTTGGGAAATCTCATATCAGTGCTTTATCTTACAGGATGTTAATAGCTGTAGTTTTAAAAATCCTCTGTTGATTTTTTGCTATATAAATATTTTTAAGTGAGATTTTCAGTTATTAAAATGAGCATAGTACTTGAACTATAGTAGCTGCAGTGTCTCTGAAAGAAAGCAAGACAAATACGAGAAATTTAAAGAAGAAAGTAGGTGTATTTACTCTTGTTTGCGTGAGTAACTGCACAGCTGGCCAGAAGGAAAAGAATTATTAGATTGTGGGCAGACTTGCTGCATTGTTGAATAAAAGTTCCTAAGTACAAAAGAGAAATAAAGAGAAATACCCATGAAAAGTACAAGAATGATACCAACCCTCCTAGTGATGATTTCCAGCTTATTCCATTCTGATTTCAGTATTTTCTTCATGGTAAATTCTAAAAACATCAGTATTGACACACTTGCAGCTATGCAATTGATAAGACTGACAGAAAAAGTAAAACTTGAACTCACTTTGAAAGGTGAAGTTTTAAAAATGTTGAAGAGCATGTTCAAGTCCCATGGGAAGAGAGTGAATTCCCGTGGGTTTCCCTCGAAATGTTGAAGCTGAATTTTAGAGGTTTGTTGGCCTGTTCTCACCATAATTCCCTCCATGTTCCTCTACTTGTGATTTCAGTTCTTAATCTTCCAGAACTATCTCCTTGGAGAATTTCCAGCACAAAAAAATGTCCAAATAGAATTGGTTGAGAAATCAAGCAATAGAGAATCCTGTATATTTGGAGTGCTTTGCCAATGTCTACCTTAATTTAAAAAAACTTTCCAGTAGCTTCACTTCTGTACTCGATGCTCATTTTTCTAGCAGTATTTTAGGCCAGGATACCTATTTCTTGCTATAGTTAACAGAACTTGGAATGGCATACCAGTATCAGAAATTCAGTGACAGGCTTTTAACCCTTGGTTTTGATGGAGATGCCATAAAACCCAGAGGCTGTGCGATGTCTGTAGTGGTGCTTTTCTTCTGTTCCCCCTGGATGCCAGGAGGAGGATGTGTCCTTGTGCTGGAACAAGTCCTTAGGAGCTGCTGGAAGATGCATGGCAGTGGTGAGTTATGGTTATGGGTTTATTTACTGGATAGACTTTAATTGCTGCTGTTATAATTAATTAAGACTGGCGTAAAACGATGTGAGCACCATCATTAGCTCATGTTGGTTTGTGGTTTTCTGCCTGCACTGAATTCTGTGCAGATCACCTAAGGAGTAAGGGATCTCTAACTAGGGATTTGGGAGCTATGAAGGGAGCAGATGTATGGCAGTAATAATCTTACTTGAATATTTTCACTAACGCGCAAATTTTCAGGGGCTGTGCTCGACTTCAGGGACAAACTTTCTATATCACATAAGTGCTCAAATTCTAATTCAGACCCAGCTTTCAGCAGCTACTCTGCAGGTAAATAAACAAACATCCATATTGCAGAAGAGACCAATTCTCCTGTAGAGACTCAGACAAAATGACTACATTTCCTTGGGGATGCCCAGCATATTCTGAAAACTTCATCCCAGTTGTAGATGTTGCTAAAATTTGAAAATCTGTGAAGTTTTTAGTTCAGTCTTAAACTAAATCATTAAATGCATGTTAAGATTTTTCTATCATCAGTTTAGGACAGCTGAGGTAAGCGAGTTACAAACTGCTTCTGTCAAATCAGACAAAAGAACGTCTTTATTTTTATTTTACGCTAATTGATACTAAATGCTAGAATAGTACTTGTCAGATTTTTTTGGATCTCTTTCTTTCCTTGTTTCAGAACAATTAAATTTATAACTCGAACTTATAATCAAAACAAAACTGATGGAGATTTCAGTTTCTAGGCTCTGGGATGTAAATGTTGGCATTTGAAATAAAAATGTCACCCAGGTGAATGTCTGTCTAAGGCTGTGATCATCCTTGTTTCCTTGTGAGAGCTCAGAGTCATGGAAGTTAATGGACTGCAACGCTGGAAACTGTTTCTACATTTATCAGGGCTTTTTCCAGACTGAGCTTCTGTTGATATTTATTTGTTTGGGTTTGTTTTTTTCCTTAAAAATAAAACCATCTGTGTGTGAAATGGCATGTTTTAGGCACAGGGTGTCCAAAACAAAACAAGTTAGTTTTATTAAAATTTATAGTTGTCCATATAGTTGCAGAGAGTGTTTTTCATCTTGCTTTTTTAAAAATATTTTGATTTTAAAATTCATTTAGAAATAGAGGTTATTTTGAATATTTTCCATTAATTTCTTGTATTAAAAAGAGCAAGCTTGTGCTCTGCTATGAAGGGAACTTCCTTTATTGAAGGGTTGTCATGCACTGGACAGAGGACTGGTGGAGTCACCATCCCACACCATCACTATTTCCCTTTAAAAGATGTGTAGATGTGGAACTTGGAGATATGGTGTAGTGGTGGCCTTGGCAGTGCTGGGTTGATGTTGGACTTTATCTTAGAGGTCTTTTCCAACCTTAACCATTTCATAATTCTAAATGATTTTATGGGTGTATGAATGCTGATTATTTTTTAACACCCTCTTCTGGTTAGTAATTGATTTTTTGCTACCAGTTGAAATTTTGTCCTTTGTTCATGGTGTTTGGGTAATGTGGGTTGGGGTCAGTGTGTTGCTTCTCCTGTTTTCCTGCTCATTGTGGCATTGCTGGATTTTGATATAATGAAATCACTATTAAATGGTGTGTGGTATCCCTCATGTAGCCACAGCAAATGAACCCATTCAGAGTTATTTGTTGATCTCTTTTGCAGAGTACTTACAGTTTCTTTTTGAGCTTCTTTGAATTGAAATATGTTTGAGTTTTTAAACTTAAAATCAATGAAGTCCTCATGCTTCTGTTTGGTATTTGTTTGGCTTTTCATATATTTGAGTTATGGATTGAAAGTACTGGGAAATCAAGCCTCATAATTCTGCTAACCAACTGTAAATCAACTTCTAAGACAACTTTAAGATGTTCAGTAAAACTTTATGGGAATTGATGCTGCCAAATGCTATAGTGCTTCTCCAAGCACTGCTATTTTAACATAGTCTTCTTATACAAATGTCTGTCTTAGTAAAATATGTGCATATTTATGTCACTACTTTCAAAAGCAAAAGTACTGTCAGCCTGAAATGAGCAGCACTACTTGTTTCACATGATTGGAAATTTTTCTGGTGCAGTTTTGTGTAGTTTTTCAAGCTATATTCATATCATAGAATCACAGAATGGTTTGGGTTGGAAGGAACCTTAAAGCTCATCTTGTTCCAACCCTTGCCATGGGCAGGGGACCTTCCACTATCCCAGGTTGTTCCAAACGCCATCCAGCCTGGCCTTGGACACTTCAAGAGATGGGAATTACGTAGCATCCATTAGATACTCCACAGTGCTAACTGCATTGTTCCTGGCTGGAGTTTGTGGGAGGCAGGGAGGCCAGAAACTGTGCTTTGAACAGTGTTTAAATGGATCAGTTACCTCTCAGGAGAGAGACAGTGGCAGGGGAAGGACAAACAAGACAACAGTAAATGAAGGAAGATTGATGGCCACTGAGATCAGGGAGAGTTTTCTGTCTAAAACTGACTTCCCTGCGTTTCTGAGCATTCAGGGCAAAAATAGAAACAAAATACGTTGTTTTAGTGCTGTATCCTGATCTAGTGGCAAGGAAACATCCATGGAACTAAGTGTGCCTCAAAAAATGAAGCAGTAATGCGCGGTTTAATAGTTTTGGGGGGACTGAGTTTAATTCACTAGCTAATAATGACATATAGGCTAGCATGGCTTATATGAAAATTGGTGCCTTTGATACAGAAATGTTCTTCAACCCCATTTTGTGTTGCATGTGGTAATATAGCAAAAACCACTGTGGTGGATGGTTCAGACATTTAAGGTATTCCATATTGTACAGTACAATGGGTGTCATTCCTGACATAATGGAGCACTCCAACAGGTGTGATACTCTGTGGACTTCAAACTTACTGGACAATGAAGTGCTTCAACATGCTTTTTGTGTGAGTGTGTGTGCCAAGGTCTGCACTTCTGCAGTTATAGTTCCATTATGCAAGTTGAAGTGTACATTTGGGGAAAGGACACAAAGACTTTTAATTCAAATGTAGATAAAGAGGTACTGAAAATACTTCATAGAAAAGTGAAGTCACAAGAGAGTCCAAGAAGTAGAAAATGGAACGTAATGTTGTGGGAGTATTCAAGGATTTTAAGTCTCCAGGTTTATTTTTGTTTGGTTGGCTGTTTTTTTTTCTTGAAAAGAAGACATGTTTTTTCTTTGACACATTGAGAAATAAACTACTTGGTTTTGTGCCTGAATTTTGCCTTGAGGTTAGAATTGTGGGACCTTGCAGTTGGGGACTTTGGACACAAATGGAGCTGGGTTGTGCAACAGTCATGCTTGGAGGGAGGTGGGGAGAAGGACAAAGGAGGAGAAGACAGAATAAAATGTATCAGTTGGTATAGTGTGAGTAGAACAAAGATGGGACTGTGGTGGCATAACTTGGATAGTTATTGAAACTTTCCGAGGGCGTTTTTTGATGAGTTAAACAGTAGGTGCCAAGTCTTTACAAATAATTTCTAATCCATGAGCGTCCTCAACCTGGTTTTATGTTGAAACAATGCACTACTTGCCCTTGTTTGCTTCCTCATCTCTTTAGGGTTGGATTTTATCATCCTTTAGTATCACTTCTTGAGCTCTTCATCCTCTTTAGATCAATCACGCTGTAAGGTTGAGTCTCTGTTGTAATTTAGACAGATTGAACAAAATGCTCTCTAAAAAGCAGGGAGAGGGGAATGGGAGCACAAAGTCCATATGGAAAGGACATACTGATGGAGCACTTTATCACACAGTAACAGTTATAACTTACGTTAGAGCCATAGCTCTGAAAGGTTTATTATGTGTAATTGTGATAATAAATCATAGTAAATTTCCCTAGCATTTAAAATGATTTTTAAATACCATACTTGTGTAAGCTTTTTTGTAAGTCCTGTGGGAATTATTTAATGTTAAACTGAGGATTTTGGCATTTTTAATGAGCTGGGAGTACGTGCAGAGTGGTTTGGCAGTATTTCAGTTTTTGTAGATTACTTGGATCTGTTAATTAATACAGCCCTTTGAGACCTTTTTGTGAAAATTAATGGGTTCCCTGAAGAATAACATTCCAAATGCTGGAGATCTGCAAGACTTTGGAGAAGAGTGCTATTTTAAATTATGCCAAAGTTTACTAGATTAAACATTATCTGTTGGTGTGAGAAGGACAGAAATCCGCAAGAGCCATGCTAAAGATAAACCACCCATTTATACTCTTCCCCCCCCCCCCCCCT
>VZTH01007715.1:59999-527544 GCA_013397815.1 Aleadryas rufinucha
AAACTCTCCCCCCCCCCCCCTTATCTATGCAAAATATATAAATTAAAGAATTTTTAGATAACATGAAGATTTAGAAATAACTAAGTGGGAGGGGAACATTTCAAAATAAAGCCAAAGAGGAACAATTTTCCCAAGAAGAGAAGCACTCCATGAATCACTTGAAGGGTTGTCCTCCCCCTGTCTATACATCTGGGAGTCTTCACACCTTAGACGCACGAATTGGATCTGCCCTGGTTTTGAGCAGGCTGACACTGGAGGCTTTTTGACCAAGAAACTGCGCCTGTGTTAGCTTGGGAGAACTGGGGTTTTTCCCCCTCACTTGTAGGAAATTTAATGGTCTAGACTTATTTGACCTGTGTGTTGAATCAGCATCTTTGCAGGAGGGTGACTGGTTTGAACCATAGCATGAATTCGTTTTCTTTAGCAGCCATCAACTCAGCAGTCCTGGGGTGCGTGAGCAAGAGCATTGCCAGCAGGTCAGGGAGTGATCCTGCCCCTCTGCTCTGCCCTGGGAGGCACCTCTGGAGTGCTGTGTCCAGCTCTGGGCTCCTCAGGACAGGAGGGACATGGAGCTTCTGGAGCGGGGCCAGAGGAGGCTGCAGAAATGAAGAAGGGCTGGAGCATCTCCCTGGTGAGGAAAGGCTGAGGAAGCTGGGGCTCTTCAGCCTCGAGAGGAGCCCCAGCTGAGAGGGGCCCTTATTCCTTCATGTCCCTGTCTGCAGGGAGGGCTCAGAGCAGAGACCAGGCTCTGCTCTGTGGGGCCCAGCAATGGCACAAGAGGAATGAATGGGCAGGAACTGATGCTCAGGAAGTTCCGCCTGAACATGAGACAGAACTTCTTTCTGTGCAGTGACTGAATGGTGAAACAGAGACCAGAGAGGGTGTGGTACTTCCTCACTGGAAGACCCGTCTGGACACAATCTTGTGCTGTGTGCTCTGGGATGGCCCTGCTGGAGCGGGGAGGTGGGACCAGATGAGCCACTGCGGTCCCTTCCAGCCTGCACCATTCTGGGGTTATGTGATTAAATAGATTGTGAATTGCTGGTGTGATATTTAAAATGATCCGCTCTCATCACTTCCAGTAGCTCATCGCTGTTGTCTTTGGAGAAATCTGTTGAGTAGTGTAAGCTCAGATTTTTTGACACACAGACAATATCTGAGCAGTGCTGCGAGGCACATCTTACAACATATTTTCTAGCTTATATTCATTACCTCTGCTGTATACTGTCAGTCTGATATATCAATTCTCCTGCTCTTCTACTTTGTATCATTTGGAAGTTTTTAGCTGAGTCTTGCTGTTTGTAGTCAGCAGAGGTGGTTTGGTTTTCATTCTTGACGACTCCTATGGGGTATGTGTCAGGCACTTCAGTCCATTCTAGTCTAACTCAGAATAAAGTTTGAAGATACTCACCCCTCTTCCTTTTGCCTTTCGACCTGCTGATGATTTTTCTGTTGGGTAAAGCCTCTTTCTATGGCCTTTTCTGTTTGCTTAGGGGTTTTGTGGGGTTGGTTGGTTTGTTTGTTTTTGTTAGGTCTGTCCTGTTTGGGGGAAACTACAGCTGAACAGATAAAGGAACTTGAAGAGTTTCATTTACACATCCTTCCTTTGTGATCAAGTGCTTCTCTTTCTGTTGCCGAGGTAAGACCAGCTCTGAGACAGCATGGTGCTGTTCCTCACAGAAGGACGAGGAGCAGAGCTATAGGTGCCTGTAACAAGTATAAGCACCTTATTAAAAACAGAGGGAGGCTTGAGGGGCTTTTGAGCACCTCAGCATTAATTTTACACTGGGAACTGCTCTTTGCTGTGCCCTTTCTGCCTTTGAAATTATTTTTTTTTTTGCTATGATTTAGAGCACACGTTGATGGATGCTTTTCAGTTTGAAAGTTATCCTTTCTAGATAAAAGACAGCCCAGCTCAGCAAAGGCTGCGTTTTTGGGAATGAAGTCATATGAGGCTCCTCTCGGTTTCTGTCAGTAACACTCATTACTCCTTTAATTTAGAACTGTGGTCTAGCTTTTATCACCAAATTTAAAATTTAATTTGTGTGTTAACTTTGATTTTGTGACCCACTCATACCATCAGCAGAACCTTTCAGTCGAATGAAGAATTTCAAAATAATGACCCCAGTCTTAAGCTTGATTTAAGATGTTAATTTGCTGTGAAATTCACGTTTCCAACCCTTTTGCAAGTCTTAAATGCCTGCTGCTTTCTGAATTATGTGTTCTTTTGCTGAGTGACTGACTGACAGTTCTTACCCCAAGTGAAAGGGACAATCAAGGGGTACTTTTTTCTGGGTCAAAAGGCAGCAGCTTTAATACAATTCTCATTCTATGCTGTTACAAGCCCCACGGAGTGTCTTATACTTATTGCATTTGAAAGTAATAGAATAGTGTTAGTGCATGGTGATTGGATGGTAAATGAAGGCTCTTTCATTATAAAAATGGGATGTTCAAGGCATTTAGGAGCTCATGTGAATTAAATGGCACGGAAGGTACATGAGTTCAGAAATCTCAGCTTCTTGTCCTGAGAAAATGGAAAAGCTCACAAAATTCAGGTGATAAAATATCTGTTAACAAGACGGCTTAGGCTGTACATTAGACATTAGATTTTGCCTTCTGATTTATACAGGCTTTCTGCAAGGAGTATCTTTCCTGTATAATGGGAGTGTTTGTTTGGAAGGCAGAAATGTCTTTGATAAAGGCATTGTAATACTTACTGATATGTAAGTTCATTAAAATGTAAGTAATGCCAAGTTTTGTACCTGGAGACCTCTTGCAGGTGCCTGTTAACTTTTGAGGTGGTGACAGCAGCTTTATGAAGCAGAAGAGTTTGTTCTGTCAGTTCGAAGGAGTAGGGAATATGCAATCCTCTAGGATTTGCTCTCCTACTTATAATCTATGAACTCTTTAAATACCAGAGATTATTTGCAGTAAGCCAATTCCAGTGTTGGTGATTCTTATAATGCTGTGACAAGCTTCAGGGAATTACCTTGGGTTTTTTCCCTTTTTGTTGGTTTGTATCTTACTTTGTGTGACTGAATATGTGACAAAATACAGGAGAATCCTTTTCTTAGTAAAAAATCAACAACAAATGCAACTAATAAAAGAAGGCTGCTGTGGACAGCCATTCAAAACCAGGAGAATGTTCAGGATTTTTTTATTTCCCCTGTTTGCTTTTAAAATCTATTCTTTTAATACTGACTTTATGTCTGTAGAACCAGACAGCACTTCTGCCAGCAATTCACTTTGGCTGAGGACTCTTCACTGTGCTTCAAATTCAGACCTGCATTTGACACTTTATCAGTCTTTCACGTTGAGATGACATCTTTGGCTTTTGCTTTTTTGTTCTATTGCTTTCTTTAAACATTTTATGTATTTTTTTCTTCTTTTCCCTCCACGTGTGTAAACATTTTTTACTTTCTTACGAATTCATGTATTTTAATCTGTGAAGGTTTTGGGGTGATTTTTTTTTTTTACCTTTTCTAGGTTAGAGGCTTTTGAGTTTCATAAGGTTGTGTTGGTGTATTGATGTGTTTCATAAAGGCTACTGAATATAAACCCCAGCAGTGCTCCCTGGCACTCAGAAATCAGTGTAATTGCAGTTTGGAACCGATTGCCAGAGCACTGGTGTGTTGTAAACCCGGTGACTTCTCAGAGAGTGACCCAGTCCCATGACTCTATTGCAGCACTGTTACCTTAGGCTTCAGGTGATGAATTTCAGATGCTAGTAAGTGGATATGTGAACATTTATTTACCTTTTAACTGCTTTTTAAAATTCTATTTTCATTCATACTGTTTTATAGAACATGGATAAAGGTCCTGTAGAGCTTGGCAGTGTAACCCTTTCCTTCACGGATTATTCTTTTTAGTGCTGATGTTTAAATAACACAGTCATACAAAATAATACAATGCAATTTGGGTTTTTTTAAAGAAATCACTTGATTTTCCATTTCTCATGTAAACCTCTATGCATTCAAGTTTTTTAACATGTTTATAATGACCTTTCTCGACAGTTATTGCTGGATTAAACAGTCAGAACTTGACTGTATACATTTCATAGTTAAGTAAATTAAATGGAATTTGGAATACTTCACTAATGGAAAAAATCATCCAATTCTTGTTGAAAACTGAAGATAGGTTTCAGTAATACCATGCTTTCACTTAACAACTTAATGCCTTTCTGCTCACCCAAAAGGCAAAACCTCAATGACAAATGATGGCACTGCAGTCTCTTCTTGCTTTATGTCATGCCATTATCAGGGTTTTATTCAAACCCGCTGACATTTCTTGCATGGTGCAATAACCTCAGTCAGCAGGAAACGCACAAAATAAATAATTGCAGCTTCTCCCTTAGCATGGCCTTGCTCAGTTCGCTGCAAGCAGAATAGGATGAGAAGAATTAATGGAGTCACAGGCAAAAGCCCCAGAGCAATAATGATTAGGGGATATTAAATTAACGAGTAATTGCATTAAATTAAAGTCACAGTCCTGTCTTAATTCACAATACATTTCTTACAGCTGAAGTGTGGCCTTCTGTGTTTCTCTTACTCTTGGGGAATGGAACTTGAATAGATCTTCCACTACTCTGTAGTATGGCCTTACCCACTGAAGCAAGCAGTGAAGGAAGGAAGTTGGGAGGGAAGGTGAAAGAACCTTGTTCATGATGAGTAATAGGATTCTGTTGGCAGTATCCATACTTATTACTTTTATTTCCCAGAGAAATAGAGACTTACGAAATTATTTGATGTGTGGGATATTTATGCATGTTTGTTGCTGCACTCACTTTATAAATCAATGGCCACATAAAAATAAGATTAGTGAGAAAAGAGAGATGATGTAAAAGCGCACAAATAGGGAGAGGTTGGTCTGTGAATCCCACATTTATTGATGCTGGAGGATCCATGGGTTGCAGTGATTTTTATTGCTGTCAGAAACATGGGAAGGAACTAGAGTCAATTTTCAGTCAGTGACGAGATGGGTATTTGTAGGGAATGGGGTTTTGTATATTCCTCTGCTCCTGGAAGTGCTTTTGTTTTCACATGTGCCACATTCTTATTGAAGTATATCAGTAATGGTCTCTTTATTTTTCAAATACTGGAATTTTTACAAGCTTTCTTTGTGCAGTAGAACTTTAAAGTAAAAGAAAGGAAACAATTTACTAAAATTCAGCGAGTAAAGGTGACCTACCTTCAAGAACTTCAGCAGTTTCTGCCCTGTGCCTGTGAATGCTTCTATTGATGTATTTTGATGAAAAGCATGTCATGTTGAGTTTTTAGATTTTTGGCAGAACATGCCAGGTTGACCCACTCAGGGTTATTTTTTAAAAAAATCAGCTATTTCTGTTTCTTGTGCTATGGTAAAAATTGTGTTGCTGTACTAGTGAAGTCAAGCGATACCTTGTGGAAGTTTAGTTTTGCAAATAATTTCCTTGTGGTTCCCTTTGCTGTCTTGTGTCTAGGACTGAGAACTAATCAGAGTTCCAGGCTCAAAATCTACAGTGTGTGTGGCTGTATCTTGGATGTCTTCAGAGCTTACATCTGAAATGAAGGGTTTTGCTATAAATGTGCAAGGAATGAGAAACTGCATTTCAGTAGCAGTGCATCTAATTTCCAGTTACTTCAGGGACTGGAGCTGGAATTTTCTCAAGCTTGCATTTGACATCTCCTAACTGTTGAAATGGGTATTTTGAATTTATGGGCATTCACTTACAGAAGTGTTGTGGTTTCCTTTCCATATGTTCACACCATGCAACATTCTTTAAATTTTATCCAGTAAGTAAAAACTGCAGGAACACTATAAACTGAAACTTAAAAAGATGTGTTTGAAGGTTTTGGTGTTACAACATAAATACAGAATCTGTGGCACTAATATTTTCTTGAAAATTGGATTCAGTTACCATGTGGGTTTTATCAGCTGCTAAGTGTAGTTATTTTCACCTGCCTTGAGGTGACTCAAACTGCTTGATTTTGTTTTAAATTAAACAAACAAACAAATTTAAAAAAAAAAATCAGGCTGAGTCATGCTTCAAGCTGTTAGCATTTAACAATCTTTTGGCAGCAGTGAGCCAGGGAAGAAAAAATTTGTACACTAAAACTGAGGGTACAGCAGGCCTGTGGCATGAAACATCACCAGAACTGTCAGCCCTGCAGGGCTTTCCTGCTAGGAACCCCGACCACCAGAGCAGGGGCTCTTGGTCCTGCAGAGCACAGGAACCCCATCAGGGAGGAACTACAGCCCTGCGTCTTCCTTCAGTCTTCTTTCTTGGTCAGTGCCATGGACTTTGTCTACAAAAAACATGAAAAAGGCCTTTTGTGGGATTAAAAGAGCAGCCTGTCACTTCAGCTGCTGCAAAGATGAGTGATGAAAATGAGCTGGAGTGTGCTTTACATTCAAAGGCTTAAGGGAATAAGGACCAAAGCATATCTGCTAAGGTCACATAAAAGATGAGATTTCTGGTTTTGAACAGTCCAAACGGTGGAAAGTGCATGGAATGGAATTACTTAACAGTGGATGATAAAGCCGTGTACAACCACTCTGAAGGGCCAGAGATTAAATATTCTGACCAAAAAGACACCAATTAAAGAGGGAAGGGAACATGAACATTCCTTAGAAGTAGGCATATTAATTGGTAATAACTCGACAAAAGTCCCTGCTCTTACTCTAGCCCCAGTTCTGTATCTGAGGCATTTCAATGTCTTTGAGAAATAAAGGTGGCAAAATCTGGTGTGTGCTGTAGAATAATAAGAGACTGGTTGAAGGCTGGTTAAAAAAAGGCACTTTCAAGCTGATTTTGTTCTCAGACTGAAACTTAGTTTTCTGAGGAGGTGGGGAACAAGTTTTTATCCTCCCTCTTGCTCTTCACTTTTTGTGTGGCTGCTGAGGTTTGGAAGGGGGGGGTGTTTTGCTGTATTTGCTGCTATATTTAAGGTTACATTCTATGGATTTTTAAGGTAGCCTTTCTTTCTTGCTTATAATGATATATCTAGACTACCTAATCTTTCAGATATGGAAATTTTAGTGTTGCTCTTTTTGTACCTGTGAGATCCAGCTGAGTTAGATCCAGATGTTAGGCTGTGCTACAGTTCTGTAGATCAGACAGACACAAAGGCACTTGTGATGCTGGCATTGTATACAAATGTTCCTTCCAGTCTAAAGACCAACTTTTGAAAAAGTGGTTCTTACTAAATGTGGCAAAACACGCATTTATGCTTGATGTTGCTTAGATGTTTGACTTGAAGCAGTTTTCCAGCTATCACTTCCAAAGTCCTTCCACTCGTCAGGGTTAAGCAAACCAGTGGAAATCCTTTTGCACAAGGTGTCAGCAATTTCATTTCAACCCGAAGTTGTTTTTTCGGTTGCTCCTTTAGAAATGAGAACCAGGCAGGTGAGATGTGGACACACCTGCAACGTGGCCTAACTGAGGTAACTTGGGAGTTGCTGGTGATCCAGAGTTCTGAACACCAGTCAGAGAGTTTATATTTGTAGTGAAAGTGAGTGGTGGTTTTGCTGAGTGGTGTTACACTTAGCTGTAGTTAAAAAACCTGAGTACCTGCAAAACTACCACAAGGTGCAAAATGTCAGCTTGAAACAGTGATCTTGAGGAACATCACTCGAGGAATATACCTTTCTGTCCTAGGGTGAAAGTATTTTCTTTCTTTCATGCTGATGTGTGTACATTAAAATGTTGCCTGGAAGTTTTATGTGTAACTGTGTAGTCATTCCTGAAGTCCTAAAGTAGCATTGCTTAGTTCACTTTAAGTATGCTTTGAGGGCTTATTTGATTAGAGAACACTTGTTTTAAGGAAAAAAATGGCCTGATGAGAGTTCATCTGTATGTTGAACGTGCCAGTACTCTAAATTCAGTTCCATAACTCCATGTGTGTAATAATTATGAGAATATTACTATTCTTCAGAGTAATTTTTGACAAAAGAATGATGACCTTAACTCAGTACAGAACATTTAGGCTGTTCTCTGTTAACAGAAAATCAATTAGAATCTTTAAATATTTTTGTGTAGCTTTTGAATGATGATGTGTGAATAAAACTGGGTGTTGTGCTGGGTCGTGTAGTACAGGGATGCCTTCATGGCAATGGTAGAAGTGTTGGACAAACTGATGTCCTGAGGGAGTTTGATCTGTGAATGGCAGTTGTTGCCAAAATCCAGAAATGTGAAGATTTCTGGGTAATAGATGAGGCTTAAAGCTGCATCTCCATCCCTGTCTGGTGCAAGACCAAGGAGATTGAGGATGAGGCAGCCCTGAGTGATGCCTGGTACCAGCAAAGCCCTTGGGATGCTCCTCTGGCCAGGGCCACGTGTGCATGGAGCGATCGGGGGGGCAGACAGGGAGCAGCCGCTCTGCTCTTGGTCTTTTGGGTCTTGAAAGGTGAAAACACAGCTTGGCTGGGCTGAGGTGGCTTTATCTGTTCTTGAACAACAGCAGTGCTTGTAACTACTAGCACAACAAAAATCTGCTCCTGCAGTTTTGACAGCTGCTTTATGGAAATTGTGCTGTAAAACTTTACTATTAAAAATTGCTTTTGTCACTTATTTTTCTCCATGGGGATTCCATTGCTTTCTCACGGGAGAAAAATGGGAATATAGAGCAGAGCTTCTCCTTAGGAACTAGACTCAAAGATAGGGTTTTTTTCTTTACAGTAGTATAGCTGCACCTTCTTTTTCCGTTTCTTCATCACTAGTGTTTTTCTTAGCTCAGAACTGGGCCCAGGGGGGTAATTTTTGAAAAAGGCAAAGCTAATTTCAAATCTACGTATGTTACTCTGTGCTGTCATTGGTGATAGTGCCCCACAGACTTAAAAATGGAGTCTTTGTCTTGCTGTAATTGCCATGTGTATCTACTCTGTCCTCTGTTCTGTAGCTCCTCTTTTCAGGGTGGAATGACCCCACGTGAATGGAATTCTCTTGAATTCTGCAACAGTGGTCGTGCGTTGTCAATTTTCTTCTTGTTTTTTATTCCATCAGGCCAGTTCCTTTTTCATTTTCATTGCTCTTGTATCTGATAAGCAAATTACAGCAGGTGAAGTCCTTGATGCCCAAGTATAGTGCTATAACCAGCAAAGCCTGCACCTGTGGAAAAGCAGTGCCTGCTCCCAAGTTGGCTTGCAAAATCTGAGTTGTTTATTGATCAGCTCTACATCCTGACCCAGTGGCAGATGAATTTATGATAGTTTCATGCTAAGAAAACAGCTTATGTTTTGCACCTGTAGTTTCACTTGTAGCAGCATCTGTCTGCTCCCCCTTTTTTTTTTTTTAATAATTTTTCATCAGTGCCAGCAAAATTTTCATGGTCATAGTGAGGTTTCAAGACTTTCCCTTTTTTGCCTTCAAAGTCAGGAGTTCAGTTCTAAGGGTAGCAGGAGATGTAAGGCTGGGGAGGGGGAGGCAAGGCAAAGCAAGGCAGAGATAATTTGGTTAGTACAAGGTGCATTTTTTACCATATTTTAAGGGAACTTGTGGATTTGCTGTGGTGTCTCAAGCAAGTATTTTTGTGAAGCTCTAAGTGTTCCCCAGTTGTCAGGAAAAATTCTCTCGGTTCAGAAGCTTTGTGGTTTTCACTGCATCTGCACTTTGGTATCATTGGAGTGGAGTAACTGAAAACATTTTCTCTTCTACTTCCTCTAATATTGTAAAATAAAATGATTTCCTATTAGCCTCTACACAAGTGTCTGAGCTGAGAACAGAAAGAGCTACAAAGGCTGAGAAATGCTGTACTTGAATAACAGGTGTTTCCAGTGACCATGACTTATGGGTTTAATTTGGCAAGCTGTGGATAAATGAGCTGAAAAATGTCACTTCAGTCAATGCTGAGAAGTTTATCAGTCTTTGCTTTGATGTGTATTTTTTTGTTTTAATTTTGTTTGAATCCACATCTGTCATGTTTTCAGCTACATGGCAAGAATTTGGTGTATACAGAAGCTCAGGTTTTTATATATATTGATATAAGAAGGTATAAACAACTTCACACTCTTGAAATAATTTTAACATTAAAATGAATGCTAGGGTTGTGTATTTGGCTTTTATTAGTCACACTTGTTGAATTTTTTTACTGTAGGAGAAGAAATCTGATTTCAATCATAGGAACACTTCCAAGAGTTTCAAATGTAAAAAGAAAATAATGAAAATGAGATACATTTACCTTTATGTAACTAATGTCTAGCTGTCAGTAACCTGTAGTTATTAGCACCAAGTCAGCATTGGTTATTTGGTAATCATTTTATGATGACTTTATGATCATTTCAGTAGTGAAGGGTAGACAAAGTCAGCAAACATTCATCTGCAATGGTTTGGCCTTTGGAGCACAAGTTGGAGTTGGAATTCTGCTTTCACCATTGGAGCTGGTTTGCCACTAGTCTTGAACCTGTTGGAGAATCAATTTAATTTACACTCCAGGATTCAGTATTTTTTCCTGTTCTGCAATGGCCAACTTCAATATTTCTTTAAAACCCCTCAGGTTTTCTATAGAAAGGACAATAAATTAAGATGTACAGTAAATTTTGAGAGCATGCAGGTATACATGGTAAAATACAGCTGTTCTTTTTTCAAGTGGTATTTGGGACTCCAAAAAAGCAATTAATGAAAACCTAATGGAAACAGAGGAATGGCAATAATAATTCATACTGCTTATATGAGTTTGAGGGTAATAAAAAATAAAATAAAATACTATTGAGGAACTGAATAATCAGAATTCTTTGCTGGGTCAAAGGCTGTGGTTTTTCCTTGCTGTACCGCTTGGAGCTTATTTTTTCATCTGTTTCTTCCCATAGATGCTTATGGATATTTTTGTTTGGTGAGTTGGTTTTGGTTTTGTAGGTGTTTTCTTGTTTTGTTTTATTTTATTTTGGTTTTGGTGGGGGTTTTTGGATGAATGGAGTATGAAATTTGACTGATGTAATACCAGTGTGGAGTTCTGTTATATTCTAAATACCAGCACGTTTCAAGGTGTGTGACTCAAGAGGGGGAAGTAAGGCTGCTTCTCTAGGTTCCCCCTGGAAATGCCTCTGAATAGGCCGTTATAGTTTAGCACATTTTCAGTCTGTCTTAGTAACTGCTTTAGTAACTGAATTGCATAAAAAGGTATCTGCCCTTTCATTAAAAGTATATTTCAAAGTTTTATGGAGGGTTAATGCAGAAGTTTATTGTTAGAGAGCACTGTGGCCACCTTTGAGAAGGATGGTGTTCTGATTGTAATTTTATGAAATCTGAAATAATGAAATCGCAGTCTGAGATAGGTAAAACACTTTTACAGCTCAATAAATTAGTTTTTTAAGTATTCTTGCATAAGTTTGATTTCCACTAATCGTCAGTTCAAGTGCTATACTGGCAGGAAAGAGAGGCCTATTTCTGTCTTTTCTGAAAATGAAACTCCACAAAGCAAGATGAAAAGAGGGATTTTTGGCAAACTGATTCCGACATATGTGTGCAATTTTAAGTGGATTAAAAAATTGCCTATAGAATATATAATATTTCTTAATGAGTCTTTTCTGAGTAAATCTGTGTTCAGTAATGTTGAGGACCTTAGGGAACACTTGGAATTTTTATTAAGTGCCAATTTTTAAAACCCATTCATTCAGTCCTGCAATCATTACAACTGCTAAGCAAAGTATATTTGTGATTGTGAATAGAAATTTCACTAATGAATTCATTTAATGTAAAGGATATGCAAAGGTACCAAGTTTCAGATAGCGCATCCTTTTATAATCCTACAGCTTTGCTGCTTTTAATCATGAAATGGGTCAGAGGAAAAGGAGCAAATCAGTCTCTTAGGAAATTTGTTTTAAATCATGAATTTCATTTACTTTATGAAATAAAGAATTTCAAGTAAGTACCACATTGAATGCATCAAAATGGCACACAAGTGATTTAAAAGACCTTCAGTAATTCATTTCCTCTTTTTATCCTTTAATAGACAGTTGATGTGTCTCCCACTATTTACTATCAAGAGGATGGCTTCCTCCCAGTAATATAATGCTTGTTTAACAAGAAATTGAATGTAGCCCACCGAAATGTACACGTTTGCTAACATTTATTAACACTGCAATTCGGACAGTTTGAAAACTTTTAACGATAGTTCTGCAGTGGTGTGCTGTCCTCATCCAGCAGTCATGAAGACTTTGTATAATCAGATCCAGATGTGCACCAAGATGACTTTGTGGTGATGCTTTCTGTTCTCCCTGCATTCCACTGGGACAGCTCAGCACACAGAATCAGTGATCACAAAGCTGATTATCAAAATCACTCATCACAAAGCTGATTATCAAAGCTACTTTTACTATGCAAGGAGTGCTGGTGTGATGTAAGTGTATGTGTAATATGTAAAATTCACATTTCCTAAAGCTAATGAAACTGGAAGACCAAATGTGATACCCTATTTAAATGTTCTGTGTATTGCAGCTTTGTTAAGAAGAGGATAAAGTTCATCATTTAATGTGTGTCTGAATTTTAAGGTGTAATAACTGCAAATTGTGGCCTGGAAAGGTTTTGTTTTTCTCAATTACTAGTATGAAATATTTTATTTCAAGGTGCTTTTAATGTTGTTTTTAGTCCATTAAGTTGATAGCCTGTTTTAAGAAAGCACAGAGAAATAATAAAGAGCAGCTGTGCATGCAATAAAATTAATAAAGCTTACCTGTGTAAGAAAATAACCATGTTTATAATGTTCCATTTCATCCAGTTTATGTAACAGATGTGGTTATTGCTGTCCAAAGGCCCTCTGTTGTGGCCATGATGGTGTTATTGAATCACAGAATAATTTAGACTAGAAAGGACTAAAGAGGTTGTTCAGTCCAACCTGTTCTAGAAGATCCAGTTTTGAAGTTACATCAGGTTGCTCAGGCTCCTTCTTCAAAAAATGCATATAAATGCCCTTAAAAATTGGCTCTGAAATACCAAAGTCATGTCCAGTGAGGAGGCTGGAAACTGTCCTGTCTGTAGATTACTGGAAGTTTTATATTCTGTTGCTTATTGAATCCAGATTGAATTTCTTAGGTCTGCTCTAGCTATGGTCATGCACCTTGTTGGGTGTTCTGTAGTATAGACTGGAAATAGGTTTGTGATAGGAAGTGTAAATATGGGAGTATTTAATATGAGTCAGGATTAAAAGCCAGTAAAATCAATTGCTTGTTCCATTTCCAGTACTGACTTTTTCAACTTTAAGATGCTCAGGATGGAGTGTGTTGGCTCAAACTGTCCAAAATTAGAGCTGCCATTCTCTGCAAAGTCCCAAGATGGCAAAATTAAATAAGGAAACTGTCATGGAACCACAAGTTCAAAATGCTAGTTAAAAACATGAAAACCAGTATTTTTTCTCTTGGCATTTTGCTAAACATTACCTGCTTGCCATGACAACACTGCAATTTACTAGTGATTTTTTAATGAAAAATATAAGCAAAAGTGGAAATTCTGGGAATTGTGATGCAGGGAACTGTTGGGGGAGTGTGTGCAGAAGCTCCTCCTGGAACATGTCGATAACTTCACTATTTCCAGCTGGGTTTGCAGTAAATAATAAAATCAATAAGAGGAGAGAGCTGGCCTTGTTAGGTGCCTTGGGTTTTGTGCTTTCTGTCTGACTGGAGCAGCATTTCTGGCATAAATGGGAGAGTCAAGAGGAAATTAGGAAAACACTAAAAAAAAAAAAGAGCTGCTCGTGTCACTGTGTGCTGTGAGTGCTCCTATGGGTCTCTGAAATCAGACAGATAAATCAAAATTTGAAAGCTGTTGACTGTCAAACATGCAGAGAGACCTTTCTTTTTCTAGACTTCATCCACAATTTAAATATTTAAATGGATTTCGAAGGCATTTAAAAAAAATATTTTCTTAAGAACTCTTGAAGGCTTCAGTCTGAAATCTCTTGTCTTCAATGCAGGACCAACCTGCTGCTGACTTCCAGTTTGAGTTGCCAGTTTGGGGATTATCCACTGAAAAGTTTAGCTGATGTTTTGGGGCTTTTTTGCAAGAATAATTAAAACCAGTTAGAGATGTATAGCCCAGGAACAGAAACTAATACAGCTGCATAAATGCATATGATGGCAAAAGACTTGTACAGAACTCTGAACTGCTGCTTCTTACCTGTTCCTAAAAATAGAGAAATCAATTAAAATGAAGGGTGCAGGGGAGAGAACAGTAAACTATTTAAGTTAAGCAAGAAGCCCGAGACAGCAGAATTTTGCATTTGAAGCTTTTGTAATACCTTTTCATACACCTTTCAGCAGGACCATCATGAAAATATTGTGAGGGAGAAAAAGCCTTCTCCAAATGATTGAATATGAATGAATATTAAAAGGAATAGAAAAAGAAAGCCAGAGTTAATGACTTGCTCATTTGGGACAGAACCTGTATTTCTATCAATAAATTGGTTGGGGCCTGAAACACTCAGTCAAAGATAATACCAATGTAAAAATCATCTAACAGTGCAACAGAGAAGGTGGTGTGAGGTCATGGCAGGATCATGAGGGATGAGAACATAGTGGCAGAAAAAGCAAAATTCAGCCGAAGTTTTCTGCATTAGCAAAACTTACACGTGAGGTGAAGTGAAGGAGGAAATGGTGCTTGTGGAAGTGACTGAAGCTTCCCTGCTTTACTGTAATTAAGAGACAGTTGGAGTTAATGTTATTAGGAATAGGGTCGAATAACTGGAGCACTTTTTACAAAGGGTGACCAAAAAAACCAACTTGAGTTTCTTCAGCCTTTAGCTAAATTTTGCTGATGGACAGCAAGCTTGTGCACATCAGGAACTGAACTGCTTATAAAGTCACATCACCGCTGTGCTGGGCAAAGCTGGGGTTTGTCCTGGGGGTCTGGTGCTGAGTCTCAAAGCTGGGACAGAGGGGCAGCTGTTTCAAAGGACACTTGGGTTTGGGTCTGGCAGTAATGAAGAGTCTCTAATGAAGTACAACAATTAATTCAATTTACATGCCTTCATGTAGGTTTTCATAGGAAACACGAAGCTCAGTGTGTGGAAAGCATTCGTAGCGAGGTATCCCTGCTGCCTCTCTGGGTGAGAGAGAGGACTTAGAGTGTGAATTATTAATAGTTTATGAACAGCTCAGTCAAGCACAGCTCTCATTTGCATCTCTACTGCTAACGAGGTATTTGCAGTTTCACGTCAAGAGAAAGTGGTCAGAAAGCCAGGGAGGGAGTCGAATATTGGGAGTCCTTGGAGACATTTCCCTCAGCTGCGCAGGCTGGGTTTGGGTGGAGGAGGGAGAGCAGCCTGGGGACAGCAGGGCAGGACAAAGGGTCCTAGGCAGGGGGCTGTGATGGCATTGCTGTTTCTGTATTCTGTTCAGCTAAAATGAAATCAGTTAACCAAATACCACAGCAGTAGAGACAGGATATAAACCTGTCTTGTATCAGAAGCTGTCTGCAACGGCAAATACAGATGTGTAGTTTAATACAGGTTGTGCTTAGAGGAAAAAAACATACGGCTATTCTAAAGAGGGCTATTCTGAAGCAATATTTTATTTACAGTTAAAGAGGAAAATGATGGATTGAGCACCTCAGAGCGAGAAGTTAAAAATACCTCCTTCCCCCCACCCCCCACAAGCCTCCTTTCCCTCAGCAGCCTTTTTAGGCATAGCAGCCATGCAATTAATTGAAGTTCACTAGGAGCCTGTAATGAAAAGTCTAACATCATGTAGCTGCTTTCATTAATAATATCATTGTCTTTTGTCAACTTTAATAGCAATTGGGTTTATCCAGCTGGAAAAACTTAGACAAAGACAGATAGACAGGCAAGTCTGTGTACTGTCAATTGATGTAAAAAGAAATGCAGGTTTGCTTTTTAAAATATATCAAACCTGACATTTTATTCACTTTTTTGGGTTCACTTTTCAAACTCTGTATGTGGATGCTGTCAGAAGTTTGGCTAATGGAATGAAAAGGTAGTTGTGGAGGACCATGGATGTCACTTAATGGGGGCTACTGGTTTGGGGTTTTATCTTGCTGTAGAGATAAATATCTTGGCAACCTAAAAAGCTAGAAATGAAAGGGAAAATTGAGATCACAATTAATATTTGGCAAAACGTTTAAGCAATAATTGTATTATTTTCTTGGATTCTATAATGAATTCTGTAAAATTTATATCTACAACAGGACTTTGAATGCCATCCTGTTAATTAGAGTGTTAGTATAATTTTAATCTCCTAACTGTGAAGTGATAAATAATGTCAGCGTGCATGTCAGTGCATCCCTTGGCAATCAGGACTTCCCAGGAAAGTATTTGAGAGTTACTGGGGGATGAGGAGTGCTGGTTAAACGCTGATCACTGGAGCAAAGCCAATCCATCATTACTATGCCCCAAGCAGGCATTGTGTTATTGAAAGTCTTGGTTACCTTTGTTTCCCCAGGCTGAAATTGTTCTGTAAGTCATCTTAGCGTTAATTATTCAATAATGATATTGAAAATGTACTTTGCAATCACCCGGGTGTGTTCCATCATTGTGGTTTTGTGCTTCATTAAATAATAATTGCCTGGAAGCAGATGATCATCAGGTGTCAGTCTCCACAAAGATGCATTGGTTTGCTCTTCACTGCCAGATTAGGAAGTGATTGGAAATTATTTTCCTTGTTTCCTCATTCTTTTGGCATATAGTGTTCTGATTAAGTTAAATGACAGCCATTTAACAGCAGTGTTTAGTTGTAATCTGGAAGGGAGCAAGGGAGTGATTGCTTTGCTGATGGCTCCAGTGTGGTGGCTGTGGTTCTGTTCTCTGATGTTGAGCATTTTGTGTGTTCTTTGTGTTTGGGACGGGTAACACATCTTGGATGGTGGTGGTGGTGGTGAGCAATTTCAGCTCTTCAAAGGGACAGAAGGTTCTTGAAAGAAGCCTTTTTAAAAAGGGTTTCATCTATTAAGTGTGAGTTTGCTGCAGTTTCTCAGCAGCAGTCATGGGCACAAAGGGGAGGGAGATCCCAGTGATCTGAGTAATCATAATGGTGTGTTTGGTGGAAATTAATGCTAATGTTTTCGACAGTGCTGGAGATCAACACACTGATGGAACCAAATTATTTTGAGGTATAGCAGTGGAATGAGTATCAAGGGAACCATGAACTAAAATCACAGAACCATAGAATGGTTTGGGTTGGAAGGGACCTTAAAGCCCATCTCGTTCCACCCTCTGCCATGGGCAGGGACACCTTTCACTATCCCAGGTTGCTCCAAGCCCTGTCCAACCTGGCCTTGGACACTTCCAGGGATGGGGCAGCCACATCTTCTCTGGGCACCCTGTGCCAGGGCCTCACCATCCTCACTGGGAAAAGAATTTCTTCCCAATATCCCATCTAACCCTGCCCTCTGGCAGTGGGAAGCCATTCCCATATGTCACTCTAGACCCTTGTAAATAGTCTCTCTCCATCTTTCTTGTAGGTTTTCTTCAGGTCAGGGTGGGTTGTTGTCAATTCTACCCAGAGTGGCACATCCCTGTACATGACAAATTTTAACTCTCTGAGGCCAAGGAGGTGGTCCCAACCCATTTAATTGTCTGCATTTAGATACATGGCTGCATTATTAGAAAAAAGGTGGATTTTTTGTTAGTGCAAAAAAACCTGTTAGTGTCATACCGAGAGTTCTTAGGTGATTAATTCTGCCAAGATACCTGTTTCTGGGGGCAGAGGTGAGAATTCAGGGGTGATATTTGGCATCCTGAGTCTTGCTGTAACTCTCTTGTTCCAGATGAAGCAAAGCTGGTCTGTGTATTACACAATTTGGCATTAATTAAAATTATCTCAAGGCATTCATGAGTGTACAGGATACAGAACAGCCGGGAATCATGAAGCTTGGTTGTCTGTTGCCTACTGGGCAGATGTTCTGTGCAGTTGAGGAAGTGGTCAAATTTCCTTGTCATCATTTGATAGTTCTACAGTGCCTGGGCAGAATTCCTGCCTGCCTTGTTGCATTCATTCTTAGGCAAGGAATCAACTTCATTTTGGGGCTACTCCTTTCTGAGTGCCATTACGCTTCTACTGCTTATAAGTTTTGTCTTCAGGAGCTTTTCTTTGCCCTGTAATTTACTTGGTTTTGAGTGTAAATTGGTAGAGTAAAAGCCCCCACAGATCCTTGTCTATGTGGAGCTGTGGGAACTGTCACTGTATTATCTCCAAGAAGAGATAATTCTCAGTTCAAAATATGCAAATAATCACTCTCAAGTAGCACTTTCCAAAAGGGCACAGTTAAACTGACAACATTTTTTTTCTTGCTCACTGAATAGTATTCAGATGCTTTGTAGTAACAAAATTAATATTTATTAATAGCTTGTCTGGGGAAATGGCACTGACTCAGATGGGAAGCAATAGGGACTGTGAGATGTTGACTTCACTGGAGTATGAACTGCTGCCTGTCTTGGATTAATATGCAGTGGGAGGAACAACAAACAAGTGGCTGTATTTGACCCAGCCCAGGTGTGCAGTAGAGAGAAAATCTGCAGGATGTCCCTCTTGATAAGGGTTCTTCTTATTAATTTTTTTGAACATTACTTACCTTCAGGGTTGCACTAAGGGAGGGATGTCTCAGCTGCAGAAGAACACAGGGGTGTAGATGTGCCTTTGAATTGGCATCAGTTTGGTTTTATCATATGGTATCTTGCCTATCAGCAAGCACAAATTTACTTTGAAAAATAACATGACAGTGACCAAGTTTTGTAAAACCAAAAAACTATACGCTGTGTTTTGCTAAAGTTAAGAAGTAATATCGCTGATGGCGATATGAGAGAGGGCCTCCTCTAACCTGGGGGAGGCCGAAGAGTCCTGGCCAGAAAGTGAAAAAACGAGCGGAGTCTCCGAATTTCTTGCTTCAGACAGTTGTTTTAATGAGCGTTATCAGAGAGACAGAGTGCCAAGCGTGGCACCCTGTTAGCAGTTCAAGAGGGGCGCACAAAAGGAGGGCTTATCTCAAATTCTTGCCCCTTTTAAAGGCAAATCCTCCAATAGAAGTTTGAAACGAAACATATTTTCTTTTCTCTACCAATACTCTATAATCTCAGCTTGAATATCCGGAGGAAATGTGGATATTTCTGTCCAATCAGTCTAAATCACTTTGCTGCAGAATATGGAGGTGTAGAAGAAGGAGAAAGAAGCCTGGAAAACAACAACTGTCCTCCATTTTGGCTTTTTTAGCTACTGTCTATTCACTATATAAACAATCCTAAAATCTCTAGATTTTTCACTCTGGAACATCACTGCAAACTGCTCTAACATTCAGTTCAAACCATTTTAGATTCAAAAGTTTCCCAAAGAGTTGGCAGCTTCCTCCATGGGCGGAGGTCAAAATACACCCTGTCCAGGGGGGTCACACGGCTCAAAACAGGCAGAGGAATGTCCTCTGCATTTTGGATATCAACAGAGTATATAGTGAGTTCTGATAGGTGTGTGCTATCCAGAATATTGGAAAATCCCTCTTTTTCATCTGAATGGGTGAATGACAAGCAAACATTACACTTTGCAGTGTGGACATTTATCCTTGCTAACTAGTACTGCTCCTGAGAAAACCAGTGAGAATAATACTTTAAAATAAAGTGATAATGATAATAACGTTGTTAAAATGTTTAAGAACACCTCAATCAAAGTTTTTCTTTGATACTTGCTTACAGAAGCATTGCACGAATGCACAGAAGTGAAAATATTTGTGATTTCTCTGTTAGGAATATTGGAAAGAGTTAGGAGCAGAGATGGTCTGTGTGTGGTATTTCTACAGGAATTTGCTTGTGGCAGTTATGGTGCAATGCAGACTATTTCCCTTGCTCCAAAATGCACACTTTGGGTTTAGGAGATGCCTGCTTCTACGGTGAGCCCTTGGTGGGAGCGGGTGTCCCTGAAGCGGGTGTGAATACCTGTGATGGGGAGGGTTTGGGCAGGTTGGGTCCTACAGCTCCTCACTTAGACACTTTTGAATCTTCTTGTGACTCTTTTAAAATGTTCATAGTTTTGCTTATGAGATTTTGGAGCTGAGAGAATTACTTACTGGTTTTGAAAGACTGAAATGCTGTCAGTAAAAGTGCTGTGAGAACACCCCAAAAACCCCATAACTGAAGACATTAATTTTGTCTTCGCTGTGGGGTGCCACTGGAGTTTTATATGACTAATAATAATAATAGGAGTAACTTGCATTCCTTTCAGTATGCAGATTAAATACTGATTAATCACTTGATGATTGAACAAAGTCCAGCTGGAAGAACCAAGTGGTTCTGTTCTTGAAAACTGTTGATATATGCATGAAACCTGAATGGGAGTTGTGGGCACATTTAGCTTTGGATGCTTAATTTTGCCACTTCAGTAATTTCAATTCAGGGATGTTTTGAGTTCAGGTTTTTTTCTTTGCACTGTGGAATATGAATCTTGTTCTGCTCCGTTCACCACCCAATGAGAAGATGTTAGAAAATGGAAGTTAGAAAGTATTGCTGTAGCCATGCTTTCATTCTCTGGCACTCTCTGTGCCTGAGGTATGTATTTCCAAAATTCCCTTGTGAAATGAAGTATCCAGAGAGCAGGATCTTACAGCTGCAGGACCAGTATGGTGGGTAGCAATCTGTACTTGTAGTGATACCAGAAGACCCTTTTAAGCAAAAATATCCATATATTACGTGTGACCAAGCTGATTTAGTTCTAAACGTTTCCTGCATGACGCACTTCCAAACTATTTAAAGAGTATGGTGACTGGTCCAGAGGTGCAGTGAGCTGCTAAAGTAGTTGCTGTAATTGTAGCTTTTGATCTATGGTATTTATTGATGTATTTTCTGATTTTTTAAATTTTCTATCAGTGACTCTGGGTGAAGCATCAACTATCTGAATTCAGAGCTTTTGCCTAAAAATGATTGGCTTTTTTTTGGGGAGAGCTTGGAAAAAATAATTTCTACAGAAAAAGTAGAAGGAGCTTCTGTGTTTCACTTCTGATTAAACCTTTTTTTTGTAATGTACTTTTTTGTTATGTACCTTTTAGCTACATCTTTATACAACCCCTGTGATAATAAACAAGTAAAATACTGCTAGAATTTTCCTACACACATTAAGAAACGTTCAAGGAAGATGAGCATTGCATTTGTATTGATAATCTATAGTCTGAACTCATCAGAGTTTCACATTTTTGTTTCTGACACCTTAAAGACTGAGAATTTCATTAAAATCAATACAGACTGAAATACCAGATGTGTGTTAAGAATAAAGCAGGTTTATCACATGAGTGCAGTTCTTTCTTTCTCCAATACCTTTTGTTAACATTTTGCTCTTCTCAAATTGAGGGGGGACATTGGAAAAAAAAATCTCTTTCAGAAAGATTTCTAAATGTTGTTCCTGTGCTTCCCTGAAATGCCTTTGAAAAGGAAAGCATCTGTATCTCCTGTAATCAGGTGCTTAATGTGCTCAAAGAACTATCCAGAAAGCTGGGATGGTGAGATCATAACAGCAGTAATGACTAAAATATATGCAAGTTACTTAACTGCAACTTCTTGATGCTTTTAGTATTTTCTTTTTTTTTTTTTTTTGGTGCAATTCTGAATAATATTTTCATCACAGTTTGAAGCAAAAAGGCTTGATTGGGGTGTGGGCTTTTTGAAATACCTGGGGAGAGAATACTAAGTGCTACATAAGGCTTTCACTTACGGAATTGCAGCAGATCTTTCTTTTCTAAGGTTGCTCAGTATTGTTTTCCACTTAAAGCAGAATCAGACCTTCAGTGTAAATACACAATCCCAGCAGTTTCCTACTTTTCCAGATCATTATGACAAATCACATGTGAGATGAGAGATCTGTAGCCTTTGGGAACAAGGTTTAGGGGATATCGTGCCTGGTTCATACTTGCCTATTCTCCTCCCACAGCCACTGAATTTGGCAGTTTCCAGCTGGACTTGAAAGGCAGACTGAACTTTTGTTCAGAAAAGGTGATTGACTCCAAGAACAATACACCAAAAGGTTCCTCTCCTGGGCCCACAGGCTGTCAGTTTCCAGAATTCCACAGTCTGCTTCTTAGCAGCCCTGCTGTGTCCTACAGATCCTGATGGGACTGGAGAGGGTAAAGGCACAAGATTAGATATTAGAAAGATTAGGTGTTAGTGGAATATTGGATATTGGGAAGAGTTCCTTCCCTGTGAGGGGGGTGAGGGTGCCCAGAGAAGCTGTGGCTGCCCCATCCCTGGAAGTGTCCAAGGCCAGGCTGGATGGGGCTCGGAGCAACCTGGGATAGTGGAAGGTGTCTTGCCCAGGGCAAGAGGTGGAATGAGATGGGTTTTAAGGTTCCTTCCAGCCAAAGTAATTTTGTGATTCACTGTCAAGGACAAAAGGGATGAATTTACCTGTTTTCCTTCGTGTCAGATTTTCCCATTTTACTGGGTTTTTTTTTTCAACAAAAAAAGAAGTGCTTGTAGTAACAAAAGAAAACTGGTGGCAGATTTTCATTCTGAAATTACTCAGCCTGGTTTTAACTGGGGGGATTTTAAGTCCATTTGACCTTTTAAAAAGGATTTTCTGTGGAATGTTGTTTCAGACTTAGCTCCGTATTTGGGATTATAGTTTAGAAATCCAGTACTTCAAAAATGGTCTTCAAAAATGGTAATAAAATGCTAATTATTATGCTGAGAAGTATGAAAGACACAAGTAATTGAGGTGTTGCTGCTCACTAGGGTTTGTTGTAGACCTCGTGCATTTATATTTTGGCTGTATCTAGAAAAAGAGTCAGAACATATTTGTTGATTCAGCTTTCCTCATGTCTGTTAAGTTGTTTAATGGAGGGTTATTAAAAAACAAAAGCTTGAACCACTAACAAAATCCCACAACAAGATTTATATTTAAGATGCATGATATAGTTTATTTGCACCAAAAAACCCCCAAAAACAACCAACCAATTGCTTTTCAACCTTCTGGAACTCTTGGTCTTAAGCAAACTGATGATTTTAAGACACAGCCTTACACAAATCAGCTCTTCTTAAAACCAAACAATTTGGCCATCTTGATGTACATCAATTGTGTGCTCCATTAGGTGTCACTTTTTTGGAGGGAAGGCTACATAAATCAGGTGTGTCTTCCCCAGAAGAAATTAAGCTATGAAGTTTTATTGCTTTTTTATTACTGAGCGTATCATGGTATGATATTGTTTAATGAAATGTGACAGGCTTTGCTGGAAGAAATATAGTGAATACAGCAGCTTTTTTGCATTTAACAAGATGCCAGTGTTTTATTTTCGGGATACAAAATGATCGTTTAGTTTGGACACAGGTATAGAAATCCATCATAATGTATACATGTATATTTTTTGCTGCCATCTGGTAACTTGGTCATGATTTCTTTGATAGATCTTCAGAATAAGTTTCCTTTTTTTTTAAGAGAAAAAATTCCCAATTAAAAAGATGCATTTTACTGTATATACATTGGGAGTAAAACTGATTTTATTTTACTGTGTCCACCCACCCTCCCCAGGAAAATACTTTTGGTATCCTAGACCCCAAAACATGGCCAAAAGGCTTTTTCTTTTCTCAAACTTCAAAAATCTTTATTAAAGATGCATTACTTAATACATACATACATATATACATACATACATACGTACACATATATATACATATATATATATATAGTGTTTAGTCATTTATTTTTAACAATTTAGTGGGGTTCTGTTTGGTTTTTTTGTTTGGTTTGGTTTTGTTTTTTGTTTTTTCATTTGAATAATATACTCTGTTCGTCCAATATCTTTGCCAACCCCTTGTCCAAAACCGATCACTGTAGTTAATTCCTTGATCACTTTTTACTTGCAGATATTCATACTGGTGCATATTTAGAATTGAGCACTTAAACAATATTGTGCAGTATCAAAGGGATGTTGAGGGTCCTTTCATTTTTGGAACACATTGAGTCAAGTGGAATAGCCATAGTGCTGTAACTGTTCTGCAGCAAATATTCCAGTCATTCTACATGGCTGGAATGGATTTAAAATACAAAATTCCTGTGCTTACTGTTTTAGAATTTACATCTCAGTCTGTGCTTTTGACCAAAATGAACTTTCTGCTGAGAGTCCTGTGTTGAGGTGGTTCAGGATAAAATGTCACTTGTTATGCTATTTATGTCTGCAAAGTACAAGTGGTTAGGAATTTCCTGGTGCTTTTAGTAATTCTCTGTGTGTCTGGGGGTCTGAGGCTAACCTAATGGAAACTTCTGCTATTAATACCTGTGTGGAGTGTTTTTAAGAACTCTTAAGTGCATACAGCTGCTCACTGTAATGTAAACTTAAAGTAATAAGTTGTATTATTTTAATTGGCAGGTTCTGAAATGAGGAAGTACTAAATTAGCAGTGGTTATTTCTTCAAATAAGAAAGAAAATATTAGTGTGCTTACAGCAGGAGTAGGATCTCTTTAAAAGGGTAGCATAAAGAAAATCTTTCACCCTTTTTCTTTTTCAGGCTTGTTCTCTGTCTACTCGAGATCATAAACTTTAATGCCATTTTCACCTGCTACAAAATACAGATCTTTGGCTAGGAAAAGCAAAGGGGGAAACAAACGCAGCCCAAGAGGCTCAGTGATGAGAACAATATTCTTTCAAGTTCAATTATATAGCTGTGCCCTCAGAACGGAGCAGACTTTCTCAGAATCACTGGGAAGCCGTTTCATCCTCTGGCTTTTTTTCCAAGCTGGGTTCAGACAGGCGCTGTCACCTTTCCCGTGATCCACTTAGGGCATGTCAGGGAAGAGATGTTTTCATTAAGTACCTCTGATCACTGAGACTCTTTTTTTTTGATGGTTTATAGTGCTACTTTGTGGTTCACCTGATTAAATCCTCTCACCCCCTCAAGTATGGAGGTTATTTAAGTAATTGGGTATTATTTCCTCGCCTGTTTCTGAATATCTTGGCTAATGGGAATACAGTTGCTCATGTACGTCTGATGTTAGTGATTGTGTCAGTGATTTACAAATAGGATCACTTCCTGCTTTTAATTTTGTATCTGTTCTTTGTCCTTCTGTGTAGTCAGAATGAAGAGTATACAGTATTTTAGGTTTTGTTATATCATTTTGAATGGCTTCAGTGGTGGTGCTTCTCAGCAGTCAAAGTTCATCGGTTTGCAAAGAAATCGATGTGTGCAATATAAATATAACTGTTGGTGCTTTACAGCCTAGCCTCTCAAACACTGTTCTGTTTCAATAACTCTCTGCAGGGAATAATTGTCACAGAGGGGTCTCATTTCCCAGTACAACTTAGAAAATAAGTGAGGTGTTAGGCTGGAAAGCCTCCAGGCAAGGAGAGATTGTCATTGTTGGCTGTGTTCATCTATTGTATGTACAAGGTTGCAGGCAGCTGCCTTGATCACTCCTCAGTCGTTTTGTTGTGATTTTGTTGTGTTTTTTTAGAGCCTGAATGGTCTTAGTGATTTGAGATTTCCTTTACATTTAACGCAGAATGCTGAAGGAGTTGATAAAATAACTTTTAGATGGCAGAACCAGAAGAATTTTGTGTGAATTGCCACAGGACTTTGCACTTTTTATTGCATTACTTGCTTCATTTGCTCTTCTCCTTCATGTAATGCCTAACATCTGCTGGCTGGGAAAGAATGCAGAACAGGAACTTCTTCCATTCCATCTTGTCTTAATATTTTACCTTTCTTCATTTGTAGTTTTGCAGCAGAATGTTTGTTGAGAATTAGGAGGTGAGAGTTAAGAAAGACTGCGTTGCTTTAGTGCAAGGTATTTGCTACAACTCAAATCAGGATCTCTGAAACATGGCTGCTTTTCCTTTCGAAATTTGGAGAAGCTGTTCTGAGAGACACGTGGTTCATTGTAGTCCCTGAAAAAGGTGGTTGGGTTTTTTTCTGTTCTGCATAAAGGTCTAAGGTTTCTGCTGCATTAATTGAGGCATAGTGTTCAAAAAAATTATCTTAATCTAAATCTTGTCATCCCTGTCTTGAAGTGGCAAGGTTCATGCTTAATATATTTAATTCCAAATTACAAATTTTTAAAAAACAGTTACAAGCCACTGAATTGCTCCTATGAGAAACACTGGTTTGTCTTTTCTTTGAAGTCCAGGTGTGATTTGTACATCTGTGGCTGGTGAGATTGAGTCCTCCATGTTTCTGTGTAATTGAACTGTGTATTATGATCCAAATCCTGGTCAGTGCCCAGTGTTGAATATTCCATGCCTCAGAGTAGCTGATGTGTGTTGGTGTATGGCCATGTGAAGCTTTGCAATACAGTTGCATAAAAATAATTCTGATTTTAAGCTGTTTAATTTAGCTGCTTGCAGATAAAACTAATCATCCTGCCTTCTATCTGGCTGCCATCTTTTTCTCTGTCAGGGGTGGTGGACGGTGCTTGTGGTTGAGGTGTTTTGGCTTGGGATTTTTGTGGTACTCAGATTTCTTTTCTGTTCTTTTTTAGTTTGTGAAATAGTATGGTGATGATGATACTTGCCCAAAGCATTCCTAATTGCAACTGGAATACAGTGCCTTTTGCTTTCCCTAGCATGTGGCTGTATAATAAAAGCAGTTCTCTCCAGACAGTTACAAATTCTGTTTATTATTGAGATATAATATAGATCTCTTTACAGAACATGTAAGCAAACAGAATGGAGAGGCTGGACTGTTTTCTGCACAAATGAGAGACTTTGCAGCACTCTTGCTTCATTTGCTAATGAAAGTTTGAAGGCATTTACCTGCAGGAAAGAAAGACTCGTAACAAGGAGTTTTCTACCAAGCCAGGATTGTTGTCTTTGTAGTCCAAATACATTTATTTTTAATGCAGAGTGCAGTATGTCTAGGGAGAAGTACATCACTTGCAGGAGAGGTTTAAAAATAGGATTGTCAACTTTCTAATGTGTCCTTACTTTCGAGCTTTCAACATCTGACCTGAGTATGCTGTGAATCAAACAAAAATCAAATTATAGCAGCATACCTATCGTCTTCTGTCCTGATGTACTGCAAGGAAACAAAGTAAGGGAGAAATAAAATCTCTTTTTATTGCAGGAAAGTCAGCACTTGAAGGACAGTGCTTCAAGTTGAATGCAAGGAGTGGAGATTGGAGGAATATTTCTGTAGACAAATTCAATATGTGGAGACGTTTAAGTGTAATGAAATTTGAGATAAAGTTCTGTGATTTTTATTGATGAAATACTTAGCTTGCTGCAGGAATGCAGTATTACCATGGGATGTTTGCAGTGCTATATAAAACATTCTGAATGTTTGAAAGTATGATTTATAAGAAGAAGTGTTTTGTTTGACAGACTGGCTTTTTTAATATGCAGTGAAAGCATATTACAAATTAGGCTTTCAACTTCTTTATTAGTTACTGCATTGGAACTGTTTTGACAAAGTTATCATCTAGATTTTCATGAAAATTAGAGCTACTTGTCCAATTCCTTATGCTTCATAGTGACTATCAAAATATTCTGTGTGAACTCCAGAACTTGATGTCCCCAAGGGAAACTTGTAAGAGCATTTAATAGCGGACCAAGAGATTTCATTGAATGCTTTGCAGTTCAGAAGCCGATGGAGGACATAATTTTGATCCAGATGGTGGTATTAGGTACAGCAAAATCTCCAGATGCTTTATTTTTTAAAGATGATTGACAAATACGGTTTTTTAAACTTTTGGCTGGATTTCCAACCTGCTGATCTGGAAGAAGGGCAGAAAATCTTAAATTACTTTGAAGAGCCTTTTTAACTGACTGGGGTTTAGATAGAGATTGCATTAATAGGGATGGATACCGGTTTTATTTGTGTAAGTTCATGTATTATTTGCTTCATTATGAAGGTGCAAAAGAAAGAGATTTCTATCACTAGGGTTTTTAACATGGAGAAGGGGGAAAAAGCAGCTCTGAGGGTCAGTAGGCATTTAAAACCTTTCAGTTTCGTTCTTGGCTGTGTTGAAATATGGGCTCTGACAGTGCTCAGGGTTACTGTGTGAAGTCTTTCTGCTAATTAACTGGTGTTTCCAAGTTGTGGAAGTTTCTAGGTTATAACTGATGATAAATACCATTGTTCTGAGGATAAATACATATCTAAGACTTATCAATATTATTATAGCCCAAAATTCTCTAATTTCACAAGCACTGCAGAAGAAATTTTGACCAAATCTGCTTATTGCATTGAAAATCAGCTATAAGATATGAAACAAGTTGTGACAGAAACTATTAAAAAAGGCAGCTGAATTGAATTACAGACAGGCTTGGGAACCTGGCTGCAAATGGAAATACAAGGTAATCAGTTGAAACACCAGAAGAAACCATTTCATGTGGAGGTGGTGGCCCAGAGAGGCTGCAGAATTCCCGTGGACTTTGGAGATACTCAATATGTGACTGAAAATGCCCTGAGCATCCTGTTCTGGATGACCCTGCTGTGAGCAGAGGCTTGAGCTGGATGGTCTCCAGCGTCCCCTTCCAACCTCAGTTATGATTGTCAGTTATTCAGTCATTCTGGGAACAACAGATCCCCCTGAACTTGACCATAGAAATAAAAAATTACTATTCATCAGTCCCGGAAGCCTCCTACAAGATTTTTATTCAAATTTGAAAGCGAGCTTGAGGCTGTATTTGAAAGCTACATGAGTCAGTTCAGGCCTTTGATAGTTTTCCATCAAAATACATTAATGCATCAGAGTACATTAATATATTAATAGAGATGTTGTTAATTCTCATATCCTATAATTGATACTGACTGCGAGTCTTACACTAATTTGACACTATGTTTTTGCTGTGGAACATGCTCGTGTTTTAAATCTTCAAACCAAGCGGAAAACCTAATTAATACACAGAAAGTGTGCGAGCTTAACGAACTTGGTAATCTTCCTGAGTTCTCACAGTTAGGATATAAATAAAACTAAGAAATCTTTCCATGTCAGGAAACAGGATTCACAAAATACTTTAAGGGGAAGCATTCACCCTAAAATACCAAAACTGCAGTTCTCTGTGGAAGAGCTGAAAGTGAGGGAGGAAATTTTATTATTTTTCATCGTGAGTACTGTGCAGATGAAGTCATTAAGGTATCTGCAATAACAGCTTTATTTTAAGTTAAATAGAAGTTATCCCGCAAGTGGAATTTAATGCACAAATATTTTGTTAGGATTCATTCTCTGATCCTTTCCCTTGGTTAGTGTGAAAAAGGCAAACCTTTGGCAATCCTTGAGTTTGTTGCTATGATTTAGAATGGAGAAAAATGGATATTTAACTTAGGCAGGATGAGGGGGCATTTTGGATACAAAGTACTGTATGAAATATTCCATCTCAGATTTAATGATGGGTTATTATAATGAAAAAGAAGTTTGTCAGCTAACTGGCTACACAAGTGGAGCTCCCAGGGGATAGTTTTGCTTCGGATACAGAAAAATTAGGTATTCTGCAGTTCAGGGTTGAGTCCCACAGAGCTAATCCCTCCTGACTAAAACAGGTTTCGAGAAAGATTGCTGAACTCTGGAGGTCTCATTGCCGAGGCAAGAACTATTCTGTTCGTGACACTCTCAGCAAGTTCAGGCATGGATGAACGGATTGTTTTTTACTGCTCTTACCGAGCAAGGAAAATCAATTAGGAGTTTAAATGGATCCAAAGAACTGCTTAATATTTCCATGAAGGCATGTTTCCTCTAACTGGGAATGAGGTATCCAGTCATTCGTTGTTGAATGGGAAATGCTCATTTCCTGTCAAGCTACCACAGTTTGAGAAACATTTCATTTTAATTATGTGTAATCATTATTATTTTTAGCTTTGGGAGGATGAAGTGATTGAGATCAGAATTTTGTGCTGAACAGATTATCACATCATCCATAAATTCTGTGATAGATCTACTTTTACCTTCCAAAAGTATTCCAGTTCTGTTTCAGCAGGCAAATTCACATACTGATGTGTTGAACCTAACTTCTCTCAGCCAGGCTGGAGTCAGGTTTTCTTGATGTTCTCATGTGTCAGGACTTCATATTTCATCTGAACTATGCGGCAAGGAGGTGAAAGCCAGCTGTGTAAAACTGCAGCCTCAGCCAGGAGCTATTTGAGCTGTTGAATGTCTAACTCTGGTAGAGCTAGGACTAAATACAGCTCTCAAGATGCATCAGTTTTGCTTGACCAGCCTGTGCAGGTCCATTATCTCACCGGTATGCTCGATGAGAAGAGTTCTTATGGGTGCTTGCCTTGTGTTGATAAAGTGTCTGGAGGATTTGTGGAAGTTTGGTACAAATCTCTGATCCCCACAAAATTAATGTGATGCTGGTATCTAAACACTAGGAATTCAGTCTCCTTTTACAATGAAAGGAACCACAAAAGGTTTGCAAGTGACTGCTAAATTTCTTGATTTATTGGCTCCTTCTTCTTTTAAAAAAAAGGGAGGGATTTGCAAGCTAAATAAAATTTGAGGAGTTTTCCATGGAAAAATAATCTCATTCACTGTGTGTCATATAATGCTTAAATATTGTCTAAAGAATTACTTAGGTATACACTTGTAAGAGTAAGCTCTCTGGTATTGCTCAGCAATTGCTGAAGGCTTGGCTTACAAAAGGAATAAATTTCTTTATATTCAGTGATGGTAGATAAAATGAACTTGGATTCGGTGTCAGTTGTGTATTTTTTTATTTAGAAAATTCTCAGGAATTCTATGGAGTTGCTTCTGTGTCTACTGGCTAAGCTTTTTTAGGACATGATGTTGATGAACCTTCATGATTCTGTGTTCGTACTCTCATCTCCTAAATCTGATGGCTTCAACCAAACATGCCAACAATATCCAGGCCTACCTTGCTAGTGGAAGAGCTTTATATTTGTATAGCTCTGTTCCTCAAAGAACTTAGCATGCTTTACAGCACACCAGGTCTGCAGTTCTACTGCAGAATACGCCCATTTACAAAAGATACACTGAGCCTTGAAGTTCACTACGTCAAGGAAATTCCAGCTCTCTCCTTTGTGAAAAGAAGCTGCTTCAGAGCCCCACGTTTTCCCTTGTCACTTTTCCCACAACTGCTGTTATCTCGAGAGATTAATGTTGGAGAGAAGCCTGGGCTCCAGTCCTTGTTTTTTTTGGTAATTGGATGCTGAGTTCCATGGAAGGGGTATCTGATCTCACCTGCCCAGAGTGCACAGAGAACACATTATTCAGCAAGGAGAGAAAGAGCAGTGGATCTCACTGAATGTTTCACTCAGCGGTTTCAGGCATTCGGGACTGCAGCCTTACTGTGGAATTGTAATCACATTCAAAATGCTGCTTTATGGTGAGGAACAGTAGAGGGAGAGAGAGCAGCAAAACCAAAAGAAAAAACAGAAAGAGTGGGGGGAAAACCTCCCCAAACTGTTGAGGTCATGAACAGATCATTCAGATCTTTGTCTATAGAGAGTGAATGGATGCTTCAATAGATAGCAGGAGCTCTTACAATATATCCTGCATGTTTATAGCAGTCCCTGGGAAGTGTGTGTTGCAAAGATATGTGAGTTAGCTCATGTTCTGTTAGTAATTTTATCCAACCTTACACTTGTTTTATAGCAGAGTGTGCTGAGGATTCAGGAATGCAGAAGAGGTGTTCATGTTGGGCTCTGTATCGGCACAGGCACCCACAGAGTTTGGTACTTCTCTGTTGTTTCTGAGAAATTAATTTCCTTCAAAAAACAGGGGTTTGTCTTTTCAATTTTAAGTCAAATTAATTTGTAAAACCTTTCACGCCTATTGTTCGTTAGTCTTTTAGATTTCAGGTTTAATCATGAGAGATAGCCATGATTGTTTTTGCAGTGTTGCTGTCTCGCTTTAATGATTTAATCCACATAACACTGTAAGCATTCCTATCTCCTTCATTTGTTTGATCTAGCTAAATAAGCCAGTCTCCTTTTGTGATGTTAGCTATCCATTGCGTAGTGCATTTTACCTTTTTTTTTTTCCTTTCTACCCTGTTCAGTGTGGGTTCCTCCTTCTCAGATTTATTTAACCAGTATTTTATATACATTTTAAGATATTTTAGTGCTGTATAAGTGATACTTTCCCTTCTCATCTGATCCATTTCCAAGCTTTATTTTCACAGATGGTAAGAGGCAATTTAGTAGCTCTCTGCTGGTGACAGAGGAAGGCCCTACTTGCCTCTCACTGTTTACGTTCCATTGATCCTGTTTTTGTGGGGCTGTTCAACGGGCTAACCCAGGACAAGGGGTAAACACCTAAGGAAATATTTTTAATTGTGAGGGTGACCAGTGCTTGGCTGCCCACAGAGGTTGTGTAGTTTCCATCCTCAGGTATTTTTCAAAAGCCCTCTGGAGATGGTTCTGGGCAGCTGGCCCTGCTTGGGCAGGGGGTGTTGGTGACCTCCAGTAGTTCCTGTCCAACCTCCCCTGGTCTGTGATTCTGTGGCACGTTTCCTCAGTCTTGTTTCTTTTAATGGGCCTCGTTCTACTCTGAATGAGAATTCATAGAGCTGGACTCTTTTCCTGTCCAGGAAAGAAGAAAAAATTATGCTGATCTTTCTCATTTATGAGATGAATGACTTGTACAACCCAGTGTCTGTCTCCCCTCATCCAGTTCCTTTGGAATTTCTCTGACTAGCAGGTGCTGGTTTAAGTTTTTTACATAATGTGGCATTCAAGCACATCCTGTAGTTGTTTAATGAAATCTCCCTGTGTGTATTTAATTGTACTCACTTATATAAGAGTCTATGGGAATGGGGCTGAATGCCTCTAATCCTGGTGATTAGAAACAGGATGGGGACCTTAGGGCTCTGTCTGTTCCTGACACATCTGATGGTCCAAGTGGCCCTTGGATTCCCATTAATCCAGCAGCTGGCATTCAGCACTCAGAAGGTCTTTCCTGTGTAGTTCTGCTGCAAATGTGCATGGAAAAGCAGTATAGTGATCACTGTAGTTATGATAAAATGCCTTTACTTGTGAAGGGCCTAAGGAATTGCATCATGTGAGTGGCTTTGTTTTTTAACTTGGTGATTTTTGCTTGACAGGTTTTTTTTTACACACTTTAGAAGTGTAAGTGGCCTCCTGTATTCTAAATTATTAGTATTATAAATAGACACCAGTATATGTAGATTTAAGATATTGATGCCCAGTTTATACTAATATTGTGGCAGTATGAATTGCTTTCCATGCAGAATAAATTAAATTCTTGTAACTCTTCCCTTTTTAAAAGTAGGATGCTCATTTTGAAGATCAAATTACAGCTATTTATCTGTGTCTCTGTAAAAGTGAAAAGGCAACATAGTTGTTACTCAGCTTTTTCTTGTACATTGTCTAGTTCACACACAAACTCTTAATCATATCTATTGCATGCTTTTTAATAAAAAGAACTGACTGATAAGAAAGAAAGAAAGGTAGAAGTTGATTACTGAAGTGCAGTTCACAGAAGATGGCATTCCTGGTGAATTCTGCATCTCACTGCTTACAGTAGTAAAAAGTTGTAAATAATGTATTTAGGTGGAGTTTGAATGCATCTGATGCTCGTACCTGGCCTGTTGTTCCAGGACAAACTTAAGAGTCCAAAGGCTGACCTTTTGCAGGACTTTACCGAATTCTCTGCAAGTGCGAAGTCCCAGGTTTGGTGCTGTAAGTTCACTCCTGTAAAACTGAGTTTGAATATGCAGCCTTTCTCCTCTGTTCATAGTGGAATACTGTGAATCTTGTTGCATGAGAAACATGAATAATAATCTTCAGTTTTCTGGAAAGTAGTTTCAAAATAAATCAAACCTATGACTATAAAAGGCATATATTAAGCATGGATGTATGGAGAAGTGTGACAGTCGATTAGACAGTATGGATTTTATGGTTTTTGACCTGTGTGTTTGTGGCCTGGGCAGAACCGAACTGAGTTTGCTGTGTTTACGTGACTAGGTTGGAATCTTGCATTCAGTTTGTGTTTATAGTTTTCATGATTCTGGCGGTGTCTTTGTTTGTTTGTGGTTTTTTTTTTTTAGATTTTATTTACCTGAAGGTAACTTCTTGTTGTCTGGATACATTTGTCTTTGGCAGAGCAGAACAAACAAATGCACCTCTCTTTTTAAATCTATTCTGCTAAGTAGACAGTGCAGTTAAAAGCAAAAAAAAAATTGAAGATAAAATTAACCAAGGGAGGAGCTCATAGAATTTATCTTTCTGCCAAATACATTTGTCACAAACATGAATAGTCAGAAAGCTTTCTTATCAAGACTTCCATGTAGTAGAAGAAATACCCTCCTGGTTAGGATCTACTGATCACATGTTGAAGCCTGAGGTGCACTTGAGCCCCCACAGCTCACCCATTCTGCAGTCTGCCCTTCTTCCCTTTCTTCAGAACTGCAGTTTCAATTTTCAAGTGCAATCATATATTGCTATTACAGGATTACTTTTACTTATTTTCTATTTTGCTAAACTGCTAACCCCTCCCCTCCCTCCAGGTGCCCACTGGGACAGCTTAAAAAATGTGTACTCGCTTAGGTCCTTGTACATGAGGGGTGAGGGCTCTTGGAGCTGTGGATAATTGCAGAAATACTTGTATCACTCAGATTATGTTAATGCTAAAATGATTATGTGCACTTTAGCTGAATAGTTGTCTAATTCTTCCAGCTGTGCCTTGACAAATTACCATAGAAATAACCATTAATTATCTGATCTATAAAGGGAGAAATCATTTGATCTTTTTCCAATTATTACTGAGTAATTAAATGATAAATTACCCACATGTAAACTAATCTGCATCTAACAAAACAGTACCTAAGATAGCAAGGCTCTTATAATGTGGTACCAGAGAAGTGAAGTGGGGGCTGGTGTTAAAAGAATTCTAACTCACAAGCATAGTGAAAAATGTGGGGTAGAGTCTACTTGGAAAGTGAGGAGCAGAGAGACTTAAAAATTTATTTCTGCTCTATATATTTCTCAACTAGATTTGCTGTTCGTATCAAAAATTATGCTCGACTTACAGGCTTTTATTAATAACTTTCATTTTATTATCTACCTGTTATATAACTACAAGGATATAGAATCCTGGAATGGTTTGGGTTAGAAGGGACCTTAAAGCTCACGGCTTCCACTCTCCCAGGTTGCTCCAAGCCGTGTCTAACCTGGCCTTGGACACTTCCAAGGATGGGGCAGCCACAGTTTCTCTGGGCACCCTGTGCCAGGGCCTCAGCACCCCCACAGGGAAGAATTCCTTCCCACTGTTCCCCCTTGTCCTGTCACTCCAGGCCTTTGTAAATAGTCTCTCTCTGTTTTTCCTGTGGGCTCCTTTTAGGCACTGGGAGGCCCCAGTTAGTTCATTCCAAAGCCTTTTCTTCTCCCAGCCTTTCCTCATAGGAGAGGTACTTCATCCCTGTGATCAGCTCAGTGGCCTCCTGTGGACTGGAGACATTGAATGTGTTACAGAGTTCCTGTGTCCCATATGAGATGTACAACTGCAGTATGTAAAGTCAATGTTGTTTATTCTTTATAAAGTCTTTCCATGTTTTAACAATTAAGTTTCTTTAACACAGATTGGTTTTGCTTTAATGTGAGAATAAACTAGGTGTAAGCTGTACTTCGTGATTTTAAAATCAGGATCCAGAGAATTAAATATCCGAGCTCCCTAAAGAAGTTCTAAAGGATGTTAAAAGTGGGATGGATAAGTGTTAAATCTGTTATTGGATAGATGCAGGGAGTAAGCTGTGCTTTCAGAGACCAGCAGTAACCAGGTGAGGTCTGACACAGCCAGCAAGGCACTGGGATGAATACACAGCTCAGCACGCACTGAGCGAGTTGACACAACTCAGGGTAGAAGAGGCAGAAGAGCTATGCAGATGTCACTGGGACTGAAACCTTTGATGGCTTATTCTGCCAGATCTGTAAGCCTGTCTGCATCCCTTACACTCCACATTCCTGACTGCCTTTGAAAAAACATCCTCTCTCGTATCTGTGTGGACAGTTCCTTTGTAAACCAGAGGAAACATGGGAAGAAAGACAGCCTTGCACTTGCTTTGTTTTTTTTTTTCTTGCATCCCCTTTCAGCTCTGGCATGAGGTCGGTCACGCCTGCTTCTCCTGTGCCTTTGAAGCCAGCAGAATTCCTCATCTGGGGCTGAGCTGGGAGACTTTTGCTGACACTGTTTACATCTTTGTGCTTCCATATGTGTATAAATACATATTCTGTGTACTGCTTGATATACAGTTGACTCACTGCCACGTCCCTGTGTATATAATGAAAGCAGTCTATTATATATACACTGCTGAGGGGTTTAGTGCTGTAACTCCTGCTGGCTTTCCTTTAAATAGTAATAATGTGAATAATGGCTCTTTAATCACCTACTCCTCTTGGCAGCTGTTTCAACAGAGGACTTAAAGGCATAAAGTGTTCCTGTAAGATCCTGTCAGAGCTGCTTTGCAGGTGTTAAAGAAACTGATGTCATATTTTACCAGCTGCCTTGCAGTTGTCTTGGTTTATAAGTATATAAAGCTCCTCAGAAATTGAAAAAATAATATATTTCCAAGCATAAGGAGTGGCTCAAAATACTTGAGCCTGTCATATGAGTAACATTTGCCAGGAGTGGAGTTTAGGCACTTGGGTAGCTAAATTAGAAAAGGTCTGTGATGGCGATATTCCCAAGGGGCTTAGAAAAAAGAATTAGATTTAAGTTCTGTTAAAATTCTGTCTTCAGAGTTGCTTTCTTTTGTTGCAATAGTTTCTATCTCTACTTTTTTTTTTTCTGCTGATGGGAGGTGGCTTTTTTATTAATGTGCTATTGCCTGTGGGAAACCAATACATATACTAACATCTATTAAAAATGATTCCAGGGCTCACCCACACATGCAGTAATTAGGACTATGAGCATCCAAGGCAAATGAGTGTATAATATCTTCATTAAAGTGGATAATAGAATCTTACTTACCGATTAGATAATTCTAAGACTTTAGAATGTTAAATTTCCTTTTCATTTTCATGTTATTAATATTGATACGGCTATTTTGATAGTACATTGCCTTGTTAATGCGAGTTTTGTTGGGGTAGAAAAATGTGGAAAATCTGGAAGTCTAATCAATTAGAAAAATTCTGCTTGTTTTATTAGGCTGTGTTTACTTGGAAGTCAGTTACTTGCCCAAGAAAAACATTTGCATGCATGAGAGTGAAGAAAATAGTTTCTGTAGTACACTGTATAACCTTGGTTTTGTCCTTCTCATTAACTTCAGAGGTACACTGAAGTTTGTTGTCTGAATCTCTAGTTCGATTTTTTTCTGTTAAATTCAAGCTCCTGTCCATGTTAATGTTACCTTGAAGCTCGCCTCTGTTCTGAATCTTAGTAACACTGAAGGGTTTTTGCAGTGAAATACCTGAGGTGCACAGGCTGGAGTTTCCCCAGGTCTGTTCAGCCCTTCGTGTGTTCACTCTGTAGCAATTCTTGTGTATTTTGGTGTATAGTTTCAAATAACTATGCTTTCATCAGTTAAATGTATGGCCACAAGTTGGAGATAACCAGAAATACATCTGCCTTGCCTCCAGTGATTGCTGGACTGGGTACACTGAAGGAAGCCTGTGTGGAAGAGGGTGGTTTGAGTACCAGCAGTGTGAACTTTAGATCAGGGTAAGTGTTTGATTGGTGCCCGTTTTCTTGGGTAACCTACCGTGAATCCTTTACATGCAGCTCTTCTGAGCTCTAAACTGCCAAAGCAAAGTCCCTGATTGTGCAATCAAGTTTAAAACTGGCCCCAGCCTTTACAGGTAGCACTGCCCTCATAGCAGTGTTTTCCCAGTGCCCCAACTCCTGCTGCTGCCCAGCATTGAAAGGTCCACTGTCAGGCAGAACTATCATTTCCAGTCTGCTCTGAGTGCTGCTGAATTTTCTTGAATTTCATTGTAGTGGGATTTAATCACAGTCCACAGAAGGAAATCCTCTCAATTCAAGGCAGGGCTCTGTTGCTGCAGGACAAGGGCTCATCTGTGCCATCCTCTAGCACAGGCAGCTCTGAGTGCTCCCCTCCCACCCTCTGGCAGCTCCCTCTCTCTTCCTGCCTGGAGTTTCCACTTCCATGTGTTCATCTTGCTTCTGTCTCTCCTGCCCTAAACACTTGGATGCTTTCAGCTCTCATCATGCCATCTTCAGGCTGGGCTAATCAGTACTTCCTTGGGGAACTTACAGCCATTGTTTCCTTTCCTGGGCAGCAGTCAGGTTCATCCTTGGCACTTGGAAGGGTTTGGCACAGAACTGGCTCTAAAGGACAGCAGTCACTCCAGCGGGAGGCTCCAGCTTTTTCTCATCCCAAGATGTGTGTGAGTGCTCAGTTTGTTTGGCAGAACCCATCATCTGTCCTGAGCTGGTAGAGGCAGCTGCTCTTTGGGTTGAATTTTAGTGGTTTCTGCTAATATTGGTGCCTCCAAACCAATTCCATTGGACTGCTGGGCAGGTCAGCAGAGATGTAGGGACGTTTGCACTGCAGTGCCCTATCCCAGACAGAAACCTGTGAGGACATGCTAATATATGCCCCAGCATGTCTATATTTTAGAAATCTTGAAGCCAAGCCTTTTATTCTGACAGCATTCAGGCCACGATGAATCCAGGTGAATCAGGAATCCTAATTTTGTATATAATATGCACAACTCAGGCTATGACAATTCTCTCTTTAAGGGAGATTTCTGCCAGTCTCACTGGCCTTCGCATTCTGTATCCACAAATGTACAATCCATCTTTAATTTCTATATGTAATTACCAGAACTCTAGATGTATAAAAGGTATTAATCAGGAAAGTGCAGGTATTGGATTTTGTTGAATTAAGGTAATCTGTTAATTGATTGAAGATGATTCACTGCAAGTTGTGGTACTGAACTCAAGATATACTTTACAATACTTCACTGTTACAATGATTTATGGACTTGTCATTTTATCTTATATGAGGAATTGGGTAAAGTGACCTTGGAAGGATATTTCCATGATTGTTTTTAATACATAAGGGGAAAAAAAATTACCCAAAGTACTGCTACACTATAGAAATAATTTAGAACTTCAAAAGTGTTGTCAAATGTCTGTGCTGTAAACAGGATTTAGACAGATATAGTCTGCATAAGGAGATTCTGGCTTTTCACTTCTTTGAACATTAATAAAACCTCTCTGAGTCCATTCCCCAATTTAAATAATGAATGAGCTATTTTCTTAGCTCTATCTTCCATATATACCCTCAAGTAATGTGTCTTATGCACTAAATAAAGCTGGGAACATTTTTTGCTTTATCTCTTAATGTCATAGGAGTTACATTTTTATGTGCCTATATGCACACTCCCAAGGGCATGTATTAATACTTGGAAAATGTCTAGGAGAGGTAGGCTGCTGCACAGGAAATGGGGATGCCATGTCCTTTGTTACTTCTTTGAATGTGATAGTGGTTCCAAGCACAGCAGCAACAGAAATATCCTTTGCTTCCCTTCTCAGAACTGCCTTGAAAACACAGTTTCTGCATGGAACTGCCTCCTTGGGATAAAGCTGAGGTGCCAGCCTACATTTTAGATTCTCAGAGCCGTATGTCCACACCAGCCTTAAGTCTAAATGTTTCTGTGTAGTCTACATGGTCTATATGCAGGAAGTGGTAGGACTCAAGAAATCAAATGAAATGCCTTTTAGACCCAGATGGCTTTGCTTACCTCTCTGCCTCCTCAATCAATTGATGTGCCTCCTCTTCTGAACTGAGGATTTCTTTGTGTTTAACAAAAGTGTGTGTTATTATTATTATTTAAAATATCTTGTGCTCCACAGATGCAGCAAAGGGTGCTTACTGTGTTCAGAAGGGTTTCCAACATCATTTTAGATCTGAAATGATGAGTTAGGAGAAACAAACAATACCAAGAGAACAGAGTGAGGAGGAACTGAAAATTATGAACAGTATGTGCCGATGTATCTGCTTGGTGTAGCTGGGATGTTTTAAACTATTATTGTTTGGGGAAATAAAAGCCTGAGTCTGTGTCCAAGTAGATGTATTGCATACTGAATTTTAAGAAGCAGGATCTGATTTTCTCTCTCTCTGTTTTTTATTTTTCTAACAAAGAGGAAAAACAGCCCTTAACTGAGACTGCAGGTTCCAAGTTGATGTAAATCAGCACACTTTTGTTGAAGGCAGAGTTAACCCTTCCAGCAGAAGGTCTGGTTTCCACACCTGTGTGGACCTGCCTGAGTCATGTCATGAGGAAATCTCAAGGAAATGGATTCTTTTGAAGAGGAGTGGTTGTCCAGCCTACATGACTTGGGGTTTTCCTATGGAGCTGGGTGTCGATGAGGATATGACCTTACGAGGATCACAAACACCTCAGGGGCTTTGTGATGCCACCTCCACTTTTTTCCTTCTCAAACCCCAAACCTCTCCATCCTTCTGTCATTCCCTGCACCATGTTGAGAGGGAGGAGGCATTAGTGATGTTAAAAGCTACAGTGCAGAAAATGCCCAAGTTTGAAGATCAGTTACTACTCTACAATGTGCAGTTGGAGAGGAGAGTTACTAAGTGGAAGAGAGAGGTCTGTGGCCCACTTTAGTGCCAGACATCCTTTGCTGCAGCCTTGCACCTGAAACTGGAAGGTTGATATGCTCCATGGGATGCAAGACACTGGCTTTTCTCTGCAGTCTTCAGTGGAGGGGTGGGCTTAGTTCCCTTTTCTGAAGACAGAATTCTTCTGTTTTACCCTTTCTATGGAGTAATACCCATGGCATCATCTTAGGATCCAATTTAACCACCACTGTGGGTTAAGAGAGGAAGATTATCTGTCTCCTATCTGTCTTCTTACGGAACTGCAGCCAAGCAATGTGGGAAATGGATTTGCAGGAGCAGGAAAGAGAATTGCCAGCCCACCCTCCCTGCTGTGTCCTTTGGAAGGTCACTGATCAAGTGATAAACCTGAAACCAGGCCAATTCAGTGGTTTAATTTCTTCCTAAATCTCTCATGTGGAGAGGAGGCCTCTTTGTCTCCTACAATCCCTTTCCTAGGCTATGGGAAGAGGGGAATTTTTCCTCTTCATCAGCTTCCATGGGAAATTCTCTATGGCTTCCAAGTTTCAGTATTTAAAATAGTGCCTACAAAACCCTCTCTGTAGATCATGTAAGAACATAATGGGATCAACTCCCTACATCCCAGAGGTCCATTGAACTTGGTATTGCAAGTGGAAGTTTTTTCTCAACCAGATTCCATGTCTGAGGCCAGGCTGGTTTTACTGAGATCAAAGTCAAACTACTTGAAGTAGTATTTTCAATTTAGCTCAGCTTGTGTGATGATTCACACACAACGAAAGAATTGTTATCCCTTGAACTTTTGTATTAACTCTCTTCACAAGTAATTCTAGGGTTGGTTCTTTTGAATTAATCCAGTAGTAATGTTTAAATTAAATTCTTTAGTAGTGAATCACCATATTCAAGCTACAAAATGGAAATAAGTAGGAAACTGTTAATCTGAAAGGAATATTTATTAAACAGTTACCATTTTCTTCTCAATGGTTGCCCGTGCTTAGCTCAAATTACTTTCTGTGTACAAGGGCTGTCCTGCTATTTTCTTAAGTGCTATTTTACTTTGAGAACACATCAGCTGTTTTTGCATAAGAGAACCTGCCATATGAAAGAAAGTGACAATTTTAGCTGTTTTAGCTGTTTTAAGCTAACCCGGTGTTTTAGATGATGCTGTTTTGTTTTCAGTATGTGTTTTGGAAGAGGCAGAGCAGAACAAATTTAAAAGCTCAGTTATTTCACTAAGAAATATTTAATAATCAATTTTTAAATATTAGCTTAAGCTACTTCAATCTGTTAAATCTCTCAGCATTTTTAACATGGGGGAAAAATGTACAAAGTTTTTTGCAAGAGATGGTGAATTGTGATAGCTGTTAGGAAATTTGCCTTCAGATAAAACATGCTGGTGTGCCTTAGGACTCTGTGCTCTAGGAGGCTGCTATATCTCATTTGGAAGTTTCCATTATTCTGCATTTTTTTCTGATGACTTGGTTGTTTGTTTTTTTTTTTTTATTTTCAAGAAATACAGAATCACTGAGTTGTAGAATCATTTGGGTTGGAACAGACCCTTAAGATCAAGTCCAGCCGTTAACCCAACGCTGCCAAGCCCACCACTAAACCACGTCCCTGAAGGCCACGTCTGCACACCTTTAAATCCCTCCAGGGATGGTGACTCAAAATACACACCTCTGGTGTTTACTGTGGTCCTGCTTCACCTCCTTAGTGCACATAATCTTCTCTCTATTTTCTTGATCTCCCAAGGCCATGTTCACACTAGATATTAAAGTGATATGTTGGAATGCATTTGTCCCAGTGGTAGGGATAGGTATTAGAGCAGCACAGGCTGCAATTCATAAATTAATATCCCACCTTGTTGTCACTGGCAAATCCTCCCAGGGAGGGTGTGAGATACTCAGCTATGTACCATTCAGATGACTTTGTGTCTTCAGGTTAGCTTTCACCTGAAATCACTAGGATTCAAATATCAGCAGAAGTGAGAAGATAACGAACGGTGATAAAGATGGGATTTTTTTGTTTGGACTTAGCTCCTGGAAATTTTCTTTATGCTGAGCTCTGAACTCTGGGAATCTGTTCTGAAACGTTCAGCTGAACAGCTGCAGGGATGTGCCCCAAAGAGATCATTCATTGACTTCCCAGAGTGGGATAATTCCACCCTGATGTGCAGCTCCACATCTCATCTGCCTGTAAAGGATATTTCTCCTCCAGCCCTGTTCCCCACCTGGGGCTGGAATATCGACTTTTGCAGGAAGGCTATCCCATTCTTTTTTCCTCTGCTGTTACAATCCTTGTATAGAGGGGAGGTCTGACACTTCATGCTGCTTATGTGAACAGCACAAATCTGTTTTGTTTATAAGGTTTAGCAAACAAAACACAGAGTATGAATTTTAACTCTGACACGTAAATGTCTCACATGATGCCTGGAAGTTTGAGAATTATTTGTCCTGGTTTCAAATGGATTCCTGAAACTGTGGTGTCTAATTTAGTGTGCATGCAGCACCTGCATTAAAGGTTGCTGAGAGGTGCAGTATTTGGTTCTCATCCAGCCCCAGGAGAAGGTCCTGTGATAGTACTAATAAAACACCCTCTGTGTTGCATCAGCATTTGTTAGAAAAATAAAATAAAAACAAAAACCAAATTTGTAAATAAAACTATCAGAGAGCCTTGGTTATTTTAATGCCTGAATCTTCAGGACCTTGGATAAGGTTTGTCTGCTTTGTTAGTGGAATTTGGGTTTTTTTTTCTTTTTAAAATCGAATTTATGCATTTACTCTGTTCCCTGAATGGTCATACGTCATGTGAAATAAAGCACCCAGTGGTCCTGCTGTTCTTATTTCCACTACAAACTTTAAGGTTTGGGAGTTATATTTTTTGTTTTAGTGTGGAAATGACTTGATTTTTCCATTAGAAAATTGACTGTGGTTTTTGATTTCATCTGAATTTGGGGCGAGGAGGGGGGAAAATTCTGCTGTCAATATAATGTGTGCCTTTGGCAGTTCTTCAACAGGTTCTTCACTGTTCAGATTGTGAAGTCCTTGAGGCAGATACATATTTTTGTTCATGCTCAGGGCCACGTAGGCCATCAGGATTTAACAAATAAATAGGGTAATGATTATTGATAATCTTAATTCCTTGTAGATTTTTTTTCATGGAGAAATTGAGAAGAGTAATTAGGTACATGTTTGTACAGTGCTTTCAAGATGTAAAGTAGTATGTAAGTGCCAAATATTATTATAACTTAAAATCTCCTAGGGCAAAAAGATATTTATCAGGAGCTGTAGCTACATGATGATGAAACATTACCCAGCCAGAATTTTTGGAATCTGGCACATTATCTTTTATACCCATAAAGCAGCCTTACAGGAAGTGTGTGAGAGGGCAATTGTTTAACTGACATATGAAATAGAAATTCATGAGAGCTCCAAAAGGTGCACAGGTAAAATCCTTGTGGTGGTGTTGGTTGCTAGGAGGTGGATTCTGGAGAAACTAAACAGGGCTGCAGGAACAAAGCTCATGAAGTGAGTAGGAATAGGTTTTGTGGAACCCCCATTGCTGCCAGGGCTGGGATAGAGGGGAGCATCTCCAAACAGATTGATCCAAAGAACCCACTGGGTTAGGCTGGGGTGAGAAAGGTGTGGGAAGGGGAGATATAATCCAGCCTGTCAGGGCCTTCCCGTGCCTGCGCAGGGGTTTTCATCTTTCTTAGTGCCACCACTACCTACAGTGTCACCTGCTGTGGCTGTTCCAGGAGTTGTATCTCCATTGCACTGGCAGCAGGTCTTTTTCTAGATTGATGAAGAACAGGAAGGAGTGGGTTTGTTAATTTTTATGTAGGCAGCAATTACCTACTGTCCTCCTGCAGAGCAGGAAAATGTGCTTGAGCAAAAGCTAAATCCTGCTAAGCCTGCTGCACTGGAGGGCTGCTTGTTCTTCAGCTTCCTGCTCTTGGCCTTTACACGGCATACTCCTGGCAGGCTGAGGTCAGCATGTAGAGGTGTTTCTAGGTAACTTGACATTTTTGCTGTCCACATGTGAGCACTTTGCTGAGTTCAAGCTGTATCTGCTAAAAGCATTATGTGTTAGAAAACATAGGGTTTGTTTTCATTTTTGGTATAATGGCTTTTTTGCCCTGAGCCATCCAAGTCCAAACCACACCTAAGGTAAGAGTTTATCAGGCAGCTTTACTGTGCTCCATAATTCCCAGCATCTTGCATACATACAATATTACAGAAAATATCTTTGTACTGGAAAGGAATTATGGGTGTCTTGGTGCAGAACTATTCTCTGAAAAAAAAAAAAGAAATTCACTTTCATTCTGAATTTTGACAGGTGGATTTACTGGAAAGTTGCTTTCCAAGCAGCAGCTTTCTGCAGGATCACACTTGAGAACAGAAAGTGTTTTATTTTTTTCTCTGTACTGATGAATTTAACTTACGCTTTAATACTGTAACGTGGCTTGGTACACATTCTCAACTGGAAGGATTAGGAAAACATTTATTTGTAGTTGATTTACTTGTATTAATTTGGCAGCATAGTGCTGACTGTACAGAATCTGCTTTTTAGCAGGAAAAAGTCATGTCCACCTCTTAGGTGAAATGAGTGATTTCTGCCCCAGAGATGATCCTTTTGTGGTGGTGGGTGAGGCCAGGACATCTGCAAATCCAGGTGCCTTTTCCAGCTTTCAGGCTTGTTTCTGAAATGCCCTGCTGCAAAAAACCAAGCAACTTCAGAAGACCCAGTTTTCTTGTGGCACCAGACCCGTAAAAACTGTGCTGCTAAAAGGTAGTACAAAAGCTGTGGAGGGAAGCAATTTTCAGAGAACTGATTGAACAGCAATAATCTGTTTACCCTTCTGTGTTGTCATGATGGGACAAGATCAGATACAGTGGTTTGATGTTGGATTGAGTCTTCAGTGTCTCGGTGCTTTTTGCCCCTCACTCTCAGGTCTCACAGCTATTTTCTCAGTGCTTTTATTCATTTTTATTTCTGGAAGACAACATCTGAAGAGCATCTCTGTTATGCCCCATGAAACATGTACATCAAATTTGCTGCTTGAGGAAATTTTAGAATTATTAGTGTAGCAAGAAATCTTCTGAAAGCCTGTTATCTGTCCAAATTCTCCTCCCTGCAAAAATGAACATCTCAAAGAAAGCAGGTGGGCTGAATTAAATGGCCTCAACCTCATTGTTGGACTGCAAATAATTCCTTTCTTGAAAAGCATTCTCTCTTCTTCTTTCTTTTTGTATATCTATTTCATTGTTCAAAGGCAGAATGACATAAATAGAAAGAAAAGCTTTGGGGGGAAAAAAATAAGCCAACAATCTTTCAAGAATCCAAGATAGGTAACTTCAGTTAAAAACATAAAATACAAACAAGCAAAAACCTTGGGCAAAATACGAGGATCCCAGTGCATGGGGCACCTTAGGGAGGCATCAACTGGTGTTGCTGCCAAAAGGAACAAACCTCTTCTTTCTCAGTCCTTTTTCCAGCCTCTTCACTGCCCTCGCACTTGTTTCATATGGCTGCACTGTGAACTGGGTCTGAAGGCTGATGGAAATTAAAATCAGCCCAGTCGAATGCAGTTCAGTTGTTTTAACACGGGAGAGTTCACTGCCCCTGGTTTCCTGTACAGGTCTTATATCAAACAAGGTTTATACGCAAGGAGGAGTTGGGGTGGAAAAGCAAAAATGGGGCTGCGGTGTTCCCAGGAAGTACTGGCTGATTCTGGCATGAAGTATATCTAGAAACAGTTGGGAGAACATCCTAAAAGCCCTGAATTATTCTGGAGCCATGGACCCATCAGCTGTGTATTTGTATTACATCTGGGGGGTTTGCTGTTCTCTTAACTGTTGTAATATGCCAAAGAGAATGCCTCTTTATCCAGTATTTTCACCAGCTGTTTTTGTGGTGCATTGTGGGGCTCGGAATACTCAGAATAGTCTGAATCCACTTGACCAGGTTGTTCCAAGCCCCATCCAGCCTGACCTAATGATCAGCTGAGGAAAAAGGAGCCTCTCAAGGAACAGAGTGAGCTTGGTGGTTGTGCTTGGGCAGGGAGCAGGATTGGAGACGAGTGGGTTTGCAAGAGCAAGAACGTGGGCTCATGTGGGTTAAAGATGTAAAATAACAGTAAGGATCTGTTGCCATGTGCCATAGTCTGTCTCAGATACTGTTACTCTTTTATTTTCACTTTATTTCCTGTTTAGCAGCTCTTGAAAGTGTGTCTGTTGGTACCCAGCCTGTGTGCAGTATCTCATGCATAATTGGTATGTTGATGGGTTGTGTTTCTCTGCTTTGAAAGGATGAACATGTTCTTTAGTGGTTTAATCAGGACACTAATGCCATGACAGCATTGATTTAGTAAGGAAATAATCTTTGTGTTAGGAAGCCTGATGAGACCCTGGTGGTACTATTGCCCCATTAAAGCAGGCAGTGAAGCAGGAAAACAGGTTCCCTTTGCAAAGCTGACAGTGAGAGCCCAAAATCAGTGCTGGCCTGGAGCTTGCCTATAAGCCAGGCTTGTTGAGGTCATTAAGCCCATGTGGTTGTCCCTGTGTGCACACATACACTTAGCTTACCAGAGAATTAATAAACTGAGTATTTCATGCTAAGTGTGATGCTGACACCCACAAATGTTTGTAGAAGCTCTGTCTGGGCACTGTTCTACTGCCAACACAAGGGGCTTAGGTTTTCATTTCATGGTTTATTTCTAGCTCTGCCTCTTCATTTGTAAGCTCTCCTGGCTGTTTTTAGGATGTTGCTGTCTGTGCACTTAGTTCTTCAGCCTCTCCCTACTTTACTTATTGCTTAAGCCAAAAAGAGCTGGCAAAGTATAGCTAAGGGGAGCGGAGAGTGGCAACAGGTAGTGCAGGCATGAAGGATGACTTAAAAAACATAAATTCAGAACATTAAATTTTCATATATTTTTGCTTCTAATTACTCTGCTAATTCAGTGTAAAATTCTTACTTAAAAAGATCTCGTTCAGTGCTGTGAAATGATAGTGTTCCAGAGGCTGATGTCCACAACAAGGATTCATGGCTCTGGTTGCTGTTCCTGACCATGCTGCCAACATGCTGTCTGTCAGTCCTGTGACCTCTCAGTGCCTTCACTCCGAGGGCATAATTTACTTTGACATAACTGTGCCTCTGCCATCATACTTTTACAGGTCCAGGTTTGCAGGTTTCAGTGTCCAGAATAATGTCTGGCACATGTGGGTACCTTTCTCACAGTGTTTGGGTTCCTTTTAATGGTAATTTTTTGTATAAGAATACACAGAGATAATCTGTAGGCTGAATAAATATATTAACAATATTCATCACTGACATAATCTCCTTGCAAGCTAATTGATTTCTCAGGTGTTGCAAAACCAAGTTTTTGCTCATTTTTTAATCACTTAAAATACAGAGACTTTGCCTAGACTTTAAAAGACTATTAATGAGTTTCATGATCGTTTGCATGATCTTTGTAAGGTGTCTCAGTTTTGTATTGACATTACCTTAAGTTATCTTCCAGTGGAATATGTAAACATCATTTAATGCTTGCCAGGGTTTCTAGCAGGCACAGAGAATTCAGTGACTAAAGCTCCAAGCTCTTTGGAGCAGCATCTCCCAGATCCACTGTGCTTTATTCACTTGGGTCCTATTTCTTCAAAGCAAGTAATAAGATAAGAAATCTCCTTTAACACTAGAATGTTGGCTTTAAAATGTGTTTATGATTTCATTTCTTTCAAAAGTGTACATACTTCCAGTGTGTAGTATCACAGACTGATTTGGGTTGGAAGGGGCCTTAAAGACCACCTTGTTTCAGGAAGGGCAAGGACACCTTCCACTAGACCAGGTTGCTCCAAGCCCCACCCCACCATCTTATATTTACATTGTCTAAATTCTGGCTCTCAAATACTGGCATTTCAGCTGAATTGCTGCGTGTCTGACAACCCCTTTGAGCATGGACAGTCTCTGTGTGCTCTTCTGTGTCGAGTGTGCAGTTGAAATGTGGATAATAAATGTGAATGGGACACAGATGGTGTCAGATTTTGGCCAGAGCTGCTCTGTGATAACCAGACACAGCAGATACTGGAGTGCATGCCTTCCTACCAGTGCTCCTGGATATCTGACATCTCAGATATGCTTGGGCTCTGGTGAGCACTGGAACCCAATCAGGAACGATTCCAACTTCCACTCTTCTTGCACACCCAGCAGAGAGTAACCCCGGCCTGTTTGCAGGGGGTTGAGGCATTTCTCAGGAACCTTTCTATGGTTTGCTGAAGAAGGCAGTAAAATCCAGATGATGTGGTTGAAGTGATGGTAACTCACTGTATTGCATTGCAGTTTTTAAACTGTTAGTCTAGGGTCACTAGTACTTAGTCCAGAATCATTATTACATAGTCCAGGATAAATCTCCCAGTCAAGAAAATGGTTTCAGCTGGACTTCTGATAACTTCAGGCTGTAATTTTAAAAATCAACACCCCAATACTTCATGTGAGAAATAAAACACAGGCTAGTTTTTTTACAGCAGTTAACACATTTTTAAATTATCATAACTGGCTTGCACTTTTCATATCTATGTAGTTGTTCACACCACTGCAGAACTGAAAGCAAGTCACCCACATGTGAGATACATATCAAAGCTCTTCTAATTAGTGTAGACAGCTAAAGCACAATGTGAAGACATTATCTTATGAACAGTTGGCCTCTCATGTTTTGTTTCCTCCCTTGTGTAAAGCATTTTACAGAGCTGGCAGTTCTGCAGGGTCTGAACTTGATCTTAATGAGAGGAGAAGCAGTAACACTTAAAATGAGAGACTCCTATCAGTCATGATAACAAAATGTGCAGATGTTCTTTATTAAGAGCAGAGTAATTTAATTGTTTTTCTTGTATCAAGTACAGGAAAAAAAACCTGCTGTAGTTTAAGCCTTTTTAATACCATGTTATCAATAGCTGAAGTCAGTTCTTTTGTTGTATGGGTGTCCTAGGTTACAGTGTAAGACATGCCCAAAAGCATGTATTCNTATTTAGCAGGTGGTTTATTGTGATGGAAACCACCCTAAAGATATTTTTGACACGTTTGTGAACTATGCAGGAGACTTGGTGGCAGACCAGTCCTCTACTGCCCCTGTATTACTTGTCCAGGAGAAATTCCAGGATTTAAATAAACAATGCTTGATGTTCAAGGCCAGTTTGGACGGGACTTGGAGCAACCGGGACTGATGGAAGCTGTCCCTGATCATGGCAGGGGGTGGGACTGGATGGTCTTTAAGGTCCCTTCAAACCCAAAGCATTGCAGTGAGGCAGATGAAGCACGGTGACACCTTGGGAGTGTGTGGCGGTATTTTTCAGTATACAATATGAATACAGGGTTCTTTCACTGTAGTTTTGGTAGTGATCTATTCAGTTTGCTGTCTGCCTCATTTGGAAGTCCTGAATTTGCAGTTGATTTATAAATGGTAAATAGCAGAGAAGCCTCTTTCCTTCCTCCCCCCTTGGTGACACCCCACTGCCCATCTCCATGGCCTGGGAGTCCTTCCAGCGCTTCCCGTCACTGGGGCAGGTCTAGGCACAGCTGAGGTCCTCCCTGGAGGGTCCTTTCCTCCTTCCTTGCCAATCCATATTTGTGAGGAACACGTGGTAATGCAGAAGCTCAGGCTTGATTCAACAGCACAGCTGCCTCAAGAGGGAGACTATGTACAAACATCTACATTCAAAGTCAGCTAAATGTTATGAATTTGGGCTGGGCACATTGGTAAACAAATTTGGGAAGCAACAGTTTGACTTAGGTTAATGGAGATATCCATATGAACAAATATTTATTGTACAAACCATTACAAATCTTAGAGTGGCAGTTATCTTAGAAAAATTCTCTTTAAATTTCATAATCATACCTTTTTCTTTAACACTGGAAAAGAGAGCCCACCACTGTTGGATCTGGAGTTAAACTGTTTGAATGATTTGTGATACAGGAATTTAAATTCAATGCTCTTCTCTTTTTCTCAAGTGGAATTCTAGTAGTTGTGATTTGTGTGGTGACACCATTAACATGCAGTTTGGAGTTAAGAAATAAAGTGAAATTATGATCCGTGAAGGATGTCAGTATTTCAGGATTTTTGATGAACTCTTTCTGAGAAGAAATCCAAGTTTGTGGAATTCACTGTGAAGTAAAAGCCAGCTGAGCTGCTGTGGAAGTGCAGACTGGCTCCAGAGTGATTCAGCAGGTAGGCAGGGCACCGAGGAACTGCGTGGGCAAGGTAGGGAGAAACAACTGAAAATCCATGAAGGATTTTTCCTGTCTTTCATCAGCACTTTGCTGAATTGATATTGCTTTCATGGTGTGTTTAGAGTTGGAGAAGCTGGGATAAAATCAAAAAATACATTTTTCTCGGCAAATGTGAGCATTCCTTTTTGAAGGAGAGGCATTTTCTTTTCTTAAAGTGCTTAGCTCTTGGCGTGTGTGGAGGAGCTCATCGTAATTCCTCTCAGTAGCTATGTTGGTAGCACTGGGGGAATTGCTTGTTATGCACACGATGTTCATCTTGCTGCTGCTTCTTCCTTCTCTCTGCACAAAGTCTTTTGTGTCTTTTCAGAACCTGAAGATGGGGGCTCTGTCTTACTTGTTTCCACAGCCCCTTGCAAACTGGGCTACCTGGTATAATTAGGCCATCCACAGCCTGATAGGGAGAAATAAAAAAGCAGACATGGCAGCTTTGAGCTAGTTTTAATTCATCTTTAAACACAACTTAATAACAAATACCTTCCTGAGTCTAAGTAGCAGCCTCTTTCCTTTTGCACTTCCTCCACGTGGGAAATATTTAAGTAATATGTAACTGTAAGGTATTAAAAAGCTGTTTCACAGTGTCATATCAAGGCAAACTGCAAAGGCTCTGCATGAATCAGAGCTGCTTGGTTAGTCTGACATCCTGTATCCTTGAACTGGCAAACACAGAGAAATCTTTCCAGCCAGATTATTTAATAAGTAATGGTTTAGATAATGTGAATGTATGTATTAGCATCTGGTGCAGCACTAAAATTTATGGGCAGTTTTAGTTTTGGGAGCCAATGGTTCTGGAAACTTAATATTAACATTCTTCATAATAGCTACCAGGAATGCTGTGCACCAAAATCCAGCCCTAGAAGATGCAGGCCATGGCAGGGGAAACTGCAGTTTCCTCTCAGGAAAGATTTCAGGGTTTAAGGATTGGTACCAGCTGGGGGAAGCTTCTGGTCCTGTGTCTTACGGAGTCACTGAGCTCTAGTGATTCTCTGCTCAAAGTGGTGATTGTAATGAAGACTTCCCTGGAATCTGGAGATCCAGCACAATGAACAGGCTTAGGACATGGCATGCCCTGGGAGGTAATTTTTGGATTTGTAGGAGGGATGGGCTGGATAATAACCCCAACTTCAGGCAAAGCAAAGGAATGTATTTGGAGCCAAGCTTGTGGCTTTGCTATCCTCTCTATCAGAAAGGGCGTGTGAAAACACGATTTCTGGGTCTCAACAGCATGTGTTTGTGTACGTGCATTGTTCCTATTTCCATATGAGGGAAGTGTTTCTGTGCCTTTGTGGTGAAAACCTCATCTCTATTTAACAAGCTCTCCTGCTGATTCCTGGTGGTCCCAAAATCAGGTAGGAATTTGGGTGAGAGCTGAATATTGTTACTTAAAAATAAAGGGTTATAAAGGAAGAAGAAAAATCCCCATATTTTATAAAATAAGTTACCTTGTCTTTGGTTATGTGTAGCACTTGGTCAAGTATTGTATGAAAGAATTCCCATAATAAATTATCCCCTGTGATGTTTCATCAACAGAGGGGTAAATAATCAAAGGAACAGTCAGCCTCAGAAGAACCTTCTTGTTTGCTTCTGTGCTCATGGTTCAGTTGACAGAGGATGTATGGACTTGTTCTTGCAAAATATTCCATTTGTACACCTTTCTTACCTGACCAGGAGGTTTTAACTATTCCCTGCTAGAATATGCTAATGAATTTTCGATTAACTTAATCCTTTTGGATGGAGGGAGGAAAGAGTAATGCTGCCTTATTAAAGGAATGTAGCATGATTCATATCGATGGTGCTTGAGAAAACAACCCCTTCAAAGAGAGAATCCAAATCAAACTTTACTTCCACTTCAAATCTCTGACGTTTTGAGGAAAGGAAGAAGACTGAGTCTTCATCTCTAGTGCTGCAACCAGCCTTGTGGAGAATCTTGGTTTGTCCTGCCTCAGAAATGGCACAGCAGAGTTCAGCCTCAGTCACTTCATACATGCTTCTGAATTACCATTCACTACTCTGAAAGGTCATGGGAGGGTATAAATGCAGTTTCTACTGTGTGTTCATGGTCAAGTTGAGGATCCAGTTAAATACTAACCAGAACAAAATTAGTAACACTTCCACTGGAGACAGCTGAGTAGTGCAGGTGTTTGTGTGAGTCCTCAACAGCTGCAGTCTGAAAACAGGGCCATGTACAGGGATAAGGGTTATGCTTGGTTAACTGGTGTGCTCTGCAGCAAAACTACACAACATGCATTTACCTCTCAACTTGTGGGTGTGTGGCCTTCACCGAGGTGTCCCTGCATTTAACACAGCAGCCAATGTCTTGTGGAATGTGGCAGTCAGTGACTTCTGTGCATGGAGCTTCCTCAGGGAAAAGCCGACTGACTTTTTGTTCTCCTGATTTGGGTTATTTTCCTCTTTCTATTTTTTAGTGTTTTTAATAGAAAATAAAAATCTAGTTTGCCAGAAAGCTATTTCAGGAAAGTGTTAAATGAAAGAGAACACATTGCAGTACAAGTTCTTCCTGGCTAGAAACATGTGGATATTTGCACTGGTTTCCCAAAGACTGGAGTAAGCACCGGTGTTAGGCATTCTTTAATGATGTGTGATACTTAATTTATATATTTTTCTCCCCTTAGTATAAGAAATCTTTTCCTTAAGTGTGATTATTTTATTTAGAGTTTTCCACTGATCCATAGTTCCTTTCTATACTAAAGCTGTGGCAAGGCAGAGAGAATGCATTTTTCACATTTGCATTATTTTCTTTTCTAACTCACTAGAAACCTAGATACCCAGACACAAAATCATCCCTTTCAAAGAATTTGATTAATGCATTTGTTTCTGCAAGTATGCTCCTAATGTCAATAATTTCATCTCCACTTTTGAAGATGTGAAGATGTGTTGATGGATACAGCTGTTAGCATTGGGAAAACTACTTTAAAAAGTGGGGGGTTTGTATCTGCTCAAGTGGCATAATATAATCTGTTAATTCTCAGAAACAGCTGCGAGTTTAGCTGTGTGCAGTTTAAAATTAGCAGCCCTGAGTTCAAGACACAACTTTAAAATAGTGATTGACATTTTGTTTAATGAGGACCTTAGTCTCAGGAATAGGATTAGTGCAGGTCTGCAGCTGTGAGGGGTTTCTCAAGACATTTTGTTGGGGGCTACATAGTGTCCACTTCATCGTAAGTGAAGGTGAAGGGTAACACTAATCAGGAAAAGAAGGAAAGATATGGCATGTTTGGGACTGAGCTGTAACAGGTCGGGAAATATACAGACATGGAAACACGTAGCCATGGAATGGCCTGGGTTGGAGGAGACCTTAAAACTCATCTCGTTTCACTCCTTGCTGTGGGCAGGGGCACCTTCCACTATCCCAGGTTGCTCCAAGCCCCGTCCAACCTGGCCTGGAACACTTCCAGGGATGGAGCAGCCACAGCTTCTCTGGGCACCCTGTGCCAGGGTCTCACCACCCACACAGGGAAGAATTCCTTCCCAATATCCCATCTAACCCTGCCCTCTGGCAGTTTGAAGCCATTTCCCCTTTTCCTGTGACTCCAGGCCCTGGTCCAAAGTCTCTCCCCATCTTTCTTGCAGGCTCTCTTCAGGTACTGGAAGGCCACAATTAGGTCACCCCAAAGCTGCTCTTCTCCACTTTGAACAAGCCCATTTCTCCCAGCCTTTCCTCTGCCTCAGTTGTATGAAAGTGAAGAGCTGAAAATGAGTTGGTGGCTGAACTTGCTCCTGTGTGAATAGTCACTGCTCCTGCTGGGGTCGTTCCTTGGTGATCACTTTAACTCTTTCACTACTGGTTGTTGGTCCTCACTTGGAAGTTTCCTTGCACTATCAGGCTTTTCTGCTCCCAGTCTAACTGGATTTGTAGTATTAAGTCCCATCACAGTATTTACTTGCCCACATCTGCCAAACACTTGTATTTTTTCCCTGCTGGGAAGAGAGTGTGGGTGGAATTTGCTAATCTGAACAAGTAGTTATGCTTTTCAGTTTATTTAAGGTATTCTTTAATGTGTAATGACATGATTTTGTTTTGACAGATGCATGTTGTTTCTGTAGATCTGCAGTGACATTGCTCCATTTTGACTTTGTGCTGTCAGCTTGGTACATTTATCCTGACACTGTTGAATTTCATCTTGATACCATATTCTTGATTTGACATTGCAGTGCCACCTCTATAAATTTGTATTGACGTTCTTAACTCATTTTCTTCATATTTTTTCAAAGTGAGTGAAAGCCTGACACAGTTAGAATTGGGAGCAATACAAAGGCAGAATTGTGGAGATGTATCACAGGGAAATGAAAAGGGCAGAGATGGTGCTCAGTGGGGAGAATCCAGGTGTGCAGGATGCATGGCTGGTGCTTACAGGGAGCAATGAGACATTCTGGGAGGGGGCCATCGTAGAGAAATGAATGTCAGCACAGCCTTAACTTTTCCAGCTCAGACAGGCTGTACCTCCCATTCCTGTTCTGGGTTTCTTTCTTAGCTCTTGTCTGCACTGTGTGTGTTTTATGTAAAACATTCAAACTTTTCCATGAAGTATAGGAAGTAACATATCCATGAAAGGATAATGTTATGAACCTTGAAAATGTTTAGTTTAAAATCCATCTCTCTTTTTTTGGGTAGTAATTTAGTAATTTAGTGCCTAGGATTTTTTTAATCAAGTCTGTTGCCAAGTTCATTTTTTTCCTCCATATTCGAGCACGCTTCATCAAAAGCATGTAGAAATGGAGGCAGAGTTAATGACACACTTGTATCTCCATTTTGCCATCATCATAAAATCCTGAATCCTACTCCAGATGATTAGTAAATAAGATGAAGTAATTTAGCTGAGAGAATTGACTAGCTACAGTGCATGAACTGTAATTGTGATGTTAATGTCAAATAGAGTTAGCAATTTCCAGTTATATTCTGCTCTTGAGCATGAATTTTTTCCCTTTGAAACCCTTCTGGAAGTAACTGGAACTTGGGTCTTGAGGTCCCAGCCAACAAAGTATATTTTGGCCTGTGAACTGGGGAAAAAAACATTCATATATTTTCATGTTAAAGGATTCCGTAACGCAGGCCATGAAGAACATCTCTGTAGTTGCAGGTCGAAGGCTGGTTATAAGAAGAGACTTTTTACACCCTCTGGGGCAGCCAAGCACTGGGACAGAATGTTTGGAGAACCTGTCAGTCTCTGTCCTTGGAAATTTTCAACACCCAACTGGATTAAGTCTTGAGTGATTAGAGTGAAGATATAACAGTGTTACAGGTCAAAGGCATTATAACTCTGGGCCATTTTTCCTTTTTTTGTTTGTATAAGGCACTAAAATCCTGTTCCTGACTCCATGCTGATCTCCCCAACCCAACAGAGTCACTATGGATGCTCTCCATGTGCACAGTGGTCAGCAATTCCAGGCTGGAGAAAATAGGCAAGAAATGTCAAAATTGCCAGTAAACCGTGCAGTTTCTTTGCTGGAAAGTTGCTCATATGCCATGGAAGCAACAGATTAAATGGAGCTCAGGATACCGGAGAGAACGGACTCATCTGTTCCGGTCCTTTATGATGTGTCTCTCTGTTAATCCTCGCTGGAAAGCTGTGGTTTCACCTTGACATCTAGATAATAATTTCTACTGTGTGGATACTTAAAATTAAACCGCGTCACATTTTCTAAAGCAATTAGAGAAGAGAGAAAAAAAGATCAGTGCATTTTTCATGAGAATGTTCTTGTCAAGCGTACAGAGCTCACTGAAATGGCAGTGGGGATCTTGGAGGGAGGACAGAGAATTATTATTATTGCAATATGTCATGATCTGTACAATTAGGGGATATGTTTGTAGTGTCTGCCAGAACCTGGAGATCTCAATGGACTAAAAGTGAAGGGGGCAAAAGGCATCTTGAGTTAAATATGTCTACATCAATGTTCAGCGTGGCTATTACAGTTTAGACTTTAAACTTTGCTGGAATGCTTTGGCAGTGGTTTATTGCTGGTCTTCAGCAACCTACAGGAGAGTGGGCAAAATGATAACCTGAGAGAAATGGTGATTTTTTTTTTTCATTTGCAGACTTAAAATAGCTCAGCATTTTCTGCTTGCTATTCCAGTGTACCTACAACAACTATTAATAAGTTTCTCTCTTCCACCTCCCTGTCTTTTCTGTTAGGGAGGTGAGTTACTTAATTGTGCAGCATTTTTGACTCATCTCCTCATAATTCTTGCTTAGTTACCAGGAAACATATGTTGGTGTTACACCTAAATGATTATATTTTGAAAGTGAAATCTTTGCAACTGTCAAGCGATAGTCTAGCCCACAAAATTCTGATTTATCACCTCCATGTGGAACTTGTTTGTTAAATTGGTAGGTAGTGCTTTACCAGCAGCCCAACCTCAAAGACCCCAGTTTTATTAAAGCGCATGGATGAGGCTCTCAATTACCTTGAGCTCCAGTTACAATTAAACTAAAGCTGGAAGAAATTACTGGCCTGCTTGTCTCTGGAACAAAAAAGGATGAGAAATCGCTTCTTTTCCAGCAGGCACCAAAACAAATTGTACTTGGTGTTTCAAATGGTCAGGGCTTAGCTGGGCTGCAGCTAGGCTGGGATCACTCTGCTCCTTCCACTGCTTAGTGCACAAGGAGTGTGGGAAATACCCCGCAGACTTCTGGATGAGTGTAAGTCAAGTTCCCCGTAGAGGGTTTTTGTAATCCTTGTTTGGTGCAGAACTGAGGAGAGCTGGGGACGGGAGGTGTTAGTGTGGGAACAGATGATACTGCCAGACCTATGGGGAGATCTATGGGTACTGCCACTGCCAGTCTGCCGAGTGTGTCCACAGATGCCTCTAAATATCTTTGGGGTTTAATTTCTGCTATAGGGTTGCTGTTGAAAACCTCCCAGAGTAGCACAGCTGTAGCATAGGATTTGCATCTCTGATAGACAGAGTGAGCTGCTCATGCAGGTCACTAACCCAGCAGCTTTAAACTCCCCAGAATTTCCATTTATATATACTAGTGTGTATTTAAAAGGAATACTTTTTCCCTACTGTTGCCATATGATAGCATCTGAAATTGCCTGGCTTTATGCTGTACTTAAACCAGAAGGCATCTCTAGTAACTGTTTGGTAATAATTATAAAACTGACTGCAGAGCTGCTTAGAATATGTGAAGAATAAAGCCATGAATTTTAAAAAAAGGGAGGTAAAGGGGGGAAAAGGAAAGGAAAAAATGTACAATGAAAGATTAATTAGCATACAACTTTATTAAAATATAAATATAGAATGCCATTATACATCACACAGCCATGAGAAATGTTGTACTATTTCACTGAAACAACTGGTAGTGTTGTAGGCCCTGATTCTGTAATCACATTTATGAGAATACTCCTTCCTTTTGAAGCCATTAGGATGCAGTGTTTGTCTTTACACAGCAGTTTGCCGGTAGCCGAGTCTCTGGACTGTATTATCGCATCAATTTTGAGCAGAACTTTCCATTAATCAATAATAAAACCTGCTTTGAAAAAATCTCTAGCTGCTTCCCAAATAAGTTAGTAATTTATTGTTAAATGGGGCATTGGTATTTTAACAAAACAATTTCCAAATCATTGGAATTAAAACCAGAAGATTTTTTTAAAAGGTGTGTGATAACTTTCAACAAGGTTAATTGTAGTATGTCATTTTGCTTATGTCATTTGGTTTATTTAATTTTGCAGCTTCCCTCTGATTTCACTGTATTTCTTTACAGAGCTGTAGTGTGCATTTGGGCAGGGGAGGGAAAGGATTAGTTGTCTATATAATTTTTTGTAAGAGATGGAAGTAATTTGATCTGAATGTGCTTGATCACTTAATACCCAAAGCGTTATGGAAGGATTCCTTTTTCATAATGATACATTTTCATTCTTCACCTCAAAGAGTTTAAATGTGATGGGAATTTCTTTGCCACCCATAAAAGGGGAACTGAGTCTGTAAGAAAACAGTATGCAGGTATGCCTTATGACTTCTGGTTTTATAGGAATAAGAAAAAAGCCTTGGCATGGTTATGTGTAACAATCATGTCCCTCCTTGCTCTGGTGCTCCAGTGAGAAGGTCTTTGCAGGGCAGTTGATACTGAGCAGAAAACAGTGGTAAAGTCATGGAAGGGACCTTAGAGGGACCTGCCCTGGGCAGTGACACTTTCTGCTATCCCAGGTTGTTCCAAGCCCTGTCCAGCCTGGCCTTGGACACTTCCAGGGATGGGGCAGCCACAGCTCCTCTGGGCAACCTGTGCCAGGGTCTCACCACTCTCACAGGGAAGAATTCTTTCCCAATATCCCATCTACTCCTGCTCTCTGGCAGTGGGAAGCCATTCCCCCTTTTCCTGTCACTCCAGGCCCTTGTCCAAAGTCCTTTTCCAGCTCTCGTGTAGCCCCTTTAGGCACTGGAAGGGTTCTAAGTTCTCCCCAGAGCCTTCTCTTCTCCAGGCTGGACACCCCCAGCTGTCCCAGCCTGGCTCCAGAGCAGAGCAAACATGAGTAAGTAGTGCTGATTGCTCCAGTGGACTTCAAAGAGAGAGGGGGAGAGAGGTAGTGCTCAATGCCCTGTTCCCATATGTTCTTGAAGCCAACTGCTTTACTGAGGGAGTTTATTTGTAGTCTCAGAGGAAAAACCCTGCTGGTGAACAGAAGGCAGGCAGCACTTAACTGATTTTAAATATAGAGTACCACTGCTGTAATAGAAAGAAAGAAAACTACAATGTCTGGTAGGTTCGCAGCAGTTTTGTATTTTAAGCAAGCAGAGTACAAGTAATGTAGAAAAGCAGGATGCTGGAGGGAAAGCAGGCTTGACTTGAAGGAAGTGAAACCTTCAGAAGTTGGAAGAAACCCCTAGGAGCTGCTGAGCTTTGTGTGCCCGTCCCTTGCTAATCCTTGCACGTTGTAATTACACATAAAATTCCATAGAGGAAATGTGCCCTCTCCTCCCACTGCTCACCAGCAGGATGTTGTACTAAGGGCTCAGATTCCACATGACTTTAGTGACTCGATGGAGCATTCTATATCACATTCACTACAGAATTCTGTTAAAGCACAAATGTTGTGAAACAAATTACAGTGGTCAAAATAAAGAAGGAATGAATGAGGCAGATTAGGTGGTGTGCACCACTTGTTTTGTACTGCTCTAGTCATGCAGAACAGCTGTAAATACAGTTTAAACAGCCACCAAGACCTCAATTATTCTCCTGCTTGTTCATGTAGATTAGTATGGTCTTGCTCTATAGCTAAGTGATTTAAACAACAATTCTGGGAGCGACTGATGAGGTTCATTTACACCAGTGTAAATCTGCAGCTTCTGCTTTTTGATTAAAGTTTTATGTATCAAGCTATTCATCACTCCTTTTAAATGCTGCTGTTTGTGGAACTCAGGGATGATCTTTATCCATTTAGTGAAATGGGAGAAAAATCCAAGGGACTTTTTTAGATTTTATTCTTGGAGCATATAAAAATGGTGTATCAGCTTACAGCAAATCTTCCAAGAGGCTAATGTAAGTTTTTTTTTAAAAAAGATAATGGTAAGAGAGATTGTCTGTTATCAAGTAAGCAAAGTGTGATAGAGAAGTTATCTTTCAATACCAATGTGAATTTGGATTCATTTTAGAAACAGTAATAGAAAGTTTTCCCTGAATTGCTCCACAAGAGCTATCACTAACCTGATGGGTTTCAGGTTGGAATTACAAGCAATCAGGTATTTAAAACCATGTTTGTTCTTAAACTTTATTTGGTATCCCATTAGTGTGAGGGGGTTGCAGCAGGACACTAATGCAGGTATTGCAATATTATTTGGCTCCTTTTCAGACTGAATAGCATCTTACTTCATAGGGAATATTGATTTTTATGGGGCTATTCCTCAAGCAAATTTGTGGGTAACTCAGTAAGAATGTGGTGTGGCCCGATGTGGTCTGGGAATTTGGACTAATAACTCACAAAGACATTCAGGAGAATGGCTGAAGGATCTTGAGCTTAGGGCTTTCTGATTTGGATTGCTGCATTTCTTCTCTAAGACTTGCTAATGAAGTGCTGTTGTAATAGATCTTACTTTGGTGATGAGGAAATACATTCAGTGCAGGGACTGTAGTGTTAGAACAAGGGGGAACAGCTTGGAATTGGCAGAGGGCTGGGTTAGATGGGGTATTGGGAAGGAATCCTTCCCTGTGAGGGTGGTGAGGCCCTGGCACAGGGTGCCCAGAGAAGCCGTGGCTGCCCCTGGAAGTGGAAGTGTTCAAGGCCAGGCTGGATGGGGCTTGGAGCAACCTGGGATAGTGGAAGGTGTTTCTGCCCGTGGCAGGGGGGATGGAATGGGATGGGCTTTAAGATCCCTTCCAATCCAAGTCGTGCTGGGATTGGAAAACACCTGCAAATTCCAGGTTCATTATTCCTAGCAGAATGTGTTTGAGACAAACAGTACATTTCACTCTGAAGAAGGAAGAAGGCTCATTTTGCAGTCCAGGACAGGACACATGATTTGAGCAGGAACGTAAACAACTCAATGACAGGACGATGAGTTTGGAGACAAAGAACTGGACATTGCTTCATGTAAACTGCACAGCTTCCCTAATTTCATCAGCTGTGCCATGGCTAGCACACGAGTTCTTGCATATTCCTAAAGACAAATGAGACTCTTTAGTGAGTGACATTGATTGTTTTGCCTCTTGTAGGCTGCTGAAGTGAGAGCCACTCTGACTTGGGGCTGTTCTTGGGCTCTCCCTATTTCTGATGTACAAATCTTGATGTACGTCTCCAGAGGGCATCTGGGACATCATCTGAGGACCCACCCAGTTTTTGGCTTCAATATAAGTCCTCAGTCTCTCATCTTGGTTCCTTGGCTGTTTAGCCCTTTGCTCCAACTTTCCTTGTTTGACATTGTAATTTGGATTTTTCACATGCAGCAGATTCTGTCGTGGTTTCACCTCCTTGCACTGAAAGACTTTTATTTCTCTTCATTATTGTCATTTTTTCAGAATTACTCCTCTCCCTAATTTATAATGCATAGAGTATCTTTTAGTGACTCACTAATCTTTTTTAATTGCAGGGTGTCTCATAGTTCCTTTTGCCTCACCTTGCCCAGTACCTTTAATGATTTTGTATTTAATACTGTTAACTCTGGGTTCTCCTCCTTTGCTCCTGCTGTGTAACCCTTCTCCCCCAGGCTCCTGACTGGCACTGTTGTTCCAGCACCGCTGTTTTCCTTATACAGGTGAGTTTGTATTCTTAACATACAGACTCCCTAATCCCTTCATTTCAATTTTTGTTATTCTTCCTTCACAGTCAAGTACTTCATTTATGGTTTATGTGTTTCCATCAGCCTGCCAAACCCAGCTGAGTGCCAGGGTGTCCCTCTGCATCTATTTTCTTTTACAGCTCACCGGAGGAGATTTCTTTCTCCTGTCTCTTCTCAGGAACAGCTACTGCTGCTACTTTTCTTTAAGTAGCCACTCACTGCTCACATCCATCTCCTCATCCTGTCCAGCTTCTTTCTTTTCTCACTGTGGCTTACCGTTAGTCCACTTTTCTCCTTTTTTTTTTGACTTCCCCTCCATATTAATATGGTCTAAAAATATATTGTGTTCCAAATTTATTCCAAAGTGCACTGTAGTCTGGTTTCCTTCTGTTTTTAACAAAAGAAACTGCTTCAGCAAGCCTAAAATAAGATTTTTTGAGCAAATATTGCAGCCTTTGACACATGCTTTCTCATAGGTAAAGCTGATCAGTCCTTCACCCTTCTATTATAGTTTCTATTCCCTTGTTACTGCACAGTCCCCTGTCTCTGCAGTTACTGTCCCAGCTCCTTGCATCTTCATTTTTGTAGATCTTTTCCTTGCTCCTGCTGTAGTTTGTAGGAATGCTGTTGCTTTTGACTTTCTTCTCTCTGTAAATCAGATCACGGGGTGACCTCCTCTCCTCAGACATGCTCAGGTGCTATTTTTATGCAGATGAGTTGCAAATCTGTTTGTCAGCCCGGGCTTTGTTTGCCTCTGTTCAGGTGTGTATTTCATCTCGCATCTCACTTCTGGCCTGACAGCTCATGATAACAAAGGCAAAGCAGAGCTCTGTATCTCCCCTGAAAAACTCTCTCGTGTCCCTCAGTTCTTATCCCACCTTCAGCGTATCACCATCCACAGCCAGTGATGTTTGTTATCTGGACACGTTCAGTTATGAATTCTTCTGCTCGAGCTGTAGTGTCACCGTTATCTCTCCCATCATCTACAATGGCTGCCCCCAGTGTCATTTTTTCCCTGGCTTGCAGTTAGATTCTTTCTAGCTCTCACTACCTTCAGCTGTGCACAGAAAGGCATCCTGCATTTTCAAAGTTACACTTTGATTATTTAATTGCTTTCCTTGCCATCACCAGCAAGGGGCTGCTCCACTCCTGATGGGATCATCTTTGTCTGACTTACCATCTTTGTCTTGAGCCGTTGGGCTCACTGGAGTAGAATTTTTGTTTGCTTCAAGTTATCAGTGAGTGGTTTCATGCTCTTTTCATCTATAAAGCTGTTGAGACCTCTCTTACGTAGCTGGGAGTCTTCCTCAATTTCCTTTAGTTCTCTAGAAAGTCTTCCTAACTGTTCTCTTCCCAGTATTTCTTTCTTTATGCTTTCATGCTTTCTCAAACACCCCTACTCTCTCCTTTCAAATTTCATTTCTTAATCTTGTGGCTTTGAGACTTTTTCACATATCCTTGCATAAATATCTCTTTAGTTTTTCATCTGTGCAGCATTTGTCTAATCTTTTTAATAAGATAAGGCCAAGAACTTACTTTTTACTGTCCTCTTTTATTGGGATTTTTAATGCTATTAAGGCACTGTAGGTATTTAAACCATTATCAGTAATACCTCATAGGTTTTCTTTTCTCTTTTCAAATATACTTTAATGGGTTTTAGGTGTAATTGTTAAAATGAAGATGATAATATACTAGAAATAAAGTATACCTGCTGCAATTAAATTGCATGGAGATCTGTGAATGGGAAGCAATTGCAAACCCTGCTTGTGTAGGCAGACTGTGCCCATGGCTTTGGGAAGCTGGCAAGGTCACTTAAGAACAAGAAAGCCAGTACTGGATATGATATATAGGTAATCAGAGAAGGAACATGGCCTTAAAGCCCACCCAGTGCCACCCCCTGGCAGGGACACCTTCGGCTATCCCAGGTTGCTCCAAGCCCTGTCCAGCCTGGCCTTGGACACTTCCAGGGATCCAGGGGCAGCCACAGCTTCTCTGGGCAACCTGTGCCAGGGCCTCCCCACCCTTCCTAACAAGAATAATTTTGTTGTAATAAAGTAATTACTTTTACCTATGTCCATATGGTTCTCACATAGGAATCCTTCATTGTGAGGGATTTAGCAGATTTGTCTCAAATCTAAATGTCTCCTTTGGGAGTATCGAATAAATGGATGAAAGGAATAGTGCTGAGTCACCAAGATCAGCTCATATTGATTCAAAAACCGGTGCCTAGCTTAATTACTAATTGTGATGCATAATATCTTCCTTAATATTTCCTCAGGACTTCAGGACTTCAAGTAGCAACTCGGAGCTCTGAGCTGGCCCTTACTGCTCAGAATAATATTTTTGAGATTGGGGTTTTTGATAAGGGGCTGTGTTACAACATCAGCTCAACACTTTATGGTGGTCAAAAAATGTAAATCAAACATGAAGAATTCTTAATAAAGGACTAGAGGATAAAGCAGCGACATCACTGGATACATCCATGCTTTGCCAACAGCTGGAGTGAGTTTGTACAGTTCTGGTCCCCACACCTCAAGGACAATCCATTCGATCCATAAGCTGTCCAGAGAGGAGCAGCAGGGCTGGTGAAATGCTGCTTTATGGGGAACAACCAAGTAAGCCAGGGCTTTTCAGCCTGGAATACAAGTGGCTCTAGAATTCATTAGGAGGACTGAAGAGGGGTTGGGGGCTTTTTCAGTGGTGTTTTTGCGTTGATTAGATTTTGTTGTTGTTGTTGTTGTTGTTGTTTTTGTTTGGTTGGTTTGGTTTTGTTGGTGGATTTTTTGGGGGGAAGGATTGGTTTGATTCTTTTTTGCCGTCTCTTCTAACAGAAGAAATAGAAGGGATGAAATTAAACCAACAAGAGGCATGTTAAAAGCAAACATGGAAGACTGGCCATTCTTGTATTGTTGCTGTTTGCAGAGGCTCAAGAGGAGATTAGACAAAGCTCATGGAACAAGAGATTTCTGGAGTTCTCAGAACATGTATCCAGCTCAGGAAGTCTCTGAGGTGCCAGTGCCTGACAGCTGGGGGGTTAACAGTTCCCATTTTCCCCTAGCACCCACTCCTGGCAGCAATCACAAATAGGATAGAGGTTATGTGGCTCTTTGAGCAGAGCAGCAGCACTGCTTTGCCAGCACTGCTTTGCACTCAGTATGTTCAGGCATTATGGGCAGTAGTATTTTATTAAGACTAAATTTAAAGAATACACTTGGTTGTGATCAGTAATGAGTTTTAATTTTTAAAAATGACTGTTCTATTCTTTGGACACTGCATGGGTGGCATGTTTTCATTTCACCTCAGGCACTGTGGTGAAGAGGGGGAAGATATATTTTATTTTCCTCGATAAGAGTGGAATGGTGGGATCATTTTTCACTCTAACAGGTTTTCTTTAAAGCAGTAACACTTGTTATACTTTTCATCAATCCGTCACAGGCTGTGTGGCTGCTTCACATTTCTTATAAACAAGGTCTTAATAAACAAATTAATGTTGATCGTCTTGCTTCCTTTGTCTGACATAATCTACCTTAGTTAGTAATCGGAGGCTTTCTTAATGATGAACTTGAAGGTTGAAGGTTCACCATTTTTGCTTAATTGTCTCCATAACCCACTGACTGAAAGCTGTATGTTCCCTGTGTTGTAACAGATGTCGGGGTTTTCCAGCAGGGTGTTGAATTCAGGCGGTGCCTCTTCTATTTGTAAGAAGAAAGGAGAGCTCAGGAATTTGCGAAGTGTTGCATTATAGTTACATTTTTTAAAAAGCAAACAAGCCCAAAACAGATTGGCATTGTAGTATAGAAGCTTACACTCATTTTTCACAGATCAAATGAGAGTAAGTAAATTTACATTAACTTTAATGCCTGAACTAGCAGCACAGCTACTTTAAATTCAGTAGAAGAGAGACAAAGCAGATATTCATATCTGAGCATCAGGGTAGGAACATTTCCAGGTGGAAAGTGAAAATTAATGGAGCTATGACAATTCACGACAGGTCTTATATTTGTGTTTATAGTTTGTTTTCCTGCACCACTCAGTTACAGGAATTAAGGTTGTATTTTGTCTCTCCTCTTTAGCTGGCGAGCACTTCTACTTAGCTTCTGAATGTGATTTCAGAGAATCTATTACTATTAGCCTGAAAATAGCTTGTTGTTTTCATTTCTGGGATTGTCATACTTTAGACATACTTTTCCTCCTCTTGTATGTGTAAGTAATACGGTCTGTTTCTTTGGAAGTGAAATAAAAATAAATGTTATAACTCCTGAATGAACTGAGGCCATGAAAATGTGTCTGGTGATGAACAGCTATGGAGATCCTCATCATTCCAGAGGTGGGCTGGGAATTTAATCTGGACTTGACTGGTCTGTGCTGTCCCAGTATATGACATAGTATTCCTGAAAGTTGTAATACATCCCAAAGACTTGTTGGGTTGATTGGATGGAGAGACAGAACTAGAGAAACAATCTGCTGAGAATGTTGAAAACTGTTATTTTTTGTAATTTTTCATATTAAAAACTCCTTGCCTTTAACAATTCTGGGGAAATTGTTGCTATTTAAAGGCTACTGGCTGGAGGTGGTAAATCAACTAACCTTTTTTCCTGGGAGCTAATCCCAAGACTCTGAGTTTATATGGGTTTTCACTTTTAGGCTTGCACTTTACAGTGACCCCGTGGTGAGGTTCTTTTTCCTGGCAATCAAAATGCTTTTTTTTAGTTATTTAGCTACCAGCAGAAAACAACCTGTAGCATGAAATCTGAGTTTGCCTGTAAAAGTCAATGAAGCAGCTGTTGTTTGTTTCATACAAATGAGCAAAGAAACTAATCCATGAGCAGAAAGTTCCCTTGTCCATTTTCTTTTATCAGGTTTGTACTTGTTTTCATATTGTCAGAACAGAGCAAAATGAGATTCCATGAGGAGAAGAACCTGTTATCCTGGTTATTGTACTAGTTTTTTTAAAGCCAGAGCATTCAATTAAAAACTTGACTAATTAAAAAAAGGCTTTCGAATGGACACAATTGATGAGTGATAAGCTATAAAGAGTTAACTAGGATTTTTTACAAGTCCAGAGGCCCTTTCAACACAAAGATGAAGTTTGAAAAGACAGAGGAGAGATGCAGAAAGCTTGAATACATCATATTAGCTACCTCCTCTCTGTTTCCCTTTTCCACAGAGGCCAGTAAGGCTGTCAGATTGATGTAAAACTTGTTGCTAGTTAAATTACAGCATGTAGACTTACATTAGTACATAGTGCTGAAAATGAAAAATAGCCCATTGCAGAGCAGGTGAAATTTGTTTTATTTTTACAGCTGGTTTTCTTACAAACTTTGTTACAAGTTTTCCTCAGCTTTTAGAGTAAAAGAAATACGTGCTGCTTGAAAAATGGGAGGTTTTAAAACAAAGACACAGAGAACATTTTTACCTTTCCCATTATAGTATCTAAGAATATAGAAATTGCTTCCAGGAAAAATGTATTGCTGTAAAGATCAGAATTAGTCTCTTGGGTTTTGTTTTTAAGGAAGTCTGGAATGTGAAAGAATCCTGAAAAGATGAGAACAAATCCCCTTTTGTTATATATGAACAAATTGTTTCCTGTTCTTGCATTTACTTGTGTGAGTAAAGGCTAAAGCAATAATTAATAATACAGCAATTTTAAATCAAAATTAAGTTATTTTAAGATTTGCTTAAATCTTTTTTATTCTGTTAACTTTGTAAATAATTATTAGATGAGCTATAAGCTAATTTAGATTTAGATTTAATTTGCATCTTAGGGAAAAGAATTTTCATGGAAAGGTTTGTAAATTGTTGGAAGGGGCTGCCCAGGGCCGTGGTGGAGTCACCATCTCTGGAAGTGATCAAAAACACATGGCTGTGGCGCCTGGGGACATGGTTTAGTGATGAATGTGGTGGTTCTGGGTTGGTGATTAGGCTTGATGATATTAAAAGGCTTTTCCAACCTAATGATTCAGTGATTCTAACTAAAATATTCTTACTGTTTCCTCAAAAAAAATTCCATCTGAAAACCCACATTTCAGTCTGAATGAATAATTTCTGAACTTCCACTTGGGTGAAAAGTATTTTTTTAAGGTGAATAGCCAAAATGTTTACTTGTGGGATATTTGAATTATGGATGTGGTGTGTAACAGAACTCACCATGCCAAACTCGGCATTTGGGCTGGTTTTGGTTTTTTTTTCTTAAAAAGACCTTTCAGATTCTGCTTTTAACATTCTATGTTCTTTGCAAATTAAAAAAAGATATTTATGTCACCTCTTATTGTTTATCCCTTACGATGCAGTTGTACAACTTTGCTTTCCCTTTCCCAAAACTGTAATTTTCAGACTTTCCTTGTGATTCCTTAGAACTGGACCGTGGGTTCCCTTGGCTTCCCTGACACAGGAGAAACAAAATTATGGAAAATACGTAGAAAACATGGTTTCTATGCTCTACTCAGTCTGCAAGGGTAAAATTGACTGTATCTTGTAAGTTTTAAATAGAATCATCGAATCGTTTAGGTTGGAAAAGGCCTTAAGGATCATCACGCCGACCCTTGACACAGCAGTGCCAAGGCCACCACTGAACCTTGTCCCCAAGTGCCATATCCAGCACATTTTAATAATCATGAAATAAACTGCAACAGCAGTAGTAAAAACAGTGGCTTATTCTCTACAGAAACCTACAGACGCAAAAGAGTGCATGAAATAGAGGAGCAAAAACATGTATTGCAGGATATATTCCATGGGCAACGTTTGTCTTAGTTGGGTTTTTTTCACACGAAGGGCTCTGTGGTTTTCCTGAGCACAGATGGCTTTCAAGTTGTGCCACCCAATAACTTGAGCCTGCTGGGATGAGGAATCCTTGTCCAGTGGAGAGCATAATTGAAGGTCCTTCAGTGGAATAAGGTATCTTTGAAGTGACTGTCTTGTTAACTTCTCACTTAGCACATCAAAGTAAGGGAAAGACGCCTTTTTCCCTTGTAAATGCAAATTGCGGCTCTCGATTGTGTGATGTCCTGCTTCAAAACCTTGCAGATGTCCCAGCTGATTCTGTCGGTGATGGTTTTGTCTTTGGTTATGCAGGAATAACTTTCAGTTTTAATGGAAGTGTTGCACTTTGGTGATCTCACTTTAGCAAATTGAGTATGGAAATTGAATTCTCACTGGATCTTCCTTTTGTGGTGTTTGTGTTCTCACCCTCAAAAGTGCTAAACAGAAACTTAAGTATTTTCCTTCTTAATCGTAATGTCAAGATCACAGAGTGAATGTTGCAGACAGTTTAATGTTCAAAATGTCTGGGTTTCTGTTGGTTTACTGTAAGATGTTATTACATTTTCTCACTGGTGCTTAAAATAGTTGTACAATAAATTGAGGTATCTTAGTTAAATGATATTTCTAGACTCTTTGGGCATTTTGGTTAGTTTTCCTTTCTCCAGACTTCTACTCTCTGCTATAAAGTAGAATAATTTATCCCAGTGAATCTTTACATGCCTTATAGGAACCTTTGATCCTTTTCCTTCAGAACCCTTTCCTCCTGGGAGGGAAGCAGCTTTCTCAGCACTGCAGTTGTCAGTGCCTGTGTTGAAAATGTCATGCGAGAACTGATGCCCAGGAAGTTCCACCTGAACGTGAGACAGAACTTCTTTCCTGTGCAGTGACTGAGCAGTGACCAGATTGTCCAGAGAGGGTGTGGAGTCTCCCTCACTAGGGATATTCCAGACCTGTCTGGACACAGTCCTGTGCCCTATGCTCTGGGATGGCCCTGCCTGAGCAGAGAGGTCCATGATTCGGAGCCAGTGTGGTCCCTTCCAGCCCAACCCATTCCATGATTCTGTGAGAAGTGTTGTTTCTGTAGTCTGGGAGAGGTAGTGAGAGAAGGGAGGATGTTTCTTAAAACTGCAGGGAGCAGAAGTGCTAAAGAAACCAACAAAACTCCCAACATGGAATAACAGTGAGGGGATAATTAGTCTTGCAAAAGCTCATCAATGGAGGCCACTCCAGATGTAGCATCAGTGTCTCTTGTATCCCCCCAAGTGTTCTCTGTATAAATCACGGTGCTCTTGCAGGTGCTCCTGTGGCCACCAATAGCTCTTTGAAATCCTAAAATTCTGCAAGGTCAGCAGGAGTCATGCAGGTCCCTTGGAAAACGTGGAATGCACTGCAGTGGGTCACAGCCTACTTGCTACTGCTGAGCTCCACTATTGCAGACAGCTCCAGTGATGGACAGCCACAGAGGCCATTAATAACTGCACTTGGATACTGGGACCTACACGGCATCAAACAGCTCCAGTGCCTTATCTCAGAGTGATGAGTCCTGTGCTAAAAGTGCATTGCAGCTTGAATACAAGATCTGCTGCTTCTCTCCCGTATTTCAGGACATATTTCTGACATATCTGTTTTGCTTAGTGAAGATGATCACTGGTCTAGTATCTTAAAAATAATCATTACCTTTCTCTTGAGCTCAGATTTAATAGTACTTCACCCAGATATTGTGATGGAAATTCAGCTAGCTGGATGAATTTATTTCTTCCATGATAAGAACATGAACCTCTCAGCAAGTTGCGAAGCATCTATGAAATTACAAAATAAAATCTATGCTCAAGCCATAGAATGATGACTTCAGTTTCATAGGCTTTGTGGTGTTTATTGGACTATTGATTTTGGGTCCTGAAGTGGAAAGTCCAAAAACCTGTGGAATAAATTTGGAACTTTTTTTTTTTTTTTTTNATTTTTTTTTTTTTTTTTTTTTTTTTTTGGTGAATATCCTATCTTTAGATTTCTGCCTTGTTATCCTAAATTTACTACTAGCTATCTGTTTTAGATTGGGGGAGGGGGGGGAGGTGTGTGTCAGGAAGACATGCTCTTAATCAATTGAAATAGTGACAAAATACACTATTTTATATTCCATATAGTTACTGTAGAGCTCGGGGTCACGGGAAGAATGTACAATAGTAGTAGTCAATAAAAAGCATTCACTGACCCATCAGTCAGTGTTTCAGTGCTGGCTTGGGCAGGTAGAACAAGCTCCTGAAGTGATCAGTGACAGTTTCCAGGTAACTTGTATGATGAATATACACCAGCTCTCACGTTTATGGAGTCAGGAATCCCAGTGTTCAGAGACACTTGAAACTACAAACTAATTCCTTGCCTGGCTCGATGTATTGCTGTCATCTTTCTGGATGTACAAAGTTGCTCAGCTGTGAATGTGCAGTTGAGGCTCTTGAAAATAACGTGGGATGGAATGGCATGGGACAGGGGAGCTGCACATCTGCTCATCTTTTAAAGACTTCCGGGGATGGCGATTCCACCCCTTGCTAGGCACCCTTCAGTGAGAAAATTTTCCCTAATATAGGAAAGAGGCCATTTCCTCTCATCCTGTTGTTTGTTATTTGGGAGCAGACCCCAACTGACCCCCACCTGGCTGCACCCTCCTGTCAGGGAGTTGTAGAGAGTGAGAAGGTCCCCTCTGAGCCTCCTTTTCTGAGCTCCCTCAGCTGCTCCTGCTGCTCCAGCCCCTTTCACAGATCCTTCCTTGGACGTGCTCCAGCCCCTCAGTGTTCTTCTTGAGTTCAGGGGCCTAGAACTGGACACACGATGGGAGGTGCCTCAGCAGTGCCCAGCACAGGGCATGGGCACTGCCCTGGTTCTGCTGGCCACAGTAGTGCTGTTACAAAGTGTGTTTCTAAAACCTTTCTGTGCAGCTAAGAAGAAAAAAAAAAAAGGTACAATTTATTTTATTACTTAGCAACTGATCAAATTTAACAATGTGTATATAAAGACAAATCTCAGTAAGAGCATCAGCAGAAAAACAAGGCAAAGAACATCTTTCCTCTGTGTATACAGCTCACAGCTGAAGCTTTGCAAATTGCTGGTAACCGTATCAGCATATGATTCCTTCATTTGCATTTGTACTTCAATTAATTTTGTAATTTAATTTGTACAGTTCTGAATATTTCAGTGTATCTCAGTGAAGGGAGAATCTTCTTCAAGGACCACAGCTGTTTGGCTTCAGTAAGTTTCTCCAAGTACCAAGTGCTATCAGTATTTCTGCTTTCGGAATTATTTCTCTGTAGGTGGGTTTGAAGCAGCACCATCATTGTTCAGATCTTTCAGCGTCTGCATCATCCGATTTGGGATGTTGTAGTGCAAGCCAAGAGTCCCACTAGAAAGCCTATAGTACTTTCTGGTGTAATTTCTTCAGCTGTGTACATTACTACTTCTTATTTTGCATGTCTGTGCCTGTTTTTTCTTCACATCTTGCTTTATTTTATTGTTTAAATTAAATTCTGTAGAATTCATACAATGTACTCAACAGCTTTTTGAGTAATCCTGGGGAAGGAAAAGAAGCATTGAAGATATTTTAGTTTTACTGTCACTTTCACTCTAAGGTTGGAAGAGAAGTAATTGCTATATAGGCATCATGTTAAATAGTTTTTCATATGTATTTATATAGTTGTGCATTGTTTGTAAGCCATCCCACAGTTTGTGCTGGTTTGTCCTAAGCCAAAATACAACTGGCTGCCTGACTGACTGGGAACTTGCACATCTTCAGGACGTTTGGTCTTTGTTTGACAGCTTGATTCTTGTGAGGCAGTGGGGAATGGAGGCAAATTTCGCTCATTCTTGGGGATTCATCAATTTCCTGGGAAGTTGCTGCTGTGTTGGAACAGTGGAATCAGTAGAGTGCTTCACCTAGTTAGGAGTTTATTGAGAAAGCATCAAGACAAAACATCACAAGCTCATTGTTTTACTATAAAAGTCCTTAGGGTGCAGGTTCTTAGACCCAAACATGCTGCAAATACAGACTCAAGCACACAGTGCATGGGCTTGTGCTGAATGTGCTGTACATGCCTGCATGTTATTGCTGTTTTTCACACTTGCCTGCCTGTATTTGCCCTCTCAGAGGAGAGCAGGATCCCGAGTCTCCTCGTGCTGTGCCGGGTCCCTTGCCAGCCCTGGCCACCCACAGTGGCTCCTGGTGCTCTGACCCAGGCTGGCACTCTGGGGGTCCAACTGCATCAGCTGCTCCCTAATCAGTAAATTCCAATCCATGCGTGGATTGTGTTTCCTTTCCTGTTGCCTGGATTATGCACCGAGTCCTTCACTCACTTCAGCCTCCCCACCACAGACTTCTTGGGGAAAAAAATCTCTTTCTTTGGTGTTTAACTTCTCTGCTGCCTGATAAATACCTGCCCCTCGGTGGCTTAGGCCCTGTCAGGAGCACTGAGTGTCACAAATGCAAAGGGGTTCTGTGCTGCTCTGTCCTTTCTGCTTTCTTTTTACCAGTGTGGAGCTTGCTTACTCCTCGGGACTGATGTGGCCTGATGCAACGTGCCATTTTTTATTTGAAAAGATAAGTTGTAGTGCAGATGAGGATACTCTGAACTTCAAGCAGGCAAAGCCAGTGGATTCAGCTCAGTTTCAGTGCCTCTGTCTATATTAGAAAGTTTTGTGGGTCACTAGGAATGCATCTGAAAGTGCTGGTGTTGCTAAATTAAGTAGTGGATGTTGCGCCAGGACACTTTCTTTTTTTCCATGTTTGCAGTAAGATGAATGCCAGGAAAGCTCCTGCTGTTTTGAGTTTGCCTGTGTAATGTGCTCCTGCCTTGTGTTGTCCACCCACGGCCGTGTGTTCCCTTCAGAAACTCACTTCTAATTGGGGATTCTCTTTGAGCTAGCACCCCTCTTAATACATATCTGAAAATTAATTTCAAGTTTTTAAATGCTTTTGGTGTAATCACAGTTTCCAGTGTTGTCAGAATTAAAGTAAGTTTCAAAAGTCAAGGGTGAAAAGCTGTGTTTTCTCTCAAGCTGAGGCTGCTAAAATGTGACTTTGGAAGTAATGATTACACGTTGGTTTCCAATTGCCAGCTGTGTTCCTTGCTGCCCTGTGAGATTCTTGCAAGGACGGATGGGTATGGCTAACAAGGAGATTAAAGGAGTTAAAGGGATCTTCTGTTCTAAGTTCAGAAAATGGATGTAGCAAATAACAGCCTTTAAAAGACAGAAACTCAAATGTTCATTTAAATTAACAACCCTTGGAGAAATACGGCCTTCCAAAAGTAATGAGAAGGGTTCTTTTAACACTTAATCAGACGAGATTGTTGACCCATAAAAGAAACCACGGCAGCGGCAACCATTTGGAGATTTCAAAAGGATATCAGTGAAGGTCAGCACATAACAGGATTCCTCTAGTCCTGGCTAGAAAGATTTTTCACTGAGGGTTTTAGATTACTTTTGATGTCATTAAGAATATGTATCATTTATGTTCATATTGTTCCCCTAAAAAGTCAGAATAGAAATTATGTATTTTCTGAAACTTACTGAAAAAGGCACAATGCTATACAGAGTTAGAAAAGAAGAATAAAAAACTATGTGTAAAAGGTATCTACAGCCAGGAGTGTTCCTTGGTGTGATGGGATCCAACAGAGCTGGTAGGAACTGAGAGCCATTTACAGTAAGCAAGAAGGAGCTGGACTTTTAAGCAATAATGTTTTCCTTTTCAAGTGAAAGAGGACAAAACAGGAGACTGCTGGCTCCTCTCAGTGTGATAAGAGGTCAAATACTTCTATCTACACTCTTAGTCGTGTTGTAGGCTGTACACTGGGGAGAGATCCACACGAGGTAATGTCTGTGATCCTCTCTGGAGAGAGAATAATAAAAAGAATAATACCCCTAAAAATAATAAAAGAATCATACCCCTCCATGAAAGGAAAAACCTAATTGAGAAGCAGCTTGTGTGTCCTTAAAAAAAGAGGGAGGATTAGGAAATTAAGAATGAAATTGCAAGGGGAGAAAGAGAAGTGTCAAATACCCAAGGGTCACAGGTGTGTGCAGGGTATGCACAAATAAATCCTAGGATGAACACCACGGAAAGCTCTGCTCACCTGAGTGACCACTTTAAAGATGATGTCTGTTAAAGGCTTTGATCAAAGCTAAATTTTTCCATTCTGCTCTGGAGTGTTTCTTTCAGTGGCAGGTTTTGAACAAGGTCCATTTGCTGCAGCGTGTAGCAATTTGTATGCCTCAGAGCATCTGATGGAGCGTTCCCTCGGCAGCAGGAAAGCAGAAAAAAAAAACCTCTCGGACCTGTAGAGTGGTACTGGGGTTTTTATAATTCAATCAAGGAGATCCAACTTTTATCTGTATGCAAGCCCAGGACTTAGTCCAAGAATGGAGTTACTCCTCCTGGAATAATTCTGTTACTGCTTGCAACTAGCAGTTCAGGAGAAATCTTATAATAGTATTACTACCATATACTAGTAATAGTTGTAACTATTGCTTATAAAATATAAGCAAATTATTAGTTGATTTGATTGAGGACTGATTTTGGCCTGTCCCATAAACAGTGTTTGTATCTGATAAGGACTTGGGGGTGTGCTGGGTGAGAGGCTGGACATGACCTGGCCTCATGCACTCACAGCCCAGAAACCAAACATGTCCTGGACTCATCCCACAGCATGGGCAGCAGGGGAGGGGGGATCCTGTACCTCTGCCCCCCTCAGGTGGGACCCCACCTGCAGAGCTGCCTCCAGCCCTGGGGCTCCCAACATTAGGATGTGGAATTGATCAGTGGGCTGGAGCCCCTCTGCTCTGGAGCCAGGCTGGGACAGCTGGGGGTGTTCACCTGGAGGAGAGAAGGCTCCAGGGAGACCTTAGAGCCCCTTCCAAGGCCTAAAGGGGCTCCAGGAGAGCTGGAGAGAGAGGCTGGACTTGGGACAAGGGATGGAGGGACAGGAAAAGGGGAATGGCTTCCCACTGCCAGAGGGCAGGGTTAGATGGGATATTGAGATGGGATTCTTCCCTGTGAGGGTGGGGAGGCCCTGGCGCAGGATGCCCAGAGAAGCTGTGACTGACCCATCCCTGGAAGTGTCCAAGGCCAGGTTGGATGGGGCTTGGAGCAACGTGAGACAGTGGAAGGTGTCCCTGCCCATGGCAGGGGTGAACAGGATGAGCTTTAAGATCCCTTCCAGCCCAAATAATTCTGTGATTCTCTTCGTTTGTATCAGAAAGGATGAAAGCAAATGTCTCTTAACCCAAAAGCTGACTCTGATTTTTATGTGCTGTTTAATGCTCATTTGCAAACCAGACTGTTGAGCTGGTGGGTTGTTGGCTGCTAAGTGACAGTCAGTTGTTTCCATCTCCTTCAGTTTCTGTATTCTTTTGTGGCAAAAGTTACATGGTGGAATTTGGTCTTGATTTAAAATTACATACACACAGGAACAGGCTGGTAGATAAGAAATTGCAGTCTGGGAGTGTTAATTTGTGTTCTGCACAAAGCCAGTGATACAGGGGCCAAAACAGGATTCTTGATATGATAATTAACCAGTCATTATTAGGATGGATTTCCAACACTATCTTTGCTTTTTAAACGAGAAGGGCAGGTGAAGGGAAAGGTGAAGGTAGGTTTCATATTAATTTAAGTATATGTTGCAGCACAAGAGGTACAAAGGTTTTAGATTCAGCAATAAATCATCATAATTATTATTATTTAAAACCTAAAGGAACAAAATTTAGATCATTGGGGTTTTTTTTGTTTTGCTGTGCAAATTGCAGTTCTTCCTGGAAGTTTACTGCAGTTTGTCTAACTAAAATTTGGCAGCCATTATCCCTGAGAAATCTAGAATGTTCTCTAAACAACAAAAAGCCTGATTTTTTTCCCTGTGCATTGTAATATGAGTGGAATGATTGTTACCTGTGACTTATTTTGTTTGACATCCTTTAAAAACCCAACATCTCGACTCTCTTAAGTAAGAGAGCTGAGTGGAACATTAATTCAGAACATTTCCATATTGTCTCACTATTTATGTATCTGTTTCCTGCAGGAGTGCATGCTTTGAGTCTGGCAAAATAGTGAGAGTTTTATGCTAAAGAGCAGTAACATTATTTCACAACTTTGTCTTTAGCCCTTTACTCGGATCCCACTCGATTAAATTTTCGTTTCCATGTGTGCTTGCTTCCTGCAGCATGGTACTGTTGTAAATGTTGGCTGGAATGAGCTGGTAAGATGAATAGACCATGTTCCGTTTCCACCAGAAAATGTATTTTTCGTTACATCTATGTAAAAGCCCAAAGAATTTTCCTCCACCATCTCCCCATGTTTTTCCTTAAAACCAGAAGATTTTCCTTTCTGTTCTGGCATCATTCCTGCTTGACATGAGACTTCCTTGTGCTGTTCCTCTCTGTGGAGCCAGACAAAAAGCAGCTCATCCAGACAAAGGGCTTTGCTGTCTGTGGCTCAGCCTGAAGCCAGCAGCAGTGGGACCATCTTTACAGTAGTATTTTTCAAATAAAAAAAGGCAGAATGGCATCCAGGTGTGTGATTGAGACTTCTGGCCTTGGTTCTCTTATGTCAGCAAAACACAAAAACCAAGAAAACCTCATGTTTAATATTCAAAAATTAATGGTTATTCAGGAGAACAACTTGCCTACAAAAAGGGATGTGTTTGACCTGCTTTGACCATAAGCCTAGAGAAATTCAAGGACTGTTTGATGTGAATATTCATTTGTGGTTGTCATGAGTGGCAAAGGAACTTGAAGCCCATCTTATATAAAATTGACATTACAGACTTGGAGCAATGAGTACATTGAAATTCTAATGTGTAGCCAGCAATATTTGGGTGTTACAGCAGGTGTGTTCCCTTTCCTTTTAATTACATGGCTTCCACCCTTGTTAATATTCTGTTATTGACAGATGCATGGTGTCAGCTGTGGTAAAGTTAATCAGGCCCGTGTTAAAAATTATCACTAAATGATGCTGGGTTTAAAGGGTTCTTTTACATTAACCATTTACACAAAAAGTACCTGGAGAAAGGGCAGATTGCACCTGGATTTTTTTGAGTAGGCACAGTAATCATGAGTAAAAGGAATGTGTTACAGAGTCCTAATAAGAACTCTGGAGTCAGGTTTGTCAAGAGGAGATTGTGAACTTGTTGCAGATTTAGGCAAAGCCATGTTTACAGCTGCAGATTCTGGAGCTTAGTACAAATATTAGGTACAAATACCTAAGTACTATTAAGCTAATAGCATGGCATTGCTGCTTAGGCTTTGCTTGAAAAGTGGATGGGTTTGAAGGAAAATAAATCAGGAAGTTCTCTGCTACTGTTGGCACTCTGCTATTAATTTCCTTATTAATTATTTACAAAATGCTGCTTTATTTAGATGAATGACATGTTTTCTTTTTAAAGCTGGTGATTAATATCAGGTTTGAGGTAGTGACAGCTGGGAGAGGATTTCAAAGCTGTGATTTTGCAAATTAAACCGTTGAAGGTATTTGAGGATGGGCCCCTCAGAAATGTCACCCCTCAACACCAGTCACATTTAGAGTGTGCAAACAGAAAGTAAGTATTGCTGAAAGCACCAAGGAGAGAACTGAGATGGTAATTATCCTATAAGGAGTTGTTTGTAATTATTTTATAAAGAATTGATTATAGTTTCTTTGAAAAGCACAAATCTCTTCCAGCTCTTCAGGGAAGAACAAAAAGTTGGGAACAAAGTCAGGCCTGTGACATTCTGTGTCTGAGTGAGCAGTAACTGATTGCTGCCTCTCAGTGAAAATTGTCTCTTCCCCGCTGATTAAATCACGTGTGTATGTCCTGCATCAGGATGAGTTAGAAAGAGTAAATAGTGGGATTTTTCCAGGCCCTGTAATATCAATATGTGTTTGCTGGTGATATTGCTATTAGCAACAACATTGAGGTACTGCAAGGCTCTAATCAAAGCCGGACAGCTCAGGTGTAAAATGTAAGATTGATTCAGCAGTCTCCCAGTGAGAAGTTGATGCTCTTTTGTTGTGCTGTGGTCTGGAGCAAGCCGTAATTCTGTCGCCAAATGCTTGTGTGTTAGGATGAACTATTTTATGACAGTTTGGCTCTAAGCAAAGCTGTAACTCTGCCTACGTTGTGGGAAGGAGATTGCATTCAGAAGCCCTTCCTCAATCGACACGCAGCCCTATAAACACTTGAGCCTCCAAGCCGTGTTCATCCCATTGTGTGGCTGTTGTTGCATCGTGATGAATGTGGTGTTGTTCCTTTGGGCGTTTTTATCACTAATTTCTGCTGTAGAAAAAAATATTTTGAAAATTTTTTTTTCTCATTAGCTCATTAGCAGTTGGAATATGTAAAGTCTTAATAAACTCCTTCAAAGGTTTTGCTTTGAGATTATCTCTTGTGCCCTGTGGATATATGAGGAAGAATTGTCAAATTTTGTACTTGCAAAGTCAATTTGGAATAACAAGATTTCAACAATAACTCTGCACTCTGAAGGAGGAGATACAACCACTGTAGGATTTAGTATACATATATATATTTTTCAGAATAACTTGGTTGAGACCCAGATCTCACTGAACTTTCCTAGCCTCCAGCATGGAGCTCATGGAACTTTAAAAAACTGGAGACAGTTCTGATGACTATTTTCCAGGTGGAGAAACTGAGATTGGCTTGGTTCGAGCCTGCTGCTAATAACACCAGGGTTGTGGCTGCAGTCCCTGGATGAGCCATGGGTTCATCCCTGGATGGGACTTGATGATCCTTATGGGTCCCTTCCAAGTCAGACTATGCTGTGAAATCAAAGTCTGTGAAATCAAGCTGGAGCTCACAGTTTAGCAGTCACACTGTAGAAGCTGCATGTCCCAGTACTAACTCTGTGCCCCCTCTGTTTTAATTAACCTTGGGTGTCACAGGGAACATGGGCAGCTCATACTTTGTGCTTTTTAAGCAACCGGTTCCCATTTCTCCTCCCCATCCCCCTGTTCCTCCTTATCACCCTTTTCCACTTAGAGGTCCGTGCCCACCACAGCAAGGTACCCTCCACAATGGCTGTGATGTAGCTGCACCTCTCTTTGCCTTGGCACTTCTAGAAGACATGTTTGTCCTTTTTAATTTCTGGCATACTCTTCAAAATAAAACCATATTTAGATTGTTTATACATGTTCATATGGTGCTCACTGGGAGATGCTTGACTGAGGATACCAGGAATGGTGTGGAACAGGGCAGGACTCAGTCTGATGTGGCTGAACACACAACACAGTGACCAACCCGTTTCATTACAGAGTAATGGGTTCAGTGGCTGCTAATCTTGTGTGCCCCCAGGCACTGATTTGTCCTAGGTGTGTTGTGCTGGGATGGAGAATTGATCCAGCCATCCAGAGGTGGGGCAGGATCTGAACATCCTGACTATCCAGAGGGCTCATACTTGGGTTTGACACTGCTTGAACATTTTATAATGAAATAGCTGCCATTTTTCATTCTACCAAGAGTTAATTCTGTCGTCCACTTAAACTGCTGCTGTTAACTAGCTGGTAATGGCATCTAATAAGATGCGTAGGAGTCACAGGGGAGAAAAACAAGACTCCAATTTTAACCTGCTTGACTGAAACACTTAAACAGTGACTGGAAAGTCCTAATTTTCTTGTTGTCTTCAATCTATATTAGACAAGGATTTAAATATAGATAGTCTATATTGTAGCATTTAGTTGCCTTTTGGTAATTTTCATGTTTTCCTTGAAGTATGTAAGTTTTCCTTGAACTGTAACACATAACCTTGCATTTCTCTTGGTAACCAAATATTCTGAGTCTTACCGAGCCCATCCCTTTTTATTTCTTTATTTTGTATATTTGTTACTTAGATTTCTTCTGAAATACCATCCATAGGACATAATTAACCTAAAACATCTGCATTCTTCCATGTATGTCCGTTTGATACCTGCCTGGTGGGAATGCAGGACCTCAGAAGAGGATTCATGTCTGTTTTGTGCTTTGTCATACACGTGACCAGAACCTAAGTAATGTTTCAGGGGTTTATAACTATGCTGGAAAACAGAGAAATGAGTTTGGAGAGTTGGAAATGACAGTGCATGGCAGTGCATGGCTTGAACTCATCCCAGTTCAAGATTGCCCCTTGTAGTACTGGCATTCTGATGTGATTTGTTTTAGCTCCCACAGACTCAGATAAAGAGCCTATAGCTACCAGAAAATGATCTGGTTTTTTCATTATATTAAATATAAGCTTGGTTTTGGCTTTTTTTTTAGTTAATCTTACATTACTTTTCCACTGTTATTTCCAGCCTTGGTATCTTGTGTTTCATATTCTGTTCCTTTTACTCTGTCCTCTTTCCTCTTTGTTGACAAAGGATTGCTGATGGTTTTCAGTGTTTAGGGGTCTCCAGTACTCAGACTTGCCCAGATTTAAACCTCTGCCTTTCTGGTTTCCCTTCATCTCATTCACACCCTCCCAGTTTGTTGTCTCAGGAAATCACTGCTGTCAGAGGTGCCCTTTTCTCCCACTCTTGGGGCTGTGTCACCTATTCTGCAGGGATTCCAGGCTTTCATCTCTTCCCTTCAGCACTTCAGTGTTCTGCTCTTTTGTTTTCTCCAAGCTCTGCTCTGTTCCTATTGCCTCTATCAGTATTTGTGGCCATCTTCTGTTCCTCCTTTTTGCAGACTTTTCTCCTCTTTTTCCCTTAGTGCAGCATATTTGTTTCTGGTTTTGAACCTGAGGGGATTATCTGTGTGAGCAGGAAGATTTGTGCTAATAAATATTTGTAAGAACAAAATCAGCACCTGTATGGATCAGGTTCTTAAAGGATTAGGTTTTAATTCAAAGTTTTAAAAAATCAGAACTACCCAGTCCCTAACCAGATGCAGTTGGAGGGAAATTCTGATTGCAGTGTAGTCAGTGGGAGCTGGGGCACAATTTCACACCCCATGTTTCTTTACAGCCATTTGAGAAGACTCACAAAATTATGTCCAAAGATTTTTACTTAGATTTAGCCAAGGCTCAGCCACACTGTTGTAAGGGTGATGGTTGAAAGCAGCACGAAGTCTTTTTAACCCTAATCACTGAGTGGCATCCCTGTCCATGGCATGGTATGTTTCCATACTCCATCCCTTCTTTTCCTGCAATTTGTCCTGTATAATTATATCTTGCAAGTTATTTCCATTATGATGGAGCATAATTTTTATTTACCGTTTTGAGATACCTCAGAAAGTCTGATGAATTTAGCTGAACTTTAATATTAATGAAAAGGGCCGTAGCATTTGTAATCCATAATTTTATTTGAAGAAGTTGGCATGAGAAGTGTTAACATTTGTACGTGTGAAGCTTCTGAACACGTTTTTCTTTTCTGCCATACAAAAGTGCAGTGTCCTACTTGACTTGCATTATTTTAGATCAGAAGAAAGCCTCATGTCATTTATGTGTCAGTATTATGAAAGACAGAAAATACCCCAGTATAAAGGGAAGGGAATTTAACCATAAATAAGCGAGTAGTTTTCTCATAATGAATCGACACAGTTTGTTTAAAATGTGGCATGCTGAGTGTTTTTTCAATAGTTTAATTGGCTTTTGTAAACTATGCTAATTCATTCTCTCTTGAAATACCTTTCTCTTCCATGGATTCTCTTTACAGACCATACAAAAAGGAAATACAAATTAAAGTAGTTTTGTTTTCTACATCAGTAAAAATGATTTTGTTTGACAACCAATTTACTTGTGCCTTTTTTCTTTGAAATGGGAACAGGTTCCAGGCCCATCTCTTTGAACTGTAAAATGTGTTCTGCATGCATTACATTCACTATTGAAATATGGGTGCTTGTAGGGGGAACTAGAATATCAGACCTGAAAATAAAGCTCCAGGGAGAATTCTGCTTTCAGAGTCTGGTTTGTTTTTGTGGTTGTATACAGGACCAGTCCTGGTTTTGAAAGCAGTGGATGTGGCTGTGTGCAAACATCAATGAACAGATACACCAACAACCCTGAGTAGTTTTGCACCTTGTGCATCACTTTGCAAGGAGAGACCCTCCCTCAGTGAAGTCTGGGGGACCAAGAATGTTCTACTCTGAGTAAAACTGGGAGCAGGAGGGACATAGGTTTTTTACTTTAAGACAAACCACCTGTCAAGCAACCATTAGCCAAGATGAAACCTATGTTTTAGAGCAATGGGGTGGTTTCTAAGTGAGCTAGAAATGCCATTTTTACACAGGGAATGGCTGCAGTTCTTTTGCCTGAGTCATTAACAGTACACCAACAGGAAGGGATATGGTGAGGCAGGGAGAGTGAAGAGCTGTGATAACCATGTCCTGTCCTAAATGTTCCTCTAAGTGAGTTTGAGGAAATGCTCTCAATTGTTTCTTAAGGGAGACTGCAGTTTGGCCATCAAGAAAACACTGGAGTCATCATCACACTGTACACCCTGAGAAAGTTATTAGAAGCTTTGTGTTTCTGGAACGTAACAGCTCTTGAATTGATGGAGCTTTCCTTTTATGAATTCTGGCATCAGAATACTTTTAAAAGCAGTGAAGTGGCTTCTGGTTTGCAATGAAGTGATAATTGGATTCTCATAATTCTCATTTTAGTTAGCAGAAAACTTACAGGAATGTTCTTGTTTAGTCTTAGTACTGTTTTTCCAGATAAGATATATGATTATCTTTCCTAAAAGATGGTAAACAGCCTCAGCCCCAGCACTAACCCTGGGAGTGCCCTTCTAACTTGATGCCAGCTGGACTTTATGCTGCTGATCCCACCACCTCTTGAACTCGGGAGAACCCTTGGACCATGTAATTTTTCATCCTGCTTTATTGACCATATCTCTCACTTCTGGCTGTACAAATACAGGAGGTTTGCCCTGACCTGCAGAGGCTCAGATGGAAAAACTGATTGTCTCTTACTGTAAAAGCCTGGGTTGACACTGAATTTATAAACTCCTCCCTCTCTGAATGTGGAAACTCGTGGAGGTTCTCAAACCTTACTTTGTCTATGGGAAACATAGCAGCAGCTTTCCAGGAACTGCCTGCCACTTGAAGGTTCAGAATGAAAGGTGTGTGATCCCTGTAAAACATGGGTTGCACTTTCGTGGAGCTGTGCTGCCCCTTAGGGATCCTTACAGGAAATTCTGCCTCTTGGAATACCAGGGAAAATAGGTGCCATTTACAACAGAATTCCATACATTCCCTTGGGACTACCCCTTTAGCAGGAGACTCCTCATCCCTGGCCGTACGAAGTGCTGCTGGATCCTCTGCCACTGATGCATGCAGGGAAGAATCCTTCTGGAAGCCTGACACCGGTGTGAATTTGATCTGCAGCCTTGCACTTGGGAGAGCTGAGGGAATGGGCTGCGACAGCTCTGCTGCTGACTGTCCTGTGGGAATCACCAATGGAAGTGGGCAGCTTTTACCTTTGGGAGCAGTGTCAGAAAGGAGCACAACGTGCATTTGGAAATACTTGCATTTCCATTTCATCTAACTGTCTATTAGAAATGGTCCTTGTGGGTGGGTATGTCAAAACAGAGACATTTAAAAATGTGTAACAGTATGCTCACAACACTTAGAGCTGATTTAGAAGGGTGGTGCCTTGACTCAGTAGTGTTTATCCTGATGTTTGGGAGAACAGCAGCAGATCTTGTGTGTGTGATGTGAAATCCTGTGCTTTTACCCCTCTATGGCAGTGAATGTCATCCGGGCTTCTTGATTTGCTGTCACTGACGTTCTCTGCCTACCCTGCTATAGATGAATCATCCCAAAGTTTATTTCTCTTGTCTTCCTCACCTGATTTCTGTACCTGATACCACTTGTTCCACTCCACTGAACCTGGCATCCCCACCCATTTGTTCCCTAGAGCTGCAGGACACTATCTAATGCTTTCATTACTCTCAGGATTCTTTTAAGGACAGAACAAACTGTTGCAGCCAGACCTTTCAGATAGGGATTTTTTTTTTTCCTCTCATGTTTTCAATCCATCCTACCCAGTACTGTGCTTACAATAGAATAAATTGTCCATTGTCTTGCCCTACTTCTATATTTTTATAATATTTAAACATTTGCAGGTGTAAGTACATAAGAGAGAAACTGTAGGGAAATTCCATTAACATTTTCTGAAATGTAATTTGTTTCGTATTAACCTAGGGGAAGAAATTAATGAAAATTTACTGTGTTAAGCTGAGAAATAAGTTTTCTGGAAATTAGGCATTTGAGATTTTTTATGTATTTATTGAATATTTAGGACACCAGCCCATAGCTCTAGGCACTGGGGAATAGTTTGAAAACACAAATTTCTGTATGTTAAACATCTCCTGTCCAACCTGCAATTGAATTTTTTTTAAAGTTTACAAATTAACAAGAAACTGGAAATGCTGTGTGTCTCTTCTCTCCTGCCATAGCCAGTTGCAGAAAGCCTGGCACTGGAAACCTCCAAGCACTGGCCAGAAGGAACTGGGTCTAACTGGTGTGCAATACGAGGATGTTCTCTCATCAGCTCTCAGTCAGTGTAGTAGATTTAGTGTGACACAGCAGGTTTCTTGCCTTGCAGAGTTCTGCTGCCACTGTGCTGTGTGGTTACAAAGCCTTCTGCATTCTCTTCCTCATCTCCAGCCTGCAGGGAATACTCTCCCAGCATGTCAGGTGAAGTCAAACTGTTTCCTCTAAGTAGTATCAAGAGAGTTTGTGTGTCAGGATCTCTGTGACACCTTTGTCAAGCCCTGGCTTAACTATGTCAGTGATCATGTATCAGGAATCAATAAATGATGAGGAAAAATTGCCCAAGAGGCCTTTTAGGGGCTGGAAATGACCCATATATGTATATGCACCTTGCTAAAAAAATATTCCTTGCAGAATCCAAAATTCTTCACATTTCTCTCTCTTTTTCTCTGACAGAAACATGTCAATTTTAAGAGCATTCATGTGTTTAGAATGATGAGATTGTAACAAGCTGCACTATATGCACAACTGACATCTTTTACTTCTTTCCCCTGAAGGACATGTCAGAAGAAGCATAGAGCTGAGACAAGAGGAGGGCAGCTCTTTGGGCTTGCTGAGGCTGGTGTTGGTGGGCTGAACTGAGCAGTGGTGCTGTGTTTTGCCTGGATTCAGGCAAGGCTTGCTAGAAAATAGATTGTTCCTTGTGTGTGTATGGTGTGTATATGTGCATATACATACCAGATCATTTAATCAGAGTTATGAGCTGTTGCAGCAGTGTCAGAGCACAGCAGACAGAGCCCTGTTGCATTTCTCATTCTGAGGTCTTTCCCTCCTGGGCCCGTTTATCACCCGTGTCAATTGCTGTGAAACACGATTCCATCTTTCCAATGTTTCTCTGTTAGACCTACCTTTTCCTCAATTCTTTCTTGTATAAAAAAAGCTGTCATGGTTTCGTTTATTTGAAAAAATGCCCTTTTCACATTCCTTATCTTACAGAGACTCTCTGCTCGAGCATCTGTCAGTGTGTCCTTTCTGCATTGATTGCACACAGATTTCATTCTGGATTTGAAATGTACTTTGTTTTCTCTACCCCGAAGTGTGTGTTGTAGCTGCCACTTCTGCATCACAGAGTCATTGGAAAAAAGAATGTTTTACCACTCTTGCTCTCACTCTCTGGGATATGGTGCAGAGAACTCTTACTCTCCAACATTTCTTCCAGGCTTAGCCATTAGGACATGGGAAAATATGAAAAACGTGTGATCCATACAGTAAAATGGCAGAGGGGAAACAGCAGCATTTTTTATTTTTAGGATTCTTTATGCTGAGCCTTTTCACTTCAAAGGGAATTGTAAACCAACCAACCAACCCCTTCATAATTTGATAATTTGAAAGCAAACAGCAGAAAAGACCTGGTTTGCAAAACTGTATTAGGAGGCTTTTTAGAATCTCTGACAACCAATCCGAGGTAAAAATATAAAATATTTCACTACTGATTTCTTTGCACATCTGAAAAGGATAAAAAATATAAGTATTTTGGAAATTGATTTGTGCTATGTATGTTATATATTTCTGCTTCACTCTTTCCATGGAAGCATGATCTAGAAGCCCTCAGGGAGAAGAAAAATGAAGATCAATAGACAAAAGTTACTGAGCTAGAGGTGTGTTAACAGCAGTGATAGCACAGGCTGCATCTCTAGTTCATTTCTTTCTGGCCTCTCTTCTGTCCCTGCCTATTAACTGTGGTAGGTCGGTGAGCAAGCTGGGTGTTACCCACTCCCTTGCTGCTTTTGGGAGGTGTGGGAATAGTTTGAGTTTGGTAGCAAATCCTGCCATCTGGTGATTGCTCATGCACCTGTGGGGTTGTTGCTTGGGTGGAATTCGGCCCTTTGAAAGGGAATTTCCTGCTGCTGCTTTACTTGTGCTCTTTTTTCAGTGATAGGACCTTCTTTGTACATTATCCTGCACTTACTGATTTGCTTTTTGACACATTCTTGAGGAAACTGGTGAAGGCACCTCATGCCTCACAGCAGCCTCAACACTTGCAAAGGCAGGGAGGAGCCTCGGGATGAGCCCTGCCAGGTCCTTACAGCTCATCCTTTGCTCCCAGTGTGTATTTGTGGTGCCCGTGAACTGCAGCCCCCTGGCTCACAGCCTTGGAGTCTCATTACAGTGAAAACTTGCTGCCCCCACGTCATCCTTTCCCTCCCCGGTTCCTTTTTCTCTCTGCACACGAACTCAGTTTCTCTCTCCTGTGCCCACCAGAGTGCCACTCCTGGTGCCCCATTCTCCTGGCACCCTCCTGCTGTGGCCACCTCCCCTTGCCCTCAGCCAGCTGCGTTGGACTGCTCTGGCGTGGGAGCTGCACTGCAGCTGCTCCTCACTGGCACGAGTGTTTGATCCAGGGTAGGATTCCTGATGAATGCAAATCAATACTAATTTTTCCTGTGCAATGGTGGGTAAGGATCCCTTAAGCCAACCAGCCTTTTATCACTGCTTCTGCACCAGTATTCCTGCTCCTCCTTGTGTCTCCCTGCCCTCGTGTGCCACGTAGAGCTGTGGAAGTCTGAGGTAAGCCCAGAGTGGCAGCAGGGATGGCTCATGTCTCCAGTGCCTCTGGAAGTGCTCAGTGTGCTCAGCTGCACCTGTTTGGTTTGGTTTTGGGGAATGACACGAGGAGCAGAAGCTCAGGCAAGCTGTAATTGCTTTCCTTGAACCCCAGGATGACTTTAACATCTCTCAGGCAGAGAAGCAGCTGCTTAATTAAACATCAAGGGTGGTGGAACAAAATGGTAGAAATGGTCCTGACTTTCCCCTATGGAATGAACCAAACCAAGTGCCTGCACTTGGAAAAGGCCTGGAGTCCCAGATTCACCTGCACATGCCAGGGCCACAGCCAGCTCCAGGGCTCTGCCCTGGCACATGGGAAGGGAAGGAGGGGATTCTGTACCTGTGCACTCTGAGCCACTGAGCTTTAATGGCTACTGCAGATAAATGCTTCAAGGGGAGGAGTTTCACCACTTGTCGTCCTCCTAGTATAAATAAGTGTTGGAAAAATATTTGGCTACATCATGATGGCTAAATCAATAGAAATTATTTCATCTTCCTTCCCTCAAAGAAGTATTTATGCTTTTCTTAGAAAACTGAATTTTTCCATTATTTTTCTGTATAGCTGAGTGGATGGCACTGGATTTTTGGTCTGGCTTACAATATATTTTGAGAAGAAGAAAAATATGATTCCATTGCTTAGTGACCAGGGGATGGTAGCACGTATAACAGGAAAAGAAAGACATGTCCAGTGTGTCCTTTGAGTCAAATGTAGGCATAAAATTTTCTAAGAGCTAAAAACCTTAGCAAAATTTTAGAAAGTATTTTATTTAGAGTTACAAGTTGAATGTAATAGAAAGCTGTTTCAAAACTAGAGAGGGGAATGAGTCAATAAACTTGCTTGAATCCTGTAGGATGAGCTATGTCACTACCATGTGACAGGGAAGTTTGGTGAGTTGCTCATACTCTGATCCAGGGGAAAAAGTTCCATGATCTCTCATGAGCTGGCTCCTCAATTTCCTTGAAATTCAAATTTTTATTTGCTGTAATGGATACAGAAAGAGGAAGATGGTTCTTTTTGGAAACAAAAGTAAGAAAATGACATTTACAATTGTAATGTCCCTTAGGGAAGAGATATCTGTGCTGTATTGTTCAGAGGGATTTGTCTCAGCATGGTATCCAGCAGTTCTGTAGTAATTCTCTTGAAGTTCTTTTGGCCTCTAAACAAGGTCACTACATAGTTTGGGGGAAAACTGGAAGGATAGTCTTCTATTGCTGTCTCTGGCTATAAGTATTAGGAAAAATACATTTCATAGTTTGTGTGCAGTGTGGATATGAACAAAGGCATTTAAATTTTTAAGAAGTGTGTCCCTGAGAAATGTTTGGCAAATTCCCTGCCACACCTGATGGGACACTCCTGTGGGTGCTCCCTGAGCCATAACTGCTGGAATTTCTGTACCTCCAGTGGTTTCCTGCTTTTTTTTTTGCTTGTGGTTAGCTAATTAATAATTTGTGTTAGTTACGGTGAGGGGATCTATGGAGAAGTGAATTCATACTTGGTTTATATTAAAGAGCGACATGATTGATGTGCTAATTACGCAGGTACTTGTTCTCAATATTCTACTTTATTATATACAAATCTGAAGGCCAGCTGCAGTAGCAAACTCTGCTAATACATAAACACACACAATAACAAGGGCAAGATGAATGATTTTCCAGGTTCATAAAATGTCTCTTTTTTTCTTCATCGTGTATGATTCGGACAACACGTGGAATATCTTTTCCCTGGATAGGAGGGATCTGGGAATGGGGGCTCCTGAGTGGTGGGGTTAAAATCAGCTGCTCCCTGCACAAGTGACATCAGTACACAAGGCAGTAGTTAAGCTGAAGGATGTAATTAATCCTACTGACACCAGAATAAAGTGCTGTAGTTCGATGTCCAGCTCTGCTTTGTGCGGCTAATTGCGTGTATGAAGTTATGCATGTAGCTTAAGCTTTTGACTTCTTTACAGTCAGAAGTTAAAGCACAATTCAGGATCGTATTTTAAAGCAGCATAGTGACACTCCATTTCCGTATTCCCCTCAATTATCCATGTTCTTCCCTATTTGCTTGTATTTGGAACACTAGGATTTGTAGGAAGAGCCCAAATACCTCTATTCAGCTTGTTATATGTGCAGGATTAAGTATTAAATAGAGCATTATAAAGCTCTGCTGCTTTATACTCATGTACACACATAATATCTGCTTTATTTATTATTTTTAAGAGAGATTTTAGGTGTGGTTTAACAGACTGGCATATTTTGGTACAGCAGCCTTCTGCATTTTCTTACTTGTAAAGCCTTAATGGCCAGAGTGCATTTGTTTGTACAGGTTTGCCAGGGTAAAATGAACTATACCAGATATATTTCAGAAGCTTTAAAAACAGTTTAAAGTAGATGTTTCTATAAATCCCTGTTTTATTACTGGAAGTGCAGCTATTTCATGGAATAGGACATGGGGTATTGTTTCCTTTTTCCCTGCTGGAAGACACACACAGCTGATCAGTGGCATTTACAGAGGGAGAATCAAGCACATTAAGCAACTGTTTGCACAGTGCTATATGCTGAAATACTAAGTCAGTCCAAATTCCCATGAACTTTAATGGTATTTTTTTTTCTTCTAAGCAATTCTCTGTACAAGCCTCATTAAATGAAGAAAGGATTTCTATCGATTACGTTAACTTTAACACCTGGCTGGGAGGATTCAGGCGTGAACACTGCAAAACTCTGTCCCTGTTACATGCAAAGGAAAATTATATTTTGGGATGTGGAGAAATCTCTTGGTGGGAAAGAAATCCCAAACAACCCTTTGAAAGCATGCCTCTTGCTGGCCACTTTGGAACTGGAATCAGAGAATCAGACAAAGGTTAGGGTTGGAGGGGACCTTGAAGATCATTAGTAAATGATCTTGGTGGATAAAAATGAGTGTGTTGGAGCAGAGCTGGAGAAGAGCCCATTCCAGGGCAGAGGCTGCATGTTAAAGGTATGGCTGTGTGACAACACAGCACTACGAGAAATGGTTCTTTTTCCAAGCCACGTAGTTTTGCAAAACTGAACCCTGGAGCTGCTCTGGATGTTCCTTTGTATGATTTTAGTGTAGCCTGTGGAACAAAGGAGTTCAATGTGTCCTTTCTGGCATTATGAATTCCAGGGAGAGCTCAGGTGCCTCTCCTCATGCTTTGTGGGCCGAGCAGGAGGACACTGGTACCCCATGGACTGACCCAGACTCTACTCCAGCTCTCTGGGGACTTTTTGTCTGTACTGTTGCCACTTTAAGATACAGAGCTTAAGCTGTTCATGCTGACATTGCTGCCTTTTTAACTCCACATGGCAGGGGAACAGACAAGGCTCCTTTTAGATGACTACAGCTTCATACAATGGCTCCCCTAAAACTCTGTGTTTCTGTCCAGTGGACATTATTATTTGTGATTTTTTTAAAAAAACCCAAAACTATTGATTTTTTTTTTTTTAATTAGAAAATGGAACATATTAAAATTGGAGTTAATGCGATGTGAAGTATTCTGCCAGATTGGAGTAATTGATGGTAATAAAAATAGTCCATTTAATGGTGATTTAAATTCCTGTGTTTCTGCATCTGTAACATTAGAGTGGAATCTTGTCTGTTTTTCACTTTAAGCAACCTACTTTAAAGTACTTACATAGTAAGCATTATTTACTGCTTTTAGGATTACCCTAAACTAATCTAAGATGTGCCTCATTAGTTTTCTTACTCCATGGAATAAAAAAATTACCAGCACTGGTCTTTAAAGTGCATTTTGCACTTCTGCAATTACCATATTGATGATTGTTTCTCCTATGACAAATAGACTATAGAGTTCTGTTGCACTCTCTACTTCCTAGCAGTTCTTAATTTTGCAGTAACAGTGAGCTCTAACAGGCATGATGGGGGTTTGGTCTGCAGTGTGTATTGGTCAAATGGAAATGGTGTTATACAGATGTTAAAATTAGAATGTGTGAGAGAGCCACGTGCAACTACACTTGATCAGCTATTTTGGTAAAGCTGATTAAGGCTTGGCTTTTAGGTTGCTGGATTTTAGTTAGTACAAAGGGGTTATTTTTAGTGGTACAAAATATTCCAATATTTTGAGTTTAGAGTGACTTGAGCTTGTACTTAAAGAGAAAAAAACCCCAACAAACAATGTGTATGGTCTTTCTGGTGATATTATGCGGATGTCACACACAGAGGTACTGCTGGAAAGTTCACAGGTTTGTCATCACCTGTGCAGGTAATCAATGAGCATCCCAACATTTCATCCAGAGATTTCATCTCTGCAGCAGCTGTTGGCAACCTTCCATCCCCGGCATGCGAGATCCTGGTCACTAAATAGCCACTGCCTTGGTAGAGACATGCAGCAATGCAGATGGGCTTATCCTCAAAAGGAAGCTCTTATTTGAGTTGTGCTTCATACCTGTGCTTCAGCAGAAGCAAATCTTGCAGCTCTGTCCATGAGGCTTTGCTGACTGACTGGTGCAAGCTGTGGTGCCCCAGTGCATCCATCTCTTTCTCGAAGACACCATTAGCTTTTTACAGAATAGATGGCATAACAACAACCTTTCCTGTAAGTCTAGTCTCATGTCAAAAATAAGCAGGCATCCCTCTTCTCATTCATAGTTCTCTGGCATCTTAAATGAAACACTAATGCTTAAATGTGTGAAAAAATTACTTTAGACATGTCACTCTGTGGGGTTTTGGTAGTATTTGGTCAGATTCTCAGAGGTTCTTCACTTTCTGTGGACTAGTATTTGTCTCCAGACCAGAGTTTAGGAATAAGGGCTTTTTCTTTTTCACAGACAGGCATGTGATGCGCACACAGTGGGACACAAAGTGGTGGTGGCAAAATGAAACTGAGGTGTTTTCAGCTGTTCTGAGTCTCACACAGGATATGAGAAAACCATACGTCTGTTTATAAATGAGCTCTACATGTCTTTCTATGGGAGTGATGACTTGAAGTCTCACAGCAATTTTGTCCCTCTTTTTCTTGCTCTGGAAGCAGGACTGTATTTTGCTCTAAAAGTATGTATTTGTTGAGACTGATCTTCATCCCTCGCTATAGCCCCGTGTGAAGTGAACAAAGACTAATTTGGAAGCAGGATAAATGTCAGCCCTTGAGGCCAATGTTGCTGTAGTTTCTCAGTTGTGTGCATGGTCCTGTGGTTTTCATAAACATCATCTTTGCAGGAGTTTGGATGTTCAGCACAGACAGCAGCACCAAACGAAATGGTCGTGTGGAGGGTTGGGAAGTCTTGGTACTGTGTGATTGTGTGTTCCAGGAGGTTGATGAAGCTCTGCCAGGGGAGGTTTAGGCTGGATGTTAGGAAGGGGTGGGTGGTCAGGCACTGAACAGGCTCCCCAGGGGATGGTCACGGCCCTGAGGCTGCCAGAGCTCCAGAAATGTTTGGACATCGCTCTCCAGGCACAGGGTGGGATTGTTGGGGTGTCTGTGCAGGGCCAGGGGTTCACTCCACGATCCTGGTGGGCCCCAGCTCTGGATACTCTCTGATTCTTGGCTGACAGCAGCCAGCTGCTTAATAGGCTAAATCCATGGCGCAGCAGAACTTTTAGGTTGTTGGGACCATCCTAAGATTTAGAAGCACTTTGGAACATGAATGTGGAGTCTGTAAATAGCAGGAGATGGTGCCAATGGCAGCAGATGGTGAAAATGCTAACAAAGGTGAAAAACTGAACTCTGGAATCCCATCATTTTCATTTGGGTATGACTCAGGAAAGGCATTTTATTCCAAATATGTTTTGAATTGAAAATTTGTAGCTTGCATGACTGAGTCTCCAGGGGGTTGTTTTGTAGATATCAGTAAGTCATGAAAAACATTACATTTTAAACAGAATGAAGACACCTTTTAGGTTACTCCTTTCAGATAACTTCTGCAACTTGGCTGTAAAGCTCCCATATGTATCAGGGAAAGTCATGAGTATCAGCAATCATTTTTAATTTGTATGTGTTTTTATTATTCCAGGCTCTTCTGTCAGTCTTCTTTAATGCATCTTGATAAAGGCTAGAACTACCTTACTTAAGCATTTCCAGGGGCTGGTATGTTGTAATTTTTGGGTCTAGGAAGAGGTAAAGGAATATGTGGCAGCTGGGAGAGTCAACCATGAAGATTGTTCTCTGTGTGGTCAACGTTCATTGCAAAGGAACATTTTCAGGGCTTTGTCAAAATGTAACTCTCGAAGTAACAACACTTCGAATATGTCTTCAGCTTTTTTTTCCCCTCTGTGAGTGTCCCCCAAAATGAGTCTCTTATTTCTTCTATTCCAAGTTCTTTTTCGCTGTTCATGCTGGAAGTTGAAGGAAATTCTGAGACCTATTTCTAGTTTTCATAAAGTTATGTGGATCTGGGCCTCTTTGAGGTTGTTTTCCAGTTTTGAAGAGCTTTGCTTTCTATTTTCTTCCATGGAATGCCTATGGACAGCAAATGGGGAGGAAAGATGGGAAGAGAGTTTGCCAGATATGCTAAATACTGTGTAGCAAACATTCTAGAAATTCCATGGTCTTCAAGGGCTTGGCTTTGCCCAGGAGGGTAATAATTTTCTGTGAGTGATTGTACATAATTCCATGGCGGAGCCAGGAACTGCAAACAAAAATACAACTTGATTCTCCTAAAACAGCATTCCTTTGTTCAAGTCTCACCAAATATTCAGAAATTTTTAACCTCTCACTGCCTGTGAAGATTAATCCATAGGAGTTCTAAGGAATTATATGGTAGAATATGGAAGAGTCAGGCTATAATTCTCTAAGTCAGTGTTTTCCATGGATATTTTCTCTGATGTAGTAACTAGAGTGTAGTATGCAGCTGGCCTGACTTTAAAGTAAAAATCTACAAAAATAAACCAGGATAATTAACTATCACAACAATTTAGCAGAGGAAATTGTGGCTTTTCTTGTATTTAGGTTTTAAAATGTATTGTGTTCCTTTCTAAAGGGTGAGTTTTATTACAAACCAATGGAGTGGCTTGGGCCAGGAGCCTCTTGGTTGAACTCCACAGGCTGCGTTTCAGTTTGGGAATTTGCTTAGGAAATCAGTTCCGTTCAGTGTTTTCATTAGCAGTGAGGAGGACGGAATACAGAGTAGCTTATAAAGTATGCAGATGACACCAAGCTGTGAGGATCTGAAAATGCTTTTCTGTGTCAGATCAGAATTCAAAATAAACTTGGCAAATTGCAGAGATGGTCTGAAATCAGCAAGATGAACTCAAATTAAGTGAAGTGCCACATGATATATTTAGGAAGAGGAATTTAAATACACAAATTCAAGACAGGCAATACCTGTTAAGACGAAAAACAGGTACCAACGTCTACAGTACACTGGTGTTGCAAACTAAGGAGATGTAATTCTGGAATGTGTGAAGAGAGATGCTGTGTCTGTAATGTTGGGTAATGACTCCAAATGAGGGCTGGTGAGGTCTGAGTTGACATGCCATATCCATGTTTGGTTATGGCTTCTAAAAAGCCTCTGGAAAACTGCATCATTTGGAGAATTGAGTTTGCCTAAGTTAAGACAATGTTAGTAACAACCATCTGATATATAAAGATTTTAAGACAAAAGGGAGAGGGAAATTTTCTCCATATTCCTGAGTGAAGAATTAAGGCAAATTTTTGCTATTTACACTCACAGTGATGAGGGTTGTGTTTTACAAAACACTTTTTGAAGCCTGAACCCCAGAAAAAGCCACCTAGAGCTGTTGTAGAACCCACTTTTCAAGGAGAAGTTACACAAATCTATGCTGGATGTACCTTCCTCAGCCCAAGGTGGCTAGGTGATGCCTTTCAGCACGTGTCTGTAACTGCAGGAGATGAGAGTAGAATAAATAGCTTGAAAAATTTTTCTTTTGAAATGTCCTGGAAAAATGGAATGGCCGCTTTTTCTGGGAAAAGCTGGGGCAGACTCAGCATAGCCTTGTGGGGCTGCAGCTACAACTTGGGATCATGGGACTAGAGAATTTCTGAACCCAAAATCCATTTCTCTCTCATACACATACGCCTGGGTACGGAGATCACCAGAGGAAGAACGTGATTCATAGCTACTGACTTTGCCTCTTAGTTCTAACTGTGAAGAAACTATTTATTTATGTAACTTTCTTTCCACAAGAGTTTCCATTAATTCTGTTGATGGAAGCATTTTTCAGCATTATGATAGTGAAATAAAGCACAGAGCATTAAACCCTTCTCTGCCTCCAAAAGTGAGAGAGAAACACCGGTGGGAAACTGACCTTGAAAAGGTAATGCTTTGGTTTCTTATTAATTTGGAAATCTGAGTTAGTTTGATGCTCTAATTGCAAATTATATTTTTAAATATTTTCCTTTATCAACCTTGATAATTTAACAGAATTTACCAACTGGCAAGTTTCAAGTACTTTTTCTTCCAAACTCTTTTATACCACAACACTGCTCCTAATCATCTGTGAAGAAGCTGCCATGCAACAGAAGACTGGGAATTGCTAACAGTAATGATGGAAACTAATTCAAACCAGGCCACAGGTAGAAGCTTTTGTGAAAGCAATCTGCATCTTTTCAAGCTGGCCAAGCTAGAATAGCCTTTTAGAAAAGCAGTCTCTTTCATTCCAAAGGAAGCCCAGCCATTATCTCTGTACCCAACTACTAGCTAATGCACAGGACAAAAAAGGAGGCAACAGTGATGTATTGAGTAGGGAAAGTTTTACCCAAGTTGGCCAGCATTGCCCTTCCCTTTGCTTCTCTGCCCTGCCCCTGAAGTGGTTCACAAGCAGAGGTGCAGTGTGGAAACCCGGGGCACTTCCTTTGCCAAGCCTTGCCCATGGTCTGACCCTAGTTTTCCGTGCCTCTCCCCCGCTGCTCTGGAGAGTTGTCCTGAGAGCTGCGATCCCTTCCGGAGTTGGCTTCCAGAGGCTGCAGATCCGAGCTAATCTCGTTACAGTGCTATTTTGGACGCTGTGATTTAATACTCCTATGGGGCTGCCTTTCCCTAAAAGAAGTGATGTAGCATTTTTCATAAAGGGATAGTAAAAGGTGAGTGACAGGCGGTGTGAATCATGGCATAAATCATTTCAGGCATGGAAGTGCATCTTTCACTCCAGAGGAAAGATATTAGGAAAGGATGTCAGTGTTTTAACTTTTTAATTGCATCTACTTGTTTGTTGCTACTCTCATTCTTTTTGCTTTTGGCTTAATTATTTCTCCCTAAAGTATGCTGCTTACCTAATAAGTTGACTGAGCTTGAAAAATTGATTCAAATATATATTAAATAAGAGCTTGTGAGCTACAGTCACAGCAAGCAACTCCTGAGTTAGTTGGTTTCTTCAATAGCACCCTCAGTCTTACCAAAAAATATCCCAGCTATTTGATCTGTCTCTTGTTCTGTTCACAGCTTTGTCAGCATCTAAACTTTATGACAATTTAAATAAATTTAAAAATCAAGCCAACCCCCCAGATTTTGCACTGAAATTAAACAGTGGTTCTCTGTGTGGAGGAAGGTGATTTGTTCCTTGCCTGCTGCTATGGTTTAAGGCAGGTTAGAAAGGAGCTGTTTCTGTACTGTGTAACAGCTGATGTTGTAGACTAAGTGATTTTTTTGTTTCCTTTGGCCAGCAGTAATTATCAACAACCTTGTAAGCACAATAAAAGGAATGAATAAGTAAAGATTCTCTAAGAAGTAATTTAGATTCATGCCTGTTGTCATTTACGGGAATTCTAGATAAAAGGCTTAATGTTAGGTTGCAGAGGTTCACAGTACACGAGACTATAATGACAGAAACACTTTGCGTGTTATTACATAGGTACTAGAAAAATCCTCTTGCCCTGATCTGATTAAGGACTCAGTCTTGAACAGGATTATGGATGTTTTTAAGTGAATATGCTGTGAAATCAGCAGTACTGGTACTGCACAATTCAGGAATATGCATGTGTCTTCAAAGGATGAGACCTCTGAAGACACCTGCAGATCAATGGGATAGTTTTGACTTTTTCTCAGATTTTATCTAGGGCCAAACTTTGTTGTTAAGAAGAAAATTGTTTTATATTGGCATAGTATGTACACAGATCTAATGCAGTAAAACCTGGGTAGGTTACAACACTCAGGTAATACAAATTAATGCGTTTTGATAATTGCACATGGAGTGGATGAACAGAAAGTGATCAGAGAACACCACAAAATGGATGTTCTGAATTTATCACAACTGTGTCTGTATGAGGGACTTACAGTGATGTGTTTAATACAATTATTTTTGGAGGCACTGTATATTGTATGGAGTGTCCACATCCTGAAGTTGTTTCTTTTTGAGAGAACTGGGTTTCCCGAGTTAGAAAGTGTGTGAATTTATTCCACTTCACAGGAATAAATATGTTTGCTGCTGTTCTGCAGCTGAGAGTGAAGATTCTGTGTGCATGGCGACTAGAATAAGTACATAAACTCGACTGTGAATTAGGAAGTTGCTCAGCCTCTGGAGATAGAAGTTCAAGTCTCTGGAAGTCTGTTTTCTCATTATTTTCTAGGGTGTACCAAGGTCTGCTGGGCAGTCTAGAAGGTTAACTTCAGCTACGTTGAGATTCTTGCAAGTTTTCTCCCTCCCAAATCCTGAGTCATAGGAGCTTGGGAAGCAGCCAGGAATTTCACCAGACAGGATAGAGTTTTTTAAGCATTGCTGTGACTGAGATCTATCACTGACTTCCAGACAGGCATTTACATAAATGAAACAAAAGATAGGAGCTTTGTGCTCTGAGTATTTTCCCCTTATGTTCTTTTATGGGGTTTTTTTGCTTTATCCTTTTTTTTTTGTCTGTTTTAGCTCTTATTTTCTCTATTGAAAGCATTTTTCCCCTCTTGCATTTTGTCAAGAAAAGATAAATTTTAAGACCTCCAACAGGAATGCAAGCTATTCAGTTATGCTACGGTTGCATAATAAAACCTGAATTAAATTTCAGGGTTATAATTATTACTGAAGAATGCTGTCAGGTGAGACCAGGTAACTCAAGCCGAGATAAAAAAGATGGTAGAAATGACTATATTAGAGAGATGATGTTCAAAGAAGGCATGTTAGGGTGAGTTGTAGCAGGCAAAATGATTGATTAGGCTGTTGTGATGTGTTTAGTTTTAATTTATTGGCAGGTTAATCGTAGCTGAGAGCATTTGTCTGGCAGTTTGTGCCCTTTCTTTGGTCTTTGTTTGCCCCGAGGCCGCTCCGTGTGGCCGAGGGGCTCCGTGGGTCTGTGTGGGCAGCGGCTGGAGCCGCCCCTGCTGCCCTCGGAGTGCTGCTGTTTGCCTTGGTTTTCCTCATCCCCATCCACCACCATGGAGGTAAGGAGGGAAATAAGGGATGTGCTGCAGCAGAGGGGTAACCTCCGTGTTTTTTGTCACTCCCTTTCCCCTCTGGAGGCAAGGGAATTTAATTTCCATGACTGCCGCTGCCACCCCTCAGTCCACCGTGAGGTGAAAATGGGCCTTCACTTGATGTGATTTGTGTTGTGTGGGCCCTACTTGTTTACCTGTGAGAAATGTATAGGTTGTCCCTGTTTGCAGTGAGATCCTTGGAGCGTGGGGATGAGGGAGCAGTGGCCGTCCCACACACACCCGGCAGCTGGGACCTGTTCCTGGGACCGAGCTGGGTGGCAGCAGCTGTGTGGCAACTCAGAGGGGGCAAAACGTGGTGAGCTTGTGCAGTTCACACATCCGTTGCCACAGGATGCTCCTAATGCTTTGGTTCATTTGTCCTTTGTCTCAGCACAACTGGTTCATGTCCAGCAAAATCAGGCCTGGAATAAAATTTCGGCTTTTACAAACTCTGTGGATTTTTAGGGCTCAGTCCAGCAATATAACTATGTATGTGCATGTGAACAATATCACTGATTTTAGTAGGGCTGTTGATGCCCTCTTGCATGTATATATTTGTTCTTGTCTGAGGCTGTAACCAGTATCCATCCTCTGGAATTCAGTGCATGTCATGTCCTTGCCTCCAAAACCCGCCCTGATGGCAAAGAAAGAAATATCAGCAATTTCCCAACAGTTTCCACTATAAAACTGAGGTTTTCAGCCAGCTGTAACTTCACCCAAATGTAATTGCTCAGCCCAAAATTTCCTGTGCTAGGTATGGTGAGCAAGGCTGATTTTTTGCGTTAAGAAAATGTTGGCTGAAATGTTTCTGTCACTAGGAAAAATGCATTTGGGGTTTTTTTTAATCTTGGAGGAACTCTGCTGCTCTCATATTTTGGAGCAAGAAATGCAGCAGAAGAGCTTTCTGGTCTGAAAGCAGCTACTGGCATTAACAAGAAACCTCTTTGCCAGTACCCGGGAATGCAAATAAATTTGATCAAATCATGAAGTTCTAAAAATTATGTATCACAAGCAGTATTCAGTACAATGCTGTATTAGAACTTGGCAGCTGAATGCTGTCTATATGGAGAACATACTTTTCTGTATAACTATATGTGAAACCGCAGAAAACTGGATTTTTGTCTTTGTTCCTGCCACAGAGCAACTGGGTGAGGCTGGATAAGTCACTTAGGAGTACTAAGTTGGTCATTAATTTTGCGTTTTTCATTCTCCGAGTGCCTAATTTTGAGACAATTTAGGTCAGGTTTTTATTTCACATACAAGCACTGTCTGTTTTGTGTGTGGAATGACCAGTCCCTTCTCCTAACCATGATGGAAACAATCTACCTGGATAATACCTGAGGGTGTGCTGAGAGCCAGGAGAACAGGCTGATCATCACACATTGGTTCCAGTATTTCAGAAACCCTGTTGTCAGGAAGTTTTCCTCCACGTGGATCTGAGATCTGCCCTCCCACAAGTTAGTAGCTGTATTAAACACCCAGTTGAGGTTCCCCGGGCAGCTTTGGGTACAGCACTTCTTGACCTGAAGGTTGTTTTTATGTGTGTGAGGTGGTCAAGTGTGGAACATGCTGAGACTGAAAGTATTTTGCATCTGAAGATACTGTATTTTTATTTATGGCTTAGTCAAAATAAATTAAAATAATCGATGATTGTTTTGAAAGCAAATTACTGGGAGTACTATATATCTACCATGGCAAGTGCTGAAGAGATGAGAATGTCTTACAGTGCCAGAGTGAGTTGTGTAAACAAGGGCATTTATATACTCAACAGCAGCAAATCTCCGAGAGGGTTTTTGTTCGGTTTGGTTTTTTTCTTGGCTGAGTCTCCACTGATCCTCCTTTATCCCAAAGGAGGAGGAGGAGAAAACTAATGTTCCTATCACACATGTTCCGTTATTGATTTCCATTCCAATCCACCCAAAGTCTTCTGTGCTGGAAATAATTAGACCCTGTGAACAGAGATGAAGCAAAAATCTATACAATGCTGGATTGCCAGAAATGAAGACAAGGGTGCCTAATTAATGTTGCATATAGAATGCCTTTTGGATGAATGGGCTTCCCTTTCTCAGAAGCAGCTCAACAGCAGTCGTGTCACAAATTTTCTGTTAATTAAATGGTGTTCACTGTGTGCCTGTAAAAATGGCATGGAGGAAGAAAAACATTGGACAGCAGCAGCATTTTACAAAAGCTCTGCAATTAAAAGGAAAGACTGTGGAAAGCAAATTTCCTGCCTGCATACGGATGGCAAGATATTTTCTTCCGTATGAAATTCACTCCAGAAGGAATGTCTGGTCACTGCAGAAGTTTGAGCATTTCAGAAGTTGGACTGGAAGTGTGTTGGGAGGGTTGAGGGTAGGCAGAATGTTTCTGGGAGCTGAGGCAGGATGGATGAGAGCACAGCTGCAGCCTGGCCAGGGCGTAAGGACTGTTCAGGAGGAGAGTCAGGGTCTAGGGGAAGCCACCAGGTTAAATTTTCTCTGCGTGAAAGGTGAACTGAAGGTGATCTGAGGCTGTATAATGTACCTTGGGAACTGAGAAGGCAGATCTTTAGGCAGAATGTAAGCGAGCTGATGGAAAGGCTTCACAATAGTCCCCACTATGAGCAGAAATATCTGCAGGGAAAAACTGGAGGGGATCTGAAGTATCTGAAGCAGGTTAAGAGAATAATGCCAGCTGTATTCATAGGGAGATAGCAGCAATGGGGTTGTTGGTGCTTCAGAGGTCTCCATAGTAGAGGGATTCTGGGACAGCTCATCCTGTAATTTGCAGGCCACTGGTACCTTCTCTCAGCCTTTAATTCTCTCCTTTTATCTCTATTCCCCCCTTGCTCTTCCAGATATCTGTTGTGGCCAATCTAAGTGATACAACTGCTCTCTGTGCATCTCTGGAGAATTTAAATAGCATCATTCTCTCCTTCTCTTTTTTCCTATAAATGCAGAGGAAGTTTATCCTCTTTAGGAAAAGATAGAAAACATTTTTTCTAAGAAACTAGAGAATGAGTAAATCCCAGGCTCCTCACTCAAGCAGATGGATTCAACTGATAAGCCTGTAGGAATCTTCCTAGGCTGGGCATTAAACTGCAAGAATAGATGTTTTCTGATGAAATTCTAGTTGACATAAATATATTTTTAGCATGGATTTGATAGAGGGAATTATGTTTTCCCTATATAGTAGATGCTGTGGTTCTGCTTTAGGATTTTTATGAAATAATTTGAGTGCAGGAGAAAGGTACTAATAAAAAAAGAGTTTTTTATGACATTGTGCCTTCTAAGTCCTGTCTTTTCTTCCCATTTGGGTGCTTAGCATTGTCTCTCTCTCCTCTCATTCTGCTTTAATAAGCGTTTTTCTCTCCGAGCTGTTGGCTCTGATGCACAGCTGAAATAGGTGCACACACAGGTTGTGATTCCTCTCCCCATTATTGCATTTGGATTCTGAACCCCAGACTTAATCTGTCTAAATAAGCCACTCCTGGGACTAAAGTCAACTACTAGAACTTTTTGATGTTTAACAAATAGTAAGGCATTACAGTGATTTAAATCAAATAACCAAATCCATATGAAATACACTACTTGTTATCTTTCCAACAGATTGATTTTCTTCCCTGGATCCCTTTTAAGCTGCACTGCAGTTGCTAAATCAAAAATAAACTGAGTTTTCAGTCTAGGGGTGTGTTAAGTCTATGATTTCCATTACATCGCAGCGTGCTACATATTAAAAAATGAAAACATGGAACACATTTTGAGTACAGAATTGAAATGGATTTTCTGACCTAGTCTCAGTGAATGGGCTCTAAAGTGCTGGCAATGACTGTAGCTCCTGGACTGTAATTATCATTTGAGTTATTTCACAGTGGTAGGAGACTTTACACCTGTGGGCACAAGTGGGGACAGGCTGACACCAGTGCTTTTTGAAATTATTTTGGATAAGTGGTAAAGTTAATCACGTTGGTGCAGCTTGTTACCCTGTTGCATGTTTGTTAGAACATAACCTAACAAAGTATTTCGAAGCATTTTTTCACTGTTAACTGGAACTTCAAGAGAGTGTATAAACAATTCTGGTTTCACAGAAGTCAGTCCAGTTCTGTTTTTTTCAGTAGCAGCAGAAGCTCATCTCCAGAGCACGTATTTTGAATTCTCATGAGCTTAGAAAGCATCACTGCTTGCTCAGTCCATGCAGAATCAGACTCCTGGGGCTGTTGCCCTGAGTTAAATAGATCTTATGTATTTCACATAAAATGGAACTGGTACAGAACATAACCTGCCTTTCTTTTCTCCTGCAGCTTGTCAGGACACTCCCAAAAAACCATCATGCTCACCGGCGGCAGTGACCACGTGTGGAGGGCGTGGGGCTTCCCTGAAGGGAACATCCTCATGACAGGGGAAGGTCACACGGATTGGCTCTCAGGCTGCTGCTTCAGGCCCAGGTCAGTGCCCAGAGTCCCTGAACCGGCCCTGCTCCCTCCTGGAGCTCCTTCATTCACAGGCCTGCTCTGCTGCCTCTCTGTTCTCAGGGGGGCCCCCCACTCTCTGCTGAATTCCCAAACGTGTAGATAAAATGTTCCTCTGCCTTCCACAGTGTTGACTTAAGACTGATTGCTTTTAGTATTTTGTACATCTTAAACTCTGTCCCCGTGCCAGTGCACGTAACAAGGAGTAATAAGCTTTTCAGGTCTTGCTGTATTCATTTTCTCCCTGTTGGTGCACTATGGCAAACAGAGTCCCATTATTAATAATACTGAAAAGTTGACTTCTTGTATTAAGCATTATTTGTCATATGACTAAGAGTATTTGGAGTACCTAGAGAATAAGAATATGAGCTTTCCTGCTCTTTCCTCATATGGATTTGAAGATGAATTAATAAATGAAAGTGAATACTGAAAATAAAAATTAAATATTTAAGTTAAAAGGGTCATGGAAACAGGGCAAACATGAATTTGATTTTTTGGTCTTTCTGTTGAAAAATAGGACACCATTTTACTCTCAAAACTAAAATCCATTTGATAAGGCTGAGCTTCTATATGTTGAAATTACTTTGCATCAGATTTGTGAGGCAGCAGTTTAAATAGAGTTCTTTACTGTTAATATAATAAAGGTCTGCCAGGCTATTCACCTGAGGCTTGGTTATAAAAGGAGCATTATTAAGCCTTCAACCTTGTATTTTCATTGTGTTTATTTTATGAAGCAATATTAGCTCTCTTCTTCATGAGCAGGAAATGTATCCTATTTAATTTCATGGTTCCTCCTGATTTCTGAGTTTGTAATGAGCTACCAAAGGCACACACAGCCATCTAAACACAAGAAAACCCCCTCCTTCTTTTCAAAACCTCAAGAACAAGGAGTCACGCTTTCTGGGATGAATTAAACATGCACTTACTCTTCTCTTGCATCACTTTCTCCTGTGAGAAACAGGCTTTTTCTTATGATGCTTGTGTTTCACAGTGTTCTCTTTTTCATGTGTAAATGAAATAATTACATCCTTAGAAATAATTACATTTAAAAGAAGAGGATAATATTTAACTTAAATAATTCCATATAATACAGGAGGAGAGAAATGGAAGGCTCAGCTTCTTGTTTAAAGGTGGTAGGAAAATTTGTCTATTGCTGCATGACAGATTTCAGAGTTTGTGAGTGCTGGACACCGTTTAAACTTGCAGATAAACAGAATGCTGCCTTTACCTCTTACCTGTTGTGAATATAGAACTTAGCACAGGGGAAGAAAGGGAAATACAATTAGAAGAGCATGTTATCATTTCTAAAGCTGCTGGGCATACTAATCAGATTTCGGTAATGCATTGTTACCATGACACCCGCTGACTCAGAGACTCAAAACTATTTTCTCATTAGTCTTTGACCAGAACACAGTCCTTTCAATAGGCTTTCCTATTTCTCATTCAATTATTGAAATTAAAATGAGTTGAGGTACATCATTATTTTCTTGCAGTATAAATTGACTCCTGCTGAATGCTCTGGAGTGATTCAAAAGCAGTGCTGTTAAAATATTGTCTTCTGTTACTGCATAAAATATATAATGTGGCAGAATACATTTAATCATAGTTTTTTGGGGGTTTTTGGTTTGTTTGGTTTTTAAATTAGATACGAGAGTCATATATCCGCTTTTTTCCAGAAATAAGACAAATTAAGTAAAAATGAAGAGTCTAATAGATTTTTTGTCTTTTTCTGGAATCAAATGTAGATAACCTCTAGTTTTGTTCCCATTTTAAAGATTTAAAATTATGTTCACCCCAGAAGTGGAAAAGAAAAATATTTTTTGTGCCGCTGGGCTATTAAATGGTGATCTGGGTAGAACTTCCAGAATTCTACAGTTTTTCCTGTTTGTCCTCTGTGAGATCATTTCTCCTCTGTGGTTCTTCTCTCTCTGTAAAATCAGGTCTAGGACAATCTCCATCTCTCGTGTGAGAAGTGTTCTATGTGCAGCCACACGCGAGTCTGCTGTCAGATCATCTTGGAACAGGATCATACAATAACCCACACCCTGACACCCAGGCACTAATGATTTGAGGAGAAACGAATGTAGAGCTGTGATGTGCATTTACCTGATGCTTCTGCACATACAAATTACTTAAAATCCCAGAAATCTGGGGTTTTATGTGCTCACAGAGTATTACTTGAACAAGGGTCTTTTTCATGGTTGTCTCTGTGCCACCACCATGTAGATAAGGGTAAAGCTGTCAGTCTCACTGGTAGCTGGGAAGATCTAGAAACTTGAAGCTAAAGTGCTGTTGGGTTTATATGTCCTCAGTGTATCCAAGAGCCGTGAGAGAATGTGGTTCTAGGAAGTAAAAATAACAAGGTAAATGTGTTTTAGGCTCTGGACCAGTTGTTACAGAAATGAGGATTGTCCTTTGGAGCTTTCCCAGTACTGATGTACCACAGTGACCATGGATCATCATGGAGCCTTAGGGGCAAAGAGCTGTTGGATGGAGGAGTCTCTCCCCCCTCCCCCTCACTGACAATGTGCTTCATTCCACAATGATTTTTTGCTGAAAGCCACCTCTGTCTCACTTGTAATCAAAGCAGGGTGAGGTGAGAGTGTGCCGAGGCACCGAGGCTGCTGCTGTGTCGTTCCTGGGTCGGCACGAAGGGTCTGGGTGCCCCACATGTTCTCCTTGCCGTGGCTCCCGGGACAGGAGATGAAGGGCAGCAGCCTGGCTTTGTGCATGTGAGGGGAGCAGAGCAGCTCCCTGCAGATCTGGGAGTAAAACATTGCCTTAAGCTTTTAAAATAAAAGTAAAACTTCAAACAGGTCCTGTCATCTGCAGCGTGCAGCAGCTGGGAGGAGGGAGGAGAACAGTGCTTCCTTCTTTGAAACTCAGGTGACACCTGGTCAAACTTCAAAAACAAACCATGTTTTCACTCTGCTCTGGCTGAACACTGCTTTGCAGATGAACTAGCTGTTTCAAACTCCTGTCACTGTTGAAAAATTTAATGTTTTTCAGCTTGCCTTTTCTAGATGTGAAGGAATGAGGGAGGCAGAATGTCTCCTGTCACAGTCATACACAGAGGCTTCGTGGTAAGAATCTGGAGACCTGGGGAAGAGCTGTGTAGTGCACCTGTGGGTGCCAGGTGACTCAAGTAGTTGAAATAGCAGACAAAAATCTGCATCTTCTGCCAGTTTCCAGAATAAGCTGAGGATGTTAATGCTGTGCCTTTAAGGACCATACTCTCATTACACTAAGATATTTCATGGCATGTAATAGATTTATTTAGCTTTGTACTGACCTTCCTGGGTGGCTAAAGAATCAAGCTCTGCAGCATAGCAGAGGTGTGTGTTAATGTCTGATAAAATCCCAGTGAACAGTAAAATATTGTATTCTTGCCCTGCATGTGGGCTGGTACAATATGTAATGTCCTTAATATATTCAAAAATATTAATCAAGTCAACTCTTCTAAAATGTTTGTAGCCTTTTTCATGCAAACATTGTCTGGTTCTGTGGAATACAATGAATTTCTGAATTGAAGTACAAACTGTAGGTTCTAAAAGCTATTTAAAACTTGCTCTGAAAGCTGTCAGATTGTCAAGTCCTTTGTAATGTCCTGCTTCCCTAAGAAAGAGGCAGAGTTTCTGATGTCCTTTCTGTTCCTATTGCAACTCTCACAGTTACTGAGGAAAGAAATCAAAACTGTTATCAATTTATTATTATATAAAAATTGCTACAGCAATTACCTTAAACTGTGTGGATTTTCTGTAAGTTCTGTTGCTATTGGAAAACCTGGAGGCAGGTATTGCCTCCTCAGTAATTAATAAAAAAAATTAAAGAAGAGATAGAATAAGTATATTCATGCATCAAACATGCAAATGAAGGCATGTAATGTTTGATACCCCAGAAAAATGTGCCAATGAGGGGAAGCAAGAGAAAGATGAGGTGTTGGGCTGAAAGAACAACCCATGTTCTTCCAGAACACAGGCAGCCCTGGGTGGTATTTCTCGAAGCTGAAGGAGGTGATGTTACTCAGATGGAAACCTGTGCATGGATAGAGGAGAAAGACAACCTTGTAGAGAGAGAATTAGCAGAATATATTGAGGATGGATGTGAGGAATTGGAGAGAGATTGGATGGGCTGTGGAGGGAATGGCAACTCCAGGTGGGCTTGAATTCACACAAGAAGCTTTTAGGGGAATTCTGTAGCACATGGGAGCAGGCTGTGGGTGACTGAGCACTGTGTTGGCCTCTCAACACCAAGTTCAAAATGTTACTGACAATCCAGAGTGGGGAAAAGGGACCAGGATAATGATATTTGCCCAAAGTTTTCAAGAGCAGTGACTGATAAATATGGAATTGTGTATGTAAGACTCTATCAGAGTGGAAATTATTTTCTCATCATGCAAAAACTCTTAGAAAAGTTTTTATAAAATCTTTTTAAAAAGCAAATTCCTGAGCAGAATTGAAGTCAGAATAAACTTTGAAACTGAAATTAATTCTTACTCAGGTAAGTCCCTAATTTTATTTTTTACATTATTTTAATTTCTTTTTCTTTTTCTATCTTATCATTCTAGAAGAAGCTGTCCAGAGATGACTTTGGGTGGAAAAGGGATAGTCTGAAAAGCCCAGCAGAACAGTAATCAAGGATGGGAGGGAGGGTGTGGAGAAACTTCTGAGGAGTGATGGGAGCAAGGGCCAAAATTCAGGAAGGAAGGCAGTCCCAGAAAGGAGAGGCAGCTGGGTTTGATCCAGCCAGGCTCAGATGCTCTGAGGCAGCAGGCACAGGCTGACAGTGCTCCTTGCTCACTGCGTCTCACAGGACTCTGTGCTTGGAGAGAAACATTGAGGAGCAGAAATCAGACTTGACAACTTGGCAGGTCCAGGCACCACTTCAGAATTTCTCAGTGGACATGCTTCTGTAGCTGGAGAGCCCAAAGTGCTTTGATTATCAAGGTGAATTAAAAGGTGTGCTTCTTTATTCATCCCCCACCTCTGCTGCTCTTGGCTCCCCACAGACTGTGCTGCTGAGGAGGGTCCCAGTCCTGGGAGGTGCTGATGCATCAATCCACACAAATTTTCTTGACAATCATAATATCCTCAGGTATCAGTGTGTGGTGAGAAACATCTGCACAGTATGAAGAGAGTCACACAAAATTTGATACTTAAGATGACTGCTTTCTTGTTACAAATTGCAAATAATATATTTTAAATAACTAAGATGGTACAGGGCCCACGAAGCCTTAGCAAATGAAAAGCACTTGATGCCATACTGAGAAGAGCAGGTTCTTTAGTCACAGTAGCAAGAGAATTGTAAAAATTCTACTAACATCAAATATATTTCTCCTTGTACTTTAATAATTCCTAATGCCATTCTTAGATGCATTTTTATTTCTATGAGAAGAAGCAGGAGTTATCTATTATGCCATTTTGTTTAATGTACTGGCTTCCAAGATTTGATGCTGTAGTTATTTGGTGAAACTAGGGGGACTTAGAGAACAAACAGTCACTGCTGAAATTATGACTCCAGGATCTACAAGATGTTGCTACAATCTAATGTTTGTTTGTTTTAGTGAAATGCAGCAGCATTTGTCTGCATGGAAACTGTAATTTAACATTAAGCAGTGGGATTTGACTATGCTGCTGCAGGCTCCTTCTTATTAGAGACCTTCACATACACTTCTGGGCTCAGCAAAAAACCTGTCCACAGGAAGAAATGAAGGAAGGTTTGGAGTCAGTGATTTTAAATTGTTTTTTGTTATCACCCGTCCTTTAGAGCCACTGCCCAGGCTAGGTCAGCAGTCACACCAAGGTGACTCTGTACATGTAAACCAGCAGGACCAAAGGAAGCTCCTGGAGACGTCGAGAAAGGAACAGGCTGGAATTTCAGCTTTGTCAGGGACCATTTCAAGTCCCATTATGGAATAGTTTCAGCAGTGATATGCTCAGGGACCCTCCTGTTTGTCATGCTCCAGATTGTTTTTCTGGTGGTGTTAGAGTTATGTGTGCTTTTGTGGGATTACTGCCCAATCCCACAAAAAAATTTACACAGGCCCTGGACCTCCCAGATAATTCACTGTGCAGGCACCGTTTGGCTCTGCAATGTACTTCCAGCTGGTCAGGTACTTTTAGAGGAGTCAAATACTGAGCACGAGCTGCCCAGGTGAGCAGGAGATGTGCAGCACATCCCAGGGATATGTTCTGTCTGCACATCCAGGGAACTACTGGATTCATTATGGAGAACACAGAAATCTTGCAAGTGGTTTTATGATCAGTCAGTATTTAGATGAGAGGAATCCATTAATTGCATCTTTCAGCTGGAGAGCAAGGAGCTGAAGCAAGGCAGAAATCGCCTTGGTGGGCAAGGCTGCTCAGAGAGCTGCTGTGCTCACCTGGGAGCCAGGGAGGAGGAGGAGGAGGAGGAGGAGAATGTCAGCCTTCACCCTCTGCCTGGCCACTGAACCAGCCAGACCGCCAGTCCTCCCGGGGAAGGGATTTGGAGATTACTGGTAATAAAAGGTCCATGGACAGTGAGCTACAGAACACTTTTTCTACTGGCTTTGGAGTTGTAAGTGCTGAGCTTCACGCTATACATTAAATAAGGCTGAGACTTGAAAGCCACCAACTCCCCTCTAAGCATTAACATAAAAAAGAGTTGTAAGACTCCTGTTAATCACAAAGGTCTGTTGGCTATCAGTGGAATAGAATTATTTTGATTTGTGCCTTAAAATAGTCTTTAAAACCCAATTCAGGCCTCACTGCAGAAACAGATGGGTTTTATTTATCATTTTACTACTATTGATAGCGATGAAGGAAATGTGAGATAGTCTGTATGTTCCACTTAGGACGTTTGAACACTTTCTTAATGAAAAGGCATAATGATTTAATTTTTTAGAGGATGTTAAATTCCTGCATAGTTCAGTAAAGCCTTTAGTTACCAGATTACATATTAAATTTGCCAGTGGTAAGAAACTTCTTTCGAGTGGCAAAATTAATTTTCAGTCATGTAACTGGCTTTATGTAACACATCATATTTAGCAGTTGAGACATCTGTTAAGGTGTTTTATCAGTCTGAGCTAATACAGGAGTCAAAAGAAAAAAAGTTGTATTCATTTATTCTGCAAGGAAAAGAACTATTTCAGAAGTCTTTCATTCAGTTCCCCTGTGTACAGTATTCACTGTGTGCATGGTGTTTTCAAGTATAGCAAAATTTTAATTTCAAAAGTAGCTTTATTTATTTCAAAATCTTTGATAAGCTTTGTATTTTTTATACAAGGAAACAGTCTTAACATCATTCTCTCTCAAGCTTACAAAGCCTACTATTTTTACCTCACAAATATGTTTGGGTGGGCATTAGATTTCCTTTGGGATTCTCAATCTCATTATTTTTGTCAATAAAAAGCCTCTGCTGGACAAAGGAATAAATCACATATAAATGAAATATGAGAGATTACATGAGAAGCTCAGCTTTTGCTTAGTCTAATCCAATATCTTTGGCCAAACGTCTCAATGTCAAAGGCTTTATAAGTATTCTACAGGATCAGTCTGGCAAAGAGAAATCAATAACCAGGTAATGGATTTGATTAAAATTTTTCCCCTTCCACCCACTCCCACAAGCCAATCTTCTCTGGCACGTGGAACTGTTGGTTATTCTCTGTGGGGTTTTAAGATGTAAATATATACATAAAGTATGTTTTCATTTCAGAGAGCTCTGTTAACTATTGGTGAGTATCTATTTCAAGAAAAAACAGTGTTTGTATCTCATTTTTATTTTCTTTAGAGAGCTCAGTTCTGCAATGTGCTTTTGGAAGATATGGACTGATAAAAACTGTAACTTTGCTACAGATTTAGATCCTGATTTGTTATTCAGAAGTTGCCTTTTTTCTGCGATTCCTGCCATGCTGAGGAGGATTTCCTCGCACAAGCTGGGGTTCCCAGATGTCCAGACTTCTGGAGATTTTCTTTGTTGCCAAATCCTCTGGTGTCTGCTTTACCCCAGTGCTTCTCATCTTCTGGCTCTGAGGTAGTTGCAGTGGAAGCCCAGGTGCCGTCTGGAAAGTTTGCCTTCAGAAACATTCATAATTAGGCCATTAATGTTCTCCAAGGATGTTACCTCTGCTTGAAAGAAGTAGTTCTCCCCATCAATAGAAGGACCAAAAAATATTCCTGTTGCATGCAACTTGAAGAGTCTATCATTATATTGATTTTAGAATGCAAACAGCGTGCAATTCCATAGTGTGGTTACTAAATAGGTGTCACTTTTCACCCAGAATGACCAGGCTTTGATGAAAAAACTGCCTTTGGCTTGTACTTCTTAGTTGGTGGAAATACTGACCACTCCGAGTGAGTGATTCACTAATAATATCTCCATTGCAATAATTCAGTGAGCAGCAGGAGAGAGAAGTGCTGAGGACAGTTGGAGAGAGGAGAGGGAGGAAACGGTTGGCAGCAGCAGCAGTCCTCCTCTTGAGCAATTCAAATCTATATTTGCCATAACTACAGGAAGAAAATCCATTGTAATAAAATGCTGCCCTTTGCTGAAAGCGCTCTGTAGGTGCTTTCACGGGTGGCTTTACACACCTACTGAGCTTCAACACCTGTGATTGAAAACCTGTTGATAAACTAATGCCATTTCTGCTGATTAATTTGCGGCCCCTCCATCACAGGTGCAAAACATCTCTTTAAAGGCTCTTTAAAAAAGACCTCAATCTTCATACCCACAATGTGTGACGTTGGATACAGTAGAAATCCTAATAGGAATAGTTAACTAGTCTTTGTGTAGTTATTATTTAATTTATTATTTAATTACCTTGTCTCCATAATTTATCATTTAAATGTTATGCTTACCCATAAGGTAAAATTTTCAAATGTACTGAATGCTTAGCTTACATAGAAATAACATTATTTTTCTTTAGTGATGATCTTGTGTGCTACATTCTCCCATTATCTGAATTTTAGACCTGAAAACAGACATATTTAATTTTGGGAGTTTTAAACCAATCTGGTATTAGCTTGAAAAGACACTGTGGTTATCAATTTCACAAAACAGGTGTCAAGTTTAATCTTTCTCTTTCTGACAAAAGTTATTTAGTTATTCAGAATCACTATTTTGATGTAACTGTTTTGACTTAGGAATTGCAAGAATCTTTCTGATCAGCCGTGTGGGTAACCAGATTTGGTGTTTACTTGAAAGAAAGAAATTTCTCTATGATAACCACGTTGGTAGAGAAAGGGCAGAGGAATAGGCTGTTATAGAGTATCAATAAAATGGGATATTTCTAAACCTATTAGTTCAGCTTCAGTGAAGCCATGAGTGTGTTCTCTGAAAGTATTGCAGAAATTTGCCTGCTCTACAAGGAGCTCTTGGTTCCTCTTCCTGCACATCTTCGTGATTTGCAGTTCCTGCATCTCTTGCTGCCTGGGAGTCACCAGAAGCAGTTCAGCTTCGCTGATCATTTATTTAGGCTCTGAGAAAAAACTGTTGTTTACTGTGGTGGGTTCAGATTTTGAGTAGTTTAGGTTTTCTTCTGGCTTCATCAGCATTTTGTGCTGGGGAGCTGGAGTTGCAGAGGGAGCTGCCATCGCTCTGGGGCTGGGGAGTCTCAGTTCACTGCTCTGATCCTCAACGTGTTGCTCACTCTGTTCAGAGTCGTTATACACGTCAAAACATCTCTCTTAATAGAATCTCTTGTGTTATGTTTCTCTGAGTGCAATTATAATCTTGATGCCTTTAACATCCTTGGTTCATTATTGCTTTTTTCTGTGCAATAAAGGCAATTGTATTTTCCCTCAAGTCTGCTGCAAGGGTTCTAGTGGAGTGGCTAAGGAGATATCTGGGTTTGTTACATTGTTAAAATGAGCCTTTCCTAAAGCGCAGCCATTAAAATAACAAACATTAGTGTTAGAGTTGACTAGAGAATGGCAATTCAATTGAGGCAATATCTAAGATATTTGAATTGGAAATAACTCCCAAATATTCAGAGTGTTTACAAGATTTTGTCTGGAGCACAAACTCCAGGTATGAATCGCACAGTCGTTTATTGTGTTTCTGTGTTTCCCCTCAAGCTGTGTGGCTGCAGTAATCTGGGGAATTCCAGGTACAAAACAGTTGTGGTAGCACAGGTAGCAGGAGAAGCTGTCCGAGTGGGAATGAGCACCAGGACTTGTTTGACTGCTGAGGGACGTGGATGTGGAACCAAGTTCTTAGTTTGTGGCAGTTATTTCCTTTGTATCTGAGTACTGCGTATATAAAACAAATGAGGAACAGAGGGAGAAGGCCACGGTGTTTGTGTGCATGGTTTAGATCACCTGTGAGAGTTGTTGGGTTTGAAGAGTTTTCTGGTGTCCCCCCTCCCTTGAGCAGTCAGCGTTTAGGCTGCACGGCCTTGTGGATGAAAGTTCAGTTTTCATGCAAAGCCTTTCACAGAAAGGGTGGAAATTTATATTCAGTTTGCTATTCTGCTTTCTCTTGTACCAGCCCAGGATTCTGCTCATGTTCAGCATTTCCATTCCTCCTCACCTCTTGGAGTTAGATTGTTATTGATCACTGTCTCCATTAACTCACTCCCACCCCCAGGGCATGGCTCAGTGAGATCATCACTTGCCCCAAGTACAAACACTGGGCTCATGCACTGTCCTGTGTGTTTTCTTGGCCTTCACTGCCAGGATCATTACACAGTATGAGTTAAATATCCTTCCAGGGGCTTGGGAATGTTCAAATCCCAGTGCAGAACTTTCCACCGGCTGCGAAATCTCTGTGCACTCACTGAACTCTCTCTGCATATGAATATGCAGCTTAAAAATGATGCTTTGTACAAACATGCAAATGGGATTAATGACTGTGGTTCATTACTGGCTATTGATTGTGATTAGACATCACTGGACCACCGTTGGGGATAATGGATTTAAAACGACTGAGCCACAACTTTGCATTTCAGAGGAACTGAGACACAGGATTATAGCTGTTAATATAGGTCATAAATCTGTTCTGTACATGGAATTCATGTATCTGAACTCCTTCCAAACTACATTTTTCCCTACTTCAACAGCCCTTCATTAAAATTTGAGGATTTGGAGTCATTCCAATGGAGGAAAAATGACCCAACTGGATGGGATGAGTGTTGAGATGAAGTATTACACTGTAATGGCACACTGTTTAATGTATGTCATGGATATTGATTGGTACTATGCATGATTTTATGTGGGCTAAATACATTATTTTAAAAATTTAACAGTGTATAGAAAGACTTTAACTTACACTGGATTGTTTGAGAGAAAGTGTTGGGACGGTACAGAATAGATCTCATTTCTGGAAAATATGGTAGTTTTGCAATGTTTACTCATTATATTTGATTTCGGGTAAAATAGTTATTTCTTATGAAGTTAATGGAGGAAGATTTACTCGGCAGTAGGCTACAGGAAGGTGGCACAAGTGGACCCAGGAACACTGTTTGCCTTCAGCATAAGAAGCCTTCATAATTGTTGGAGATATCACTGGCCAGGCTCCCATGAGCTCCTTGCTCCCAGCTGGAGGCCAGGATGCTCCTACCCCTTGCTAAATAGGTGTCTGATTTTGCTGTGGGGTGCTAGACATGCATTGGCAGGAAGCTTTTAGAAAAGGCATCAGTTTTTAAATGCAAAATAATTGTAAAAAGGTAATTCATTGTTGTCTAATTTTTGCCTAGAGCCCTGCATTGTGTAGTGCCTGCTGTCTTGCTGACACATACTTTGCTGTATCTCATCTCCAAGTATTGTAACTAGTTTATCTTTTGTCTTTTCCTTTTTATTCCTTACCTGGTGTGCTTCTCAAGCCTCCTAAAAGCCAATTTTACATGTACTGAAAACTGCCTTTTACCAGGTACCTAAATTATTTTAGATTCTCATTTAACCACCTCTAATTACATGATATTGGGTGGCAGCTAACCCATTTTTTATACATTAAAGAGTCTAGCCTGCAGTGAACGGGACCGCACTCAATATTTTTTGGGGGCTACCAAGCTCAGCTACTGGATTTGAATGGGGCAGGCCTGAATGGGGTCTGTGTGGTTTGTAACCTGTGTTGGAGCAATCTGGAAAATAACAAGAAATCATTCTAACAAAAAGACTTGAATGCAGAACTATGGGATGTGTTTAGAGTGGTCCAAAACCTTGGAAAAAATGGAGTACTTGTGCACAGGAAGATGTGCAGGTAAGAGCAGTGGGAAAGGCCTCAGGTGAAACGGGATTTCTGTGTGGGTGTGTGTGGTCAGACACGGCAGCTTCTGGTAGCAGTACTCAGTTCAGAAAGGGAAGTTGATTTAAAGTATGGAGGACTTGCTAAGTTGAAACTTGTTAATAAATGCCTTAAATTTGTTACCTCAAAGTTCATATATACCATACCAGGACTCTTTCTGGTTAGGAGCATGTTGTATTTAAATGTTTGCAGATGTGAGACTGTCACTCTTGAAGTGGGAAGTAGCCTCAAGAAAGTTTTCATCAAGAAGGTGAACTTCATTAAACAAAAGTTTGCTACTTTTGTGATGCCTAGTCCTGGTGTCTGTCTATCCAGAAGCAGTTTGGTGCCAAAAGCTTGCTTTGCTGTTTGCCCTTGCTGTCACTGCCAGCTGCCAACCAGGCAGCACGAGGGGAAACGCTTCTCCTGGCACAGGTCAGTGTATGAGCAGGAAATATCACAGAAAGATCTCACAATTAGGTAATGTAGAGTGAAAAATTGCCTCAAGTTTTGCACTTGGCATAGTACACATTGACAGGATCCTGAGGATTTCCAGCCAACAGCCTTATGGCAGAGGATTTTGCAGGATGGTTGCGTTTTTCTTCTCCGACAAAAAGCCATGTGCCATCCACCATCTGCTGGTTACTGCCTTGCTTCCTGCCTTTGGAACTGCTTCCTTGGCTTGTAGAGTGTCAGTTTATAATTGATTTTGTGTTTTTGAAATTTAATTTATTTTTCTCCTCACCTTTGATGATAAATGAGAAAAGAAAAGGTATTCTTGTATTTCTACTGCTGAGTATTCTGGCATTCACCTTCTGTATAAATGACATTTCACGTCTGTTAATAAAATGAGTAAAATTTGGCTTAAGATTATTCTGAAGGATGAAACATATTACAATTACTACATAAAAGGGGTCTTAGACACATAGTCCACCATGATAATTAAAGCAACACCCAAAACGAACCATAGATCCAAAAAAACCCCTAGGGGTTTTTAACAGGAAGTGTCACTGTAAATAATTAATGAGTCTCAGAACTCCAGCAACAAAAAAGTGAACTACATCTCAAGTCTGTTTCAAGGTTACAAAATCTTAGAAACAAAATCTTTGCTGCTGAGTGTTTTGTTCAAACACAGACTAAGAACATAAGGATGGCTCCCCCTGCCAGATTTTTCTGGACCATCATCCTGTTCCCAGCAGTGAGTACCAGGGGATGCCTCAGAATGGCTAAGAATAGGAAAGGCATTTGTGAGGTTTGGTCTTAGTACCCCGCTGGACTCTACTTCTTATTTCAAAGTATCTTGAGCCAGATGCTGTTTCCATGTAATCCTTGCTGCATTCGTCTTCCAAATGTGTGTCTCATCTTCCTTTGGACCCGCAGAGGGTTGGATCCACATCATCCTTTATAAAGGAACTGTGCAAGCATCCTGCCTGGTGAGGCAGAAAATCACCTGTTTTGTTTTTAATCATTTTAATGGGAACTTTTTAAATAGTAACTTGACGCCAACATTTTTTAAATTCATCCAAATTTTCACCTTCTCTGGTGAGAGGAAAATGAGGGGCAGTGACAACGTAGGAGAACAAAGAAGAGTTGCAATGACTGCAGAGCTGAACTGATGTTTGGCATTTCCATCTCTTACATTGTTTTCAGTACCAACAGGAAAATGGAATGTTTAAATACAGGTCTCATAACCAAAGGTGGGTCCCCATTAGTGGATGTCTACTTTCCTAAGTGGAGTTGTCTGGATCCCTGGTTTTAACCTTGTTTCCAGGTAAATGAAGTTTACAAGGATGTATTTCCCCCATCCTCCTTGCACATGTTCCTTATGCTCTTTTCCTCTGTAACTCTGGTAACTTCCAACTTGCAGGGTAATTCTGGCAAAAATTGGAAGACAGAAGTCTAAAGGATCAATCAATTCTTGATGTATTTATTTAATCAACAGCTAAGATGATGAAGGAAGTAGGCAAAAGATGCTTCCGAATTTGGTGTTCATTAGTTCTGTTCTTCATGGAGTAACTTTTTTTCCCTAGGCATTTTCTTTCTTTATCTTTCTCTTTGACCTAGTGTGAAATGTCAGCAAAATTCAAGTAAACTTTAGCAGTATTTGCAGTTCTTCCCTTGTACTTTACTGTGCCTACTGTCAACCTGTGCTGGTATTGCAAATAACATAGAGGCTTTTAGAATTTTGCTTTAGAATAATTGCATGAATAGAGGTAAATAAAAGAGACATAATTTTTCCAATTAACTGATTGGAATATTGATTTTAAAATGTTTTTCAATTTTCATGGTGAAAGACCTTACCCCTGTAATGTTTTGGATCGTATATTTAAAATTTGCTGTTGTGTTGCTGATGCTTGTGTTGTTTAAGGTCCAGTCAGAAGCTGCCTCTTGCTGCAGCTCTTTTAGGATAAAAAACTTGAACACAAGTTGTGTTTGGCTTAGTTTTGCTTTGAGAGCTGTTGTTGGCCAGTGCTGTGTGTAAGGCTTTGCTCACCACCTTTTGGTTTGGGCTGGAGTTGTCTGAGGGAAGGAGTTGTGTCTCAGTTTGTGTGCAGAGCACTGGCCATGTCCACAGCCCTATAGAAATAATATATAGAGAGAGATAAAATACATATAATAGATAATATATACAATAATATATATGTTATATAATTTATCTGTGTATTACATACATAATTTGTATATTTATATCTATGTGTGTCTGTGTGGATCTCATGAACACATATAAATATCTCAGACGTGGGTGTCAGAGAGTGCTGTCAGATACTTCAGTGGTGCCCAGAGACAGGACAAGAAGCAATGGCCATAAATTAAAACACAAATTCCACCTCAACATGAGGAAGAACTTCATTCCATGGAGGGTGGTGGAGCCCAGGACAGGGCTGTCTGGAGATGGTGTGGAATCTCCCTCTCTGGGGCTTATCACAGAGATAATGATACAGATGGGTTTACCATTTATTTTGCCTAATGCAAGATGACAATCCTTGCAAATGTTGAAGGATGCAATGTGTGGTCCTGCTTGGCAGCTGATGTTGTGGAGCAGAAGAGCTTTTCTAGCTCAGTGTTCCACAGGGTCTTCAGTGGGAACCTGAGCAATGACCTAGAGCAGCTCGAGGTTCAGATCTAAGTCCATTCTCCAGAAATATTTGAACCAGGAGCAGTATTTGAAGCTGCTTTGGCTGTTGGCATTAGGAGTGACACGTTTACAGGGGAGCACTGTCGGTGTAGCTGTTGCCTTCACTTGAGTGGCGTTCCACAAAGGCAGTCAGACTCCTGTGCTGTGAAGTGCTGTGAAGTGACTCTGTGCCAAAGGCTCATGTTGTTGCTGAATATGAGTCTTAATTATTAATGTGTCTACAGCTTGGGAAGTGTTAATGGAGAGGTGTCTTGTAGTGAGAACAGTGAAGCTGGAAGGAGCAGGAATGTGTAATGAAAGGAAATATGTGTGTGTGTGTGTGTTTATAATGTGGGGGAGGAAAGATTTAAGGTTTGAGAAGTTAATGTTCCATCCCTTTTTGTGAAAGATGGAATTAATGTTTCCAAAGTTTTTCCACTCTAATTGTTTCTGGAAGAGCAGGTTTACAGTATCAATTAGGAATATCAGAAATCAGCTAAAAGGTAGAACTTTATGTGCATTTAATGTTTAAAAAATGGTCTATCCATAGAGACAAGACAGGGGTTACGGGTGCCATGGGCTCTCCATTGCCTAGAACTTTGGAAAGATTCTTATGTACGAATACTTTAATCAATGCAGGCATGTTTCATCCCATGGAGTCCTTTGGTCTGCTAGAAAGTATAAACAGAAAACCCCCAAAACCAAACCAAACAAGACCATACAAACCCAACTGATTAAGATCCACAGAGCACCGTGCACAATGGTGCTGCTGCTTTACAAAAACCCCACATTTCTCAAACTTGGCAAAGTTATTTGCAGATATGTGAATGTGTTTGAAGTGACAGAACAAGACAGGATTTACCTTTTTCTTGTTTCCTAATATCTTGCCTAGTTCTTTGATGTGTTTATTAAAAACAAAAGTGTTTTATTCTCCTCCGAGTTAGATACATGCACACTGCACAGGATTTGTTGGATCTTTCCCTGTCAGTGATCAGACTTGAATTCAAATGCAGTTCATGTATATAGCTGCTGAGAATTAAGGTGGAGGTTCTAATGTCATATTTTCATATGTTTTTAATATCAAAATCAGCATGCATTTTGTTTGAAAATCAGTCATATGATAGAAGACTCTGTGGGTACCATATACAGTTAAACTGACAGCCCAAGTCATTAGAAACAGCTGCTTTTTCTGATATATTTGTTTCTTCCCCCCACATGCTCTTATAAGGAAAAATAGCACGGTAAAAAAATGCAGCTGTGGGTAAAAAACATTACCTCAGAATTCAGCGTGTTTCTTTTTATCTCCCAGGACTGAAAAATGCTGCAAATCAGAGAAAATGTGTCATTATTGATCAGCTATTAGGTAGATAGGTTTTTTCTTAATAGCAGCATTTTGATTTATATATCTGACTTGGCTTGACACAGCACTTTCCTGTTCATTATGTGTGTCTCTGGTCTGAATCCTCATATGTGCCGAGGATTTCCTGACCACAGAGTGCAGTCCCTGTGCTGAAGCAGCCCTGACAGCCAGCATTCCCACCAACACCATTTGTGCTTCCCAGAAATGCTGGCATTAAGTTCCCACATGCACAATCGCAGATCCCTTTCCTTTAATGACCTGATGCTTTTTTATGCATGGGGAATTATGGGGAACTTGTGTTGTAGGGGGCTGGGACACTGGCTCCCTCTGTTCCTGAGTATTTTTGCCCTTACTTCCACTGTCAGTCTGTCCCTCAAAACTGTTTCCTGCTGCACTTTTGTTTTCAATCTCCACTATTTTTTCTCGTTTGATCAGTAAGAAGTGCTAAACCTCACTTGTAACTCCTTCCCCTGCTGCAGATTGCCAAATTGAATCCATTTGAACTACCTTCCTGCTCATATCTGTTTTCTGAAAGATTTTCATCACTGCCTGGATGGTGTATTCTTGAAATTCAGCCCAAGGAACCAGTTCTTCTTGTAGCATTGTGGGGATTATATATTAAAAAATGCATAAGCCATAAATCTCTTTTTGTGATTCACAACAGTGGCAGTGCATGTTTCCCTCTGAATCAATTGCAGATTTCATCAGTCCCACTTTATACCTGACTCTGAATTTGTTTTAAGCTCTTAGTTCATAAATGTATAAGGGCTATGATAATTTGTCACTTCTCTAATTTTATCTATCTCCAGAAGCGAGATCTGCCTTATTAAAAGTGCAAGTGTTTCATTAACAAAAGCACATTTATTCCTGACAGCTCAACAAAATTAGGGTCTCCTCCAAACCCCTACTCAGACTTCAAGCCTTTATGCTCTGGTATATGTGACAAAAGCTGCAGAATTATACCTGTGCAATGTTATAAAAAAATGTTGAGAGATTAATCTCTCGGAGCTTTGTCTTAGGCATGGGGGTGTAACTGCCTTAATGAATATTATAATGATATTTTCACAAAAAATTGCAATCTAAACTGCAAGTATTAAAAATAGTCAAAAACTTGGGTAGGTGATCTTTCATAGTGGCAAGTTCCCCCTTAAGATCTATCAGGTAAATGATGCACATATTTCAAGCTGTCGTAGTAGCTACTTTTACCAAGCAATTCAGTGGACATCTATTGGAAAAGGAGGAAAGGGAGAATATAAAATAAAAGGGTTGACACCACAGGTCCCAGACTTTTTTTTTTAATAAACTGCCGCAGTGAATTAAATATCTCTGAGTGTATTCTTACTTGAAGTTTTACAATAGTGCTTAGGATCAATGCTTGAGCTCTTTTCAGTCCCCACAATTTTATATCCAGAGATTTGGAAGAGGGATTTCTACTGCCTGTGATAGGACCTTTGCCATTATTCAAATAAAAGAATTTATTGGGTCCTAAGGGCAAGGTCATCTTATTGATGTTGCTCAGATAACGGCAGATATTGGTCTGAAAACCTTCAGCTTAACTATTTTTGACCTGTATTTTTGTGTATTATCCTCAAACATTTTTCCTGTTTTTTTGTTTTTGTTTAGTATGAAAACAATTGAAACAAATTTTTGCTTAGAAAATGAAAACCTTCCTTATTCCTGGGAAAGCTGCATTAACTTTTTTCAGTATTTTAAAAGAGTTTGGGATGAAGGCATTCTAAGAAGATGGATTCATCTAATTTTCATAGCTTGACAGGAATTATATTAGGAAGCCAAATTACAGGATACATGGATACATTTATGGCAGTGAAGCCCTGGGAGCTGTGAGCATGGCTTTGGAAATTAAGCCTCAGAAATAGGTTGGGAATTCTCTGAAGGGCTTATTGAGCATTTCATCAAGGGACATTCATGAATTTCCTATACTTGGATTTTCACCAAATTCTTCTTGAGGTCATTTGACAAAAACTCTGAAGGAAGCAAAACTGTCCTGAATAAAAAGGAAATTTATTTTGCGAGTTTAAAAACTGGTGAAAGGGTAGGAATAAAATGCCACTTTCAGAATGGAGAAATTAATTTCTGAGTCCCACAGGGATCTGTGCTGGGACCTGAGTTATTAAGATGATCTTGGAAACTGGGGAAGGGAATGAGGTGGATGAGTTTGCTAGTTAGCCAGGGCAGTGAAAAGGAATATGTGAAGAATGACAGGAAAAGATTCCAGTCTCAACACTTGCCTTGATGGTGAAGCAGCAGCTGAAAATCTGTGCAGGTGAACACCAAGTAAAGCACATGAGAAGAAATGGTCCTAAGATAAGAACAGATAATAGATAAGAATGTGTCTAATTATCAGTAGTCAGGAAGGAAATCTTGCAGCCACTGTGGCCAGCATGCTGAAAATTTCTGTACGGTAGTGCCAAAGATGGAAATTAAATTGAAAGAACACAGAATAAACCAGGAAACAGTGCCACTGCATGCCTTCCTTGGGTACCTGTTCCTTCCCTTTCAGCTGAAAGGGTGCTGAGGGAGATGGGAGATGTGCTCCAGGGGCTGGAATCGCCTCTGCACGAGGAATGAGTCAGAGTCTTCATCCTGGCAGTGGAACAGGACAGGGCTCTGTCCCACCACGGCCAGTGTCACACTTAGACATGGTGAAGGTGTACTCAGTGTTTGCTTTTAATCCCAGCTGTAGAATTAGAAGCATGAAATGAAATGAAGTAAGGTATTTAAGACCCCAGAAGAGCTTTTCACATAAGGCGTAATTAAATTTTGGAATTCATTGACATAAGAGATTGTGGGTGCCAAAGGTTTGCATATGTTCAAAAATCAATTACTCATAGGGAAAAAAAAAATCCATGGATTCTTCTTAAGCACAAAGAAATCCTGAGCCACAGGGTAGGTCTGGGAGGGTTTAATAAGAACTTACTCCACATACTTTTTCTTATTATTTTATTAAGAATCCCCTACTAGTTATATAAAATGTTACAGATGTGTTGTAGTTAGGGGGAGGGGAGGATCCCGAAGCAAGCGTAGCCGAGAGGCGACCGAGAGAAGACTCGGACACCCTGCTGGGTAATCACAAGCTCTCTTTATTCGTTCTCCCTCTCACATTTATACACTAGTTAACAAGCTCATGCATATTGCCAAATGTTAGCTCCTCATTCGTTGTTGGTGCCGGTGAGAACTTTACATTTGCGGTGTGGGAATCTGACCTTGAGCTTAACGGTGTAAGCAGTTTTTAATTCCTCAGTTCCTCCTTATCAGCCTGATTCTGCAAGATTCAAGGACTTCATGTTTTCTATTCCTCGGGCCTGCAGTCAGTCCCGAATATGTGTCTCTACACAGATGGACTTTTAGTCTGAAGCCATATGTCCATGCTTAAAGGAAACAGAATTATACTAGTTTATATCTGAGATTTGGCCAAAAAAATCTGAGCTGAACTCTTTATTTTTCATTTAGGTGATGCATCAATGACCCCAAGAGATGGTGAATGTGTTGAAGTGTTTGTACAGAGTTAGAAAAAACAAAATCAGGATGCTTTTAAAAAATAAATTATATGTTGAAAATGGTGTGAATTTGGGAAATTAGAAAATATTCTTCCCTGAATCTATCTTACTGTATTTTGAAAGCAGTCCTCTGGGCTTATGTTATTTTACTGATGAACTCATAATAGGCTACAAAAAGTAGGAATTTAATTGAAAGCCATATTTACTTTCCTGTGGGGGATAGCTACTTCCTATCTCCTTTTCTTTTGGTAGAGTATTAATACAAGGACACTTCCTCTATAATATGTCAGAAAACTGTGCACAGTAAAAATATGAATGTTTCCAAAGATCACTTTTGTTCACGTGTATTTTAAGGTAAAATCAACAATTGCAACTTTACCTGTCTTTCTAAACAGAGTTAAATTCTTCTGCTTGAGAATTCCTTACCTCTTTCCTGGCTCAAACCTGTTTTTATTGCTTGAGCAGTGGCACCCACCTGGTGACATCGAGCGCTGACACCACAGTGAGGCTCTGGGACCTGTCCAGGTACAGGAGCATCCTGACCCTGCGGGGCCATTCCCGTGCTGTGCGCGGCTGCTGCTGGCACTTCTGCGGACAACTCGTGGCCTCCGCCTCCATGGATTGCACCAGCAAGATCTGGGATGTTAACAGGTAGGGAAGCTCTGTGGTCACTAATTGATACCTTTATTAATAACCAGGGTTGTGTTTTAGCTCCCGATCGATTTGTGGAGTTCACTTGGAGAACACAGGGGAATTAAAGGCAGTGCTGGAAAAAACAGCCTCTGATGGGATCACTAGATAAAGGCTTCACTAAACAGGGAGCTGGGAAGGACTTGAATTAACATAGTGCCAAAATGAAAGTATTTGCTTTCACTTGGCATCCGTTATTCTTCATTGCTGGTTTTTTTTAAGGTAAGAGCTTAGTGGAACTTAAATATGTAATTTGAATAAGTAACTGAATAAAACTTCCAGTAAGCTTTCTATATATTGTTTCAAGCTCGTAAGTACACAACACAGTTTAAGGTTAGCCAAGTGGAAATTTATTTTAGTCATTATCTATGTTTCAGCAGGGTGACTCCTGATTAATAAATAAATGTATACCTTCTTTGTTATCCAGGCACATGCATTTTTATGAAGATGCTTTTAGAATATCAGTGTATTTGTGCTTACCAATTAATTATTAGTTTCTTAACTCTCTCCAGTTGTCCTCTGTTTTGATTAACTTACACCTTAAAGAAATGGGATGGATTTATCTCTTTTCAAACTATCTCCTCTAGACTCCTGAATTAGGGTACTGTACTAGGTCTGATTTTTAACAGCTGAATGTCATCAGTCCGCGGAGAAGTTTCCAGTCCTATAGGCCTTTTCCTGGTTCTTTATTATCCAGTCCTAATGGATTTTTCCATTTCCTATCAAGTCTTTTTCTTCCTTTGCATTTGAAGGAGATGAAATACTCCTTCAAGATTGTTGGCCACTGCAGGGGAAGAAGCTTCACTGAAAAAGCAAGGGAAAATTTCTTCTTTTGTTCCTTTTTCCTAAATCCCTCCCAGTCTGCTGCAATTGTAGAGCCATTAGTGGAGACTTTTCAAACTGTTGTAATTCATCCAGATTTCATTAATGGTTAATTAAAACTCTGTCCATATTGGATTTCCAGTCTTGCTTTCAAACCATGAATTGAGGAAGCATTAAATGATATTAAAAATATTGTTTTCAAAATGGGATAACTAACCTATCCTTTCATGCATTATTCCAAATTATTTTGGCTAGAAAGAAAACTAGTTAAGGTTTGACAAAGTTCAAGCCAGGTGAGAGGTGAGTTTTATAACAGAAATTATCAGCCAGTTCTGAGAACAGATGATGTTTCCACCATTGCAGTAATAAGAATTAATGGTCAATGTTTTCCTTAGAAATGGAAACAGCAGAAATCTAATGTATTGTTGCCTCTTTTCTTAACCTGTTGTAGATTTCTAATGCTTTGATCATCCTTTATAGCATATTCATGACCTTTAAGAAATAATACTAAGAATAGCTTTAATTTGATGTCAGGATGGGTTTGAATTTGCATAGAGAAAGGTTTTATTTAGACATTTGAAAATGCCTTCCCTACTGAGGAAGCTTTTGTAGTCAGAGGAATCAAAGCAAACCTTCACCACCAACCCATGGTGCCTCCCACTCACACTCATCACCAACTCCCATTTCCACCTCCAGTCTATCTGAGCTGTGCTTTGCATGTGAAAATAAGAGACTAACATCCCAGCCATGATGTAAAAGGCTGACTATCTGCGTAGAATTATTAAAATGTCAAAAATTACACAAAATCTCAGTGGCTAAAGGCAGCCGGAAGTGGTATAAAAATGTGACGTAATCTGATTAAAATAAGGTGTATTCAGAGTAGGAAAACAAAAGCCCCCATGGGAGTCCTCACTGCTGGGTTTTTGATGTGTTGCCAGTAAAAGCCATGTGGTGGGTGCTGTTGCACTGCCTCAGTGCAAAGGCCAGGTGAGTTCTGCTGTGGTCAGTTCAGGTGAGCTTGTAGAGCTGTACGTGGTGTAGGCACTTAGTATGAAATGAGGACTGTGCAGAAATGACCGACCTTTGAAGAGCTTCTCTGAAACGGGTTTGGTGACAAGATGTGGCTGTTTCAATCTTAATCCATTCTTGGTTCTGCAGAACACTCAGCTGCAGTTGGGCCTTGTGCCCGTGTTGGCTCATTCAAGTGGAAAATCAGCCCGTGCAGGATGCACGGCAAGATTTGGAAATAAGGGAAGGCTATGGACAGATTAATGAGCTGGTGGTTTCCACTGGATTGTTAAATTGCTGCTGTTATATTTGGAGCTGCTCTACAAAAGAGCCTGCAGTGAGTTTGGGCTCAGCAGTGCTGATTGCTGAGCTACCTGGCCGAGTTTGCAGCACTAATCCAGCTGTTCCAGGGTGTCCCCTGTAAATGTGCCACAAGCTTGGAGTTCTCCAGTGCGAACACAGCCAGCTGGGCTGGGCACCACGGGAATGTGTGTCCCCCCCAGCCTCCCTGCCAGCCTGGGGCTGTGTGACAATAGGAATGTGGAGCAGGCTTCCCAAGGTTTATGATGCTTGGAAAGTTATTTTTCTCCCCACCTCCACAGAACAGGTGCTCATCCAGGTGCCATCGTCAGTGTTCTCCCTCTCCAGGTGCCACAAGCTCTGAGCGGGGGACAGAGCCCAAGATAACATTCTTGTGGGAGGGTAATAATCAGTGATCACAGTTAATCTAGTGGTTTTATTCTTTCCACTAACAAGGAGTTAAGATTTTATAAACGAGAGCTGTCTTTCTTCCTTAATATTACATATTTGGATGAATGCCTGCTTTCAGATTGAATGGGCCTGGAAAGCAGCAGATTGTAGGGGAAGAAAAGTAAGAAGGATATCAAAGCTATCACTGCCACCTCTCTGAAAGAGATACGTTGTAAATAAATGCTACAAATAAAAATACATCCATTTCTGTAGTGGGTGACAGTTGTCTTTTTATTTCCAGGTTTGAAAAAAGCCACTTTTATACATTAGAAACATACTTTTCTGTAAATGTTGCTTTTGAAAAATATACATCATCCTCTGTAGCTGTAAACTTGGTGTCAAGAAACTAGGGAGGCTATTTGCTCTCTTTTAACACCAAAATCCAAGGTGCAATTTGCACAATCAACAAATCCATTATTGGAGTTCAAAGAATACAAGATGCAACATCTCTTGAATAGGAAAAGGTTGGCAGCAGTTTTAATAAATTATGTAATTCTTTGCCAATGATAAGAAAATTCTGCCTGCTAAATAATGGAATTTTATTTAATTAGAACATGAAATTACTGCTGGGGTTTTTGCTTATGTGGGTTGAGTTTTTTTATTATTCACAAATGTTTTTCTTCTGTGTATACTGGAAGTTTCAATCATGTATCAAGCCACAAATGACATTCCTACCAGGAGGATAATGTGAGGTAGCTTTGTAGTAAACTATGTTCTTCTGGACAACTTACGTGCCTTCTATTTAAAGATATAATCTGAGTTTAAGAAATAAATCAGAAAGCAAACAAAAAAAAAATCCTAACCCCTTCCTTCTTCCCTGGAAACATAGACACATGCTGAGACACAGCCATGATCCAAGTTACTGAAGGACTTGAGGGAGTCCGAGTTCTGCTGTTGGAACTTCCTGATGCTTTCTGCTGGGAGAATTGGTTGCTTTTAAAGAAAATTAAAAAGAAAATGGTGTAAAATCAGGGAGGGGGTGCAGGGAAGAAAGGTAACTCATGTGCCTGCCCATGGCTAGAAAAATTTAAACCAAAACAGAACAGCAATACAGGGGCATATCTACTGCCTTCAGAATTATCCCCACTTCTTAATGATTATGGAAATATGAAGTTGGAGAAGAAAGCTAGAGGTTTATGATTTGTGACCAGGATTTTATTCAGCAGCATAGCTCAGGTTGAAAATATACAGCCAGTTACGTTCTAGCTCAGCTGGCAGTTCCAGGGGTGTTTTCTCAGACTGTAAATTCAGCACTGTCAAAGTCATTTTGGCAGGATTAATTTCAATTATCCAGTGGTAAATATCATCAGAGATTTACAGCCTGATCTCTGATATGCAAATCAAGCTGAGCATCATATATCTCATGTAAACAGAGGCGGTTGTTTAGCTTTGCAAACATATGCTCTACACTGAATGTTAAAGGCAAACATTGTTATTTATGCTTTGAGCTTGAGAAATTGTTTGCAGCAGTCAGAACAGTCAGAATTGGTTTTCTCCAGCTGATCCATTCTGCACTCATTAGACCAGTTCTCCATTTTTCTCTGCTTTCTTTCAGTAGTACAAAATATGTGGAATTAGGCCACCAAGAAATGCAATTGTGCTGTCCTGCAGCAGAGCCCAGGGTGAGGAAGTGTTTGTGAATTGCAGCCGTCTTTGGTTGCTGTTCCATAATCCATCACTCATTTGTTTTCCTTTTCCATTAACAGGACAATTTTTGTCTACTCATGGAAATTTCTCCCATAATCAGATTTTATTTTAAAACATGTATTTACCTCAGTCTTCAGTCATTTCTAGTATCCCTTGGTGCATTTGTTCAGGAGCAAATTTTAGAAGTAACTAATTGTGATTATTGTTAATTCTCCTGTACAACCTCTAGGACAGTGTCCTGTTGCTGTGGTGTTAATATATTCTTTTACTTATTTCCAAATATACAAAAAAAAATTGTTGACACCTTTTGCTTCTCTGCAACGAGACTGGACATTTTCCCTTCTTTGCCCAAGTGTCAGATGTATCTGACATTAATTACTAGTTTATATAAGTAATTCCTTCTTTTACTCCTAAGCCTCTATTAAAATTCTTATCTCCGATTGTGACGTCTCTCCACTTGGTAACTGCTTTTTATAGTTCTGTTTCTTCTCATAAGAAGCATTTAATTTTGGAAAATTTAGGGTTAGCATTTGAAGAAATCAAGCAGGGATGGATTTTGTTTAATTAGAAGCCCCTCGTCAGCTACAGCTTTCCTTGGAGTGATACCATGGAATGATACCATGCATGATGGCACTGCATGTGCTTTTTTAATACATATCTTGAGTGTGTGCAGTGCAAGACATGGTTAAGCTGATTTTAAACTGCTGTTATACTTTGAGGTGGGGTGTTTTTTCTCTAGTTTCAGTAAAGTAATAATTAAATGTTGCTGGAGTTTCCAGGTGGACTGGTCAAACTCTTTGCTTTGTACCATCAGAGCCCAGGGTTTAGCCTGGCTTCTCCTGCCATCCTCGACATTCATAATCTGTTTCTTTTTCTTCCTTTTCCCTTAGGCGATGGACAGCTTTGAAATTCAGTATTTACTCTCAGATTTGTAGGGTTTTTTCACCACACCAAATGCATCCATATCAGGATCCTGTAAAATCTCCTCTGAAGGAACTCAAAGATTTTCTTGTTTCAAAATGGAGCTATATTTTCACATTTTGAATCAGGATGAGTGTATGTAGCCAGTCCTTGTCCAAATACCCGATTTGAGGTGACACTTGTCTGACTGGCTGCTCAGTGGGACAGAAGCCACAAGCTCTTCTGGCCAGATCCCACATTTAATTGATTCCAGTAAAAGGGGAGCTAATCTATTTTCAGAGAAGACAAATGTCCTCCAGGAAATTAGAAGGCAGGTAGAAGAACTCAGAGGAAATGTGGAAGGACCATTTTTGGGTATTTTGTAATGTCTCTCCTGACAGCAGAGCAGGAAATGCTTGCCATTTTGATAAAGGAGAATTCCCTTTGGAATCCTCCAAGGAGCACTGCAGAGACAAGCTGCTATTAATCCTTCAAATCAAAACCAGGCCTATGCCCAAGTCTCCAAATTTATAATTATCCTACAATTCCATAACACATTTTTCAGGATCAGGGAAGTCTAAAACCTAGTTGTTATAATTCCCAGAGAGCCAATTGTAAAAAATCAAATTGAAAATGTGAATTATCAGGGAAAAAATTCTATTCAAAGCAGAGCTATTCAGTTAAGGGGAAGATATGGCTAAATCTTCATAATATTGGATAAGATGAAACTTCAAGTACAAAACTTTACAGGAAGTGTAGCTTGAACTCCATGTTGTAAACTTAAATTACGTTGTGGATTTAGTATGAGACAACATGCATCAGTAGTGAGAAATGTTTATTATGGTCACATATTTGCAGGTCCCAAAGGCCAGAAAAATCTTAGCTGACTCTCATGGAATGCCTAAGCTGGGCAAACATTATTTACATCTGGTGAAAGTAAACAAAGAGGTGAAGGGTTTTACTCAAGGCCATAGGGTGAGTTACTACTGAAGCCATCATTAAAACCCTGACTTTCCATTCCTTGGGGATGTGAAAAATATGTCAAAATTAGTTGTCTTCAATCTTCCTGCTGGGTGAGAAGAACAAAAACCAGAATTGGATTTTCAGTAATAATATAGATCCGTGAGAAATAGGTGTTTATGTGATTATTAATTACTCTGTAAACATGACAAAAGTTGTGTAACTTCTGCTGAAATATTTGTACTGTTGGCTGTTGGCTACTGGTCTTGATAAATCCATGTTCTCTCTGGCTTTTACTGGAACCATCTGTGGCCATTTAGCCTTTGCACAGGAAGCATATTTGAAGATCTTAGTAGTTAAAGTGATAATTTTTTTAAAAAATTCAGAATGTTTTTCCTTTTTTTCCTAAGGCATTGAATACATAGAAATGTAAGTGCTTTGCTTTCTGATTTCTGCTACTGGTCTTGAACTGCACAGCACAGTTTTTGATTAATGGAGTGTGAAAAAAAATCAAGTTAGTACTTTATTTTTTAAAAAAACTGAAGCTGAAAATGGAGCTGCTTTCTAAAATGTCTCAGTTCTGCAGATATTTCTAGGTAGGCTTTCCTGAACTCTACCAGAGTTAGCTACATAATACTTCTTTTATGGAAAGATAGTGGAGAAAGTTGCACTTGATTTACATAAAAGGGTGTATCATTTTCTGCTCTCAGAAGTTTCCTTGCTTCCATTATTTCAGCATCCAATATGGCTTGGAGAAAGCATACTAGATGCACTTGTTAGTGAGTTGTTATGTTCCAGCTGTCCTCCTTTAGCCCAGATTCCCTAAATTCTGTATAGTTGGCTGAGAGGGTCCTGTTGGACAGCAGGAAGCTTTATTTGAGCTGGTAAGGAAATGTGCTCCTCTGGAAGTTGAACACCTTTGTGCTTGGTGTCCCTCACTTTTCCAAACACCTCCTCGACTCCCTGGCAGCTGCTTCAGGAGCAAGAGGAATGAGAGAGGTAAAACTGAGCCTTCCTTCCACCAAATCCTAACCAGAGCAGCTGGCAGGTCCGCAAAACTGAGTCCACTTGGATTGTGTGTACTGGAGGAGGATCAGGCGCTGGTTTTTTCTCTCTTTGACAACGTGCAAGTTGAATTCTTTGTCTTAATTTGCAAGTGTGCAGGTATTATAACCATGGCTTCTGCAAAATGTTAGTCAGATCTTGACAGGGTGTTTCCACTGTCCTACATTCAGAGCTCAAATGCAGAGGATCAGCACTGCAGGCATTCAGCACAACTGAAGTCAGAGTATAGTTTTCTGCTCCATATCCAGGCTCATTATCCAGTTGTTTTCTTTCTCCCTCACATTAAAATCACTCATTGCTGGCAGGCTTTTCTTTACCTAAGCTGTTTTCCTAGAAATGCTGGCTTACAGTATCTCCACCAAACCAAAAATTAATTGTACCAACAGAGTAATTCATAGAGCAGTGAAAACTGTCAGATATTATTACAGAACTCAGTGAAGACAACAGGTCATTAAAATGATGTATTTCCATCATCACACCCATATCCTGTCAGTACCAGTTAGGTGCAAATATTACACACACAGTCTGTGATCCACGTTTAAGTGGAGCACTGTCACCCAAAATCCCCGTGTGCTGCAGCACAGGTTATTGTAGGTTGTTTCCCTGCTTGTCTCCCAGTGAACTAAAAAGAACAGGAATACATCTTACTATTCATAAGCAGCAATACTCTGACAGGCATATCCACATATCCACCTGAATGTGAACTATTTTTAGCTGCTGATGTCTCCTGGTTTGAAATTAGATGAGTCGGTCATCTTATTTCAAAGTAAAAGTCTGCTTAATCCATCTAAATTCCTCTCGGAATTTTTTGAGTTCTTGTCCTCTGGCTCCAGGCAGTCTTCAGACACGTGTCTGTGTGTGCTGCTTTTGGGGTTTATTTTTCTTTCGTTTTATTGTTTTCTTTTAAGCGTTTAGATGTTACACAAGATTATTCTCTCTCCCAAGTGCTGGAACTCTAGTTGTGCATCCTGTTAGAGCAAACTCTATTCATCTTTGATTAGCCTCAGCTGGAAAATGAACACAAGTCACATCTTAGTCCTTTAACAATTAATTCTTACATACAAAAAATGTGTCCTGGGTCTTTCACTGATGCTGGAGGACACTGAATTGTGTTTGTCCTCCTTAAAATGTGGATAAATACCGTTTTCAGCCCAATAACGATTTCTTTTGTCTGCGGCAGTTTTCAAAAACTTGGGGCTCATTTCTGTCCTCAATCTTTACATTTCCCTACGTGGTCGGACCTGATACAAGTAATACAGCTTCTTTGGTGCCCTGTGTGGGTTATTCTTTGAGACACATCTCCAAATCCTCAAGCAGACTGCGAGCTATAAAATCTGTTCCCACATGATCCAAGTGGTTAAGCCCATAAATACAGCAGTCACGACCACTCTGACACTTCCCAGGAAAATAAGGGGGGTTTTGCCTTGATGGAGGTGAAGATCAGGTTGAAGCAAACAAAAATGTTGGCAATTTCCCTTCTGCACTTCAATATTTGTAGGTTTTCTGATGTGAATTGAGACACATCATCACACAAAAATCTTGTTCTAGGCTGACCAATATCTTTCCCAGCTAGGAATCAATTCGCCATCTGCAAGACAATTTTTATGCATCTATTTACTGAACTCAGAGCCTGCAAAGGCGTGTGTCTGTGGGAAACCTATTAAATATGTATTGGAATTATCCACTTGATGCAAACCCAATGAATTTCTTTATATTTTCAAGCATATTTCTGTCACCAACACAAACATTCTAGATAATGGAATCTTAATATGGAGGCTGCAGTAAAATGTCAACAAAATTTGTGAATTATTTAATACAGAGCAGACGGCCACAGAGTGTTTCTGTGCCATAAAGGACACATGAGTTTGCTGCGTGCTGGGAAGATAGTTGGAGTCAGACTTGTATCCCTGCTCTGAAATTTGAAGAAAAAAGTAAAAATACTTTGTGTGATCTTCTGCAGTTACGTTCTGCCTCTTAAAAACCCTTTTTTTAGATTTTTTTTCTAAAATGTCAGGGGTTGTTTCATAGTGATACAGATCTTAGCTGAGCTTGGAAGGGTAAGATTGAAATGAGGGTTTGGGACCACTGTGCAATACTAGGTGTGAAGTTAGCAGCTAGCACTGTGGGTTGATGAAAACCTAATTCTGAATGTGGCAGCCTTCTAAGTGATCCATATCAGGTTATCAGTCATGGCTTGACAGTACTTTGGTTACATATTCAGCACCTTAGACAATTGCAAACTGAGCTTTGCAATTTTGCAAATTTGCAAACTTCTATGTGCAGCTGAAGATTTTAGTAGTGACTTGCAAAGGCCTCTCTTCCCCTGGAGAACGGTGGATACTCTTCTCATCCAATGACACTCATTTTGGGTCCACACTGGGATTAGACAGGTGCAATTACATTGATATAAAATCATGCTGATAACAGGGAAAGTTAGAACAAAAAGGAATGTGAACAGAACTGTTCACATCTAGGAAAGGAGGAGACTAAATCACTACTCTTATATTTTGTGCATGTGTTTCAAGTTAATCTTTTCCTCCAGCTGTTGGCAAAGGGAAATGCAGCCCTTTTCCAGCTCTGTTTGGGGAGAGCGGGGGTGGTGCATAATCTAAAAATGGTGAGAAACTAGCAGATCAAAGTGGTGGGAGGTATCCTTGGGAATTTAGCTCTTCCCATTCTGTGTTCAGTCACTGATCTGAACAAACATTCCTGCACCTGTAGCTTCAGTGGGTGGACCAGGCTCTTTATTCTTCCCTCCAGCAGCTGCTTGTTAGAGAACCTTCAATGACACTGTTTTTGTTGTGGCTCCATGTCTAAGAGCACAGCAAATCCATTATTCATATACCTTCCCAAGTTCACAAAGCCATTGAATAGTGCTGCATAACTCCTTAAAAGCTGCCACCCACTCAAATCCATTTTATTTGGACAAATAAAGAAACTCTGCACTGAAGAAAACCAATTTGAAAGCACACTGAAATTCATTTTCCTCACTTTAATATTTAAGTGCTTATATTTATTGCATCTCAGCCTTGTTGTACTGTTTTCAAAAAGGATTTGCTTCTTTAATAGGTCTAAAGAAGTTTCAGTAAATTTAAAATGTGGAAGAAAATAAACTAACATCCGACAAGAGTCACAGTGCTTTTTATGCAGTGAATCTGCATGCTGCAGATTAAACCCATCCATTAATATTCTGTGTAACTCCATGCTAATTTACAGTACATAGGACTGGCCCAGGCTCTTGTGGTTCCCTGCAGTATTGCAACTGACTGTTCTCTTTAAGAAAAAAAGAAACAAAAATTTGAGAAAACCCAAAGACTAAAGTTCCTGGTTTGGAGTATGATAGTAATAAAAATGGGGCCTCTTACTTTCATTTGTCTTTGCAGTTTTGAATTTGAGACTGTAGGTGTTTCTTTATTTGACTTCTTTGGTAAAGGCAATTTCTTTTCTATGTCAGAAAGCAGAAGCCAGCTCCTGGTAGGGTCGCTGGAGGTGTGGGAGTGGTTCTGGAGCCCAGTGCATTTGTAGGTGATGCTCAGGGCAGACAGAGCTGGTAGAGCTCCCTTTACGTGGCAGTTACCCATGCTGCTTACAGGAGTCTCCCTGCATATGGGTTGGGATTAAAGACATGATAGAAATATATGAAAAATAAATTAAAACTTACTAAATTAATAAACAAAAAAAATTTAAAAGGTGGTGAAATTAAATTATGACGTGCCAGTACTGCTTTCTCTATCCTATATGGAATTTCATCACTGTAAACCTAGACCAGCAGATGGATCCTGAGGTAAAATATAGTGGACTTTTGCTTTGTTTTGGGGTTTTTTTGGGGTGCAGGGGGTTTGCTGGATTCAGGTTTGGTTATGTTTTGGAGAGCTGAAAGCTGATTTGAGTCAGTTTTATGGCAACTGTGTGGATGTAGTTGAGGTCTCTAGACTTATTCTGCTGGCCTCCTGTAGTTCTTGTTTCAGGTTTTCCCTTTTGCTGGTGGTTTTCCAACAGTAGATTTTTTTTTTTCTTTCTTTTTTTTTTTTTTTTAAGAAAAGCAAGAATTTTATGCTAGAAAAAGTGCAGACCTGGGTCATCCATCGGGCAATTTAATGCAACTCCTGGCAAACAGAAGCTTGAGAGCCACTTCTTGTTCTCATCAGTTGCTCCCTGATTCCGGTGACAGTGCAGAACAAAGTTCTCCCCCAGCAGCTGCTCCACCCTAACCCTTCTTTTAATACACAGAGTTGGATCTTTCAGAGACCGAAGAGTTGATTGAAAATATGTTTGCACCCACATTGTCACGTGGGAAAACCCCATTATTTGGGTACCCAGCAGCTGTAGGAATCTCAGACTCTGCCATGTCCAGGCAGTTTGGAAATCTCATCCTAAATATGTAAATTTATAGAGAATATGATATGATGGAGCTTTATGGGATGAACTTAGTAGGCTTTGGCAAGGTGTTTTAGGCTTTAGTGTAACAGGAGTCGTGTTTTTTAAAAGTGTGCTGTTATCCACTGTTACAGACTTAAACTCCTGTAAAAGACAATTATTTCTTACATTGTCTGTGAGTTTTCAGAAGAAATAGATCAGATCAGCCTCACCATAAAATGCAGCATAACGTACTAAGTTTATCTGGTCTTCTGCTGTAAAGATATTTCAAATTTTGTTTTTCATTGTCACATTTGTTATTTTCTGTGTTATGTCTCACCAGTCAGTAGTTGTGCATATAATGCCATATTCTTTATTTATTAACACGATCGTGTAGAAGAGTGAAATAAATGATGACAAGGAAGAGAATGAAAGAAATAAAGAAATTCTTCAGGGTGGGTGGAATGCACCAATAAGGGGATCTGAATGGGGAGTTTAGATGGCTCATCTTCTCCACAATATTTTATTTGAACAGCAAAAGCCAAAAAGTGTAAAATAACCTGTTTGAACAGTTCTAACATAAGCCTTAATATATGGATACAGAAAGTTAAATTACTTGACGGTGATCCATCAAAACACATGTGCTGTTGTCTTTCAAAAGCAAGGAGGGATTGAGACATCTGCTTTTACTTGTTCAGGGTTAGGCTGAAAAGGCAGTAGTTCTACAGGTAAAAATTTTGTAATTAAAAAAAAAAGACACAAATAATATCACGGCAGCTTCATATGGAGTTTGGAACAGGCCGTGAGCTCCCTGCTGATGTCAGCTGATGTGGTAATTGAGGAGAACCCAGTGTCACTGGGGAGAGGCTTTGCTTATTCAGTGGCAGAACTGCTGAGCAGCAAACACACTCCTTGTCCTGCACTGTCTAATGTGTGCTTAAATGGGTTACAGCTATTTCATTATTACTGAGCCTGCGCTGATCTGATTAGCTCATACCCCTGGGCCTGCAGGGGGGAGGAGATAATTGTTTCATAAAACAAGGCTGTGGTTTTCAATAAATGATTCCTGGTGCTCCTGTCATCACCTGTCCAACAAAAAAATCCCCCGAGGAAACTTGATTTGCAGAAAGTGCTGAGCAAGGGTAAGAGTCAAAAAATAATCTAAGAATCACCACATAGCTTTCTGAACCTGAGTGCACCTTGCTCCTGGACTGAGGTTAGGAATTCTGGGCTAGATGGCTCTCTGTATGTTGCAGGGGAGACATAGGCATTTCCAAGGAGGAGAAGATTGTGTTCTAGTTTCTGGCTGAAGGACTGAAACAGCATTTTATTCAATAATAGAAATACAAGAGCTGACCCTGGAGGGGAACCACTTCAGGTCCTGTCGCTCCGAGTGCTGGGAGCACTGGGCTGCACAAAGCTTTTCCTTTGGCTGATGGAATTTATTTTCTGCATGCAGACACACTTGATGGAAAAGTTAGAAGCCATAGCCACAAACAGATGGTTTGATATGTGGGTGTTGATTTTCCTGAGGCAGAGGAAACCTGGATTTTGAAATATGGAATGTAGGGTGTGTGCTCCTGCATCGTGCTCAGAGTGGGTCCCAATATAAGTCCAAATCCCACGGGTGTGTCACAGGTGTTCTGGGAATGCCCAGAACATTCCCATTCGTGTTAACAAATGTATTGTTTCTGATTGGCTGCTGGGGTGAGGATTACTGATTTATTGAGGATTACTTTGGATCATTCCCTGACATTGCTCTTTTCCACACAGTTACAAGCAAGGCCTTGTAATCGACTTGGTCTGTTTTGACCAAGCTGGTGAAAAAGGCACTTAAGATCTACATTTTGGATATGAAAGCCTAATTCTTCTTCTATCCCATGACTTTCAAAGTCATTTTTGTTGACCTAACTCTAACCTTAGTGAAGTACAATCCTTCTCAAATGAAACATAATCCATATTTGAAACATATAAAAATGCATCTCACTTCTGAAAAATTTGGATTGTAAGTAACAGGCTTCTGTTCAAACTAAAGTCGCTGAAACAAGTTACCAAAATTGATTTGGAGCCCAATTTCAGTGGAAAGTTAACTTTTGCAACAGCTGTTGCCATGAGCTGGAACATGCCCTGTGCTGCCAACAATCAGGTGTTGAGCAGTGAGATTTTAAAGATATCTTGATGAGGTACAGCCAAGCCTACACAGTAAAAGGAAATGAAGAATATATTACAATCTTACAAAAAGACCATAAACCATTCTTAAGTAGAGATTTTATGTCTTACTGTTTCATCTTTCCTTTTTAAAAAAATTAAAGCTTCACACCAAAACCCCTTTATCTGGAATCAGAAAATAATACAAATAATAATACTTCTCAAAGAACACTTCATTTGTTCAAAGAAATGTAAGACATTAAGAGGCTAAATCTTCAGTGTAATAATGAGCAAATTCATTATTCATGTTTCAAGCCAATAAAAAAGGAGATAGACTATTGGCAGAGTTTTCACACCTTCTAATGAAAGCTTAAGTAGAATATTATTAATTGAGTAACTTGGGCTTTTCACTCACAAAAACATATAAAGCTATTGTCAATCATATTTAGTATTCTTAATGTTTATTAAAATAGATCTTGAGTTTGAGTAGTACTGGAATCAATGAATCAGCAAAAGGTAATTGATTATATTTCTTTTTTGTCTGTTTGTGCCAGAGAATTCTAACCAACCATGGTACCAGGGAGAGTCTTTGTTCTGCAAAGCTCACCCTTCCACTATCTATGTGCACTTGATATAGAAACTTGGTAAAAAATAAGGTTCTTATTATTTCCCAGGCTGGTATCAGGCAACCAGGTCTGTGTCCAATACAACAGCAGCCAGTGGTGGCCTCAAAACTTTGTGCTTTTTTGGCTGAGAGTATTTTTTAACTCAGTGCTGCATCTTCATGCACTGATCAGTGTCTGCCTGGTAGTGGAAGTTTCCACACACTCAATAAACACACAGCTTCTGCTTAAATACACACAGTAGAGCTCTGCCAGAAAAATAAATACAGTGTTATAATTGGCTACTTTTCCAGTAATACATATTGTGTTACATAAATTACCAGGAATTGAGGCAAATAAGCACTTCAATCCCAAAGGTAAGGCATGAAGTTTTGCAGCCTCTTTCTCCTGCATTCACAGAACTCTCTTTCAAGGACTGTGATTATTTGGCTGTTATCTAATTTCACTGCAGAATAGAAATCTGACTGGAGCATTGCTTTCTGCTGGTTAATTATAAATTTATTAGGGGAATTTTTCCAAATGTCCCTCACTATTAGACCTCACTGAATCTGAAGTTCAAGCTATCAGACTTCATTTAATGTAATGCATTGCCCTCTTTTTCTGTTCTGCATGTGCCCTTTTTGTATTTTTTTGTTCTCAGGTACATTCAATTTTCCCTTTCTGTGTATTATTTGCCAAAGAGGCTCTTTCAAGTTATAGAAATGGGACGAAGTAATTTTTAGAACAGCAAAATATGTAAGGAGGCAAGGTCTCTGGAGACAAAATGAATTTCCAACACAATAAAATAGCTTTCCTGTCCTGTTTGGGTGTTGCTGTCGACAGAGAATCTTGTTAACAGCACATGAATGCCTCAGGGGTAGGAGGCTGTGGAGGAAACACCACGGAATGGGAGCATGTGGAGTGGGAAGGAAAGGATGAGACAAGCTCATGGGCACACTGAGGGACTTGCTTTTGGCCACCTCCCTGCTGTGGGAAGGCTTTAACACTCCTGAGGTGTCAAGAGTGAGCGCCACAGTGCGTGGGACTGGGCTGGGCTGGGAGCACTCAGTGTGCTCACACCTCATCAAACGAGACCCACATTTAAGGACTGTCATGCTCAGGCACTGCCCTTCAGTCTTCTCTTAGAGTTTTGCCAAAAGTGGGGGCTTGCAATATGTGTGAGACAAACTTGGAGGAGACTGGGGGTACCTGGAGGTGTAGATGCGTTCTGTGTGAGCACAAAGCTCAGGGTGTTCCTTACACCAGCAGGGCCAGGAGAGGGTTGGGACTGCAGTTTCCTCTTGCAGCAGGTGGAATCTCTTTACCTGGTGGGTTTTATTACTGTTTTCAGCAGGAACTGAAGCAGGGCTGCTGAGGGTTGAGTCTTTACAGACCGGTGTAAAAGGAAAGCTGCCGTGCTCAGTTCAGCTGCTGAAAAGGGAGGGGAAAAGAGCCTTGCTTGATCTCAGAGAGGAAATCTGCACTCTCAAAAATAAACTGCTGCAGCCTTTCAGACCTTACCAAGCAAGACAAAATGTGACTGCTGATGTTGACTTATGTCCTGTCAGTTGAAGGACACAATTTGATCCAATTCAGAACCTCTGTGTTTTAACAGTATGACTGTTTTCAAGGAGGTCTGAGGAAAGGATGTTACAGGATTTTACCGTAGACTTACCAACGTGCTGACTCAGATGAGTAATGTTTGTTTATATACCTAGAAAACACTAATAAAGCATTTATATCATGTTTGGGGTTCTTTCTTCCTTGGCGAGGCCTTCCGAGTTGGGAAGCTTTTGCTTTGCTTTTGGCAGAAGGAGGAAGACAAGGACAGAGGAAGGGGAAAAATCACCCCCTTGCACTTACCAGTTAAGTCCATTCCCCTTCAGAGATTAGTTTCCTTTTACATGCTCAATTTACTGTGCACCAGAGCAAAGTGTGAGCTGTCAGGCTCCTGTGGTGATAGACCTGGATCTAATCCTGCTCCTCCTGACATCAGTGGCACAGCTTGTGCTGCTTCCAGCAGGAGTGGGACGTACTCATGGTTCCTGTGCAGTTCAGCCCCTCGTGCCTGAGCTCAAAGCAGCCCCTGATGGGACAGATGACAGCAGGGTTTAATACTTAATCCTGCTTCTGCTCAGGGTGAATTTAAAAAGTGTAAAAATTAAAATCATCTGACACCAGATTTCACCAGATTGAGTAACTCATGAGTAGCTCTGCAAACCGATCCTTGCTAGAGAAACGCTGACTTGGAGCTTTGTTTAAATCAGGGGATTGCTCCTTGTTTTGCAGAGCACTCAGATTGCAGGGATTAAAACATTCCACAAGTGCTAAATATGAAGATAAATTACACAGAAAAGGATTAAATTTGTATTTTCTTTCTAAATGTTTCTAAATACTGGAGGAAAAATGTTTGCATTGTCACAGAAAATGCAGTAACATCTTTAGCACTGCATTTTCCAAGTGTCAAACACTGGTTTGAAAGAGGACACAAATGAATGTTCACAATTGGAAGAGAGCTCCATTTTACTGAAGATAAGTAATAATTGAACAAAGTATTTCATATTGACAGCATCATACTGTCATGTATCTTTTCAGAGACAAATGTACTTTACAGAGTAAGTGTCCTCACATGTCAATGTCTTGGAAAATGTGTTACATTTGGTGAAATAATGGGTAAAAAAAAAAATCACTGTCATAAATGATGGCAGGCACTTTTTACTGAAATACTGGTAGTTTTACATTCTTGACATGAATAATTGGATGTGTCATATGTGAAGCTACCTAGAAATAAAATAGAGGTCATAAAATGTAAAGACATGATAGGATGCATTTATAACAGCATAAACCAAGCTGGCATTTTAATGTCTTAAGCCAGCCCATTTGCTATCCTTGGCCATTGATCTTGGCTGGGAAAGTCCTATGCCGAATTTAAACACATTTTGGAAGTAGAGCCAAATGACGAGAAAGTGATAGGATTTGGTTTTGTTAAAAAGATTCTCCTTCTGACTGTTACAATTACAGCCCAATAAGAGCACTGGAGGCTGGTTGTGGTGTGTCCTTACAAATCTTCCTCAGAAATGCTGTGTCCACCTTCACAGCAGGTGACCTTCTGGTGTTACTTACCCTGAAAATTGTGATTGTAGCTCACACAGAAGAATGTTTCTCAACAGATATGAGAGAGAGTTTAGTTTATGAGAGAGAGTTTAGTTTAGTGTTCTCTCCATGGGATGATTTGAGAGAGCGGTTTTTGGGAAAGATAGTACAGTTTGGGAGTGCCTGTACATTTAATGAATTCCTCTGAAGGCATGGAAAAAGGTGGTTGGGAGAGGCACTGACTCCAAAGAACAAGCTCAAAATCTCATTAATTTCGATTGGCTGTATAGGTAGTTTTAATTACCATGCTTGAACTGAGATTCATTATGGCACAGAAATAAAATAAGTAATTATGACTACCGAAGTACTCACTGAAATGGTATCACTCTCCACTCCCCCAATTTTCCCAGCTAAAGCTGACATAGAAACCCACATGCTTAAAAAAAAAAAAAAAAGCCAAGAAAGGGGGCAAAAAGGTCCTGATTCCACAGGATTGCCAGCATGCATGTGTGGGGCGTTTTTTGGAGACACTTAAGTAGCAGAAGAATTGGCCACATGTCATCTGCCTCATGGCTGTGGTTTGCTGCATGTCTGGGAGTGAGGGCAGGCTGGGCACTGCTCTGCTCTTCCTGAATTTTACTGGGAAAGTATGCAGGGAAAGAGGAATCTACCCACTACTTGTATTTCCTTTTAATTTCTGCAGAGTTGATGGAATATCTGACTGGTGCATTTTTTGGCTGCCATTTTAAATTAGTGCAGAGCCTGGGAATAGTCACTGAAGTCTTATGTAAGTGGAAATGTTTGGTATCTTCTGTTTTCAATGCAGTTTTACTGAAAACCCTTTGGAATTTGAACAAACCATTCCAGAATGTGATTTTCAAAAGAGAAGTCTCTAAAAATAAAATCTTCCCAATCTGTTGAGCTAATGATATCAATATTGGTATGATTAACTGAGCCAACATTCCTGGAATAGGTGTGCTTCTGCATAAGTATCTGTCCATGTTTGTTTGAAACTCTTAGGAAGCATCCAAACCTGGTGAGGTAGAACAAAGGCTGATTTATTGATGGACATCATTACCTCACCTGGATTTAAGGGAGAGGAATTGACTGGAGAGAGAAAGAGAACACTGAGGATAATTAGTCCTGTACTAACTCAGGGAAAGGATGAGGGTTGGGCTGGTGTCTGAGTGAGGTTTAGAATCCAGTCTGCAAAATTTTGAGCTACTGAGCAGCATTTCTGCCATGGCATCATTTATTGAGAACCTCTTGAGGCATCAAGAGTTGTGCAAGTGTCTAACCTGCTGTTCATACATGATCCCCTCTGTTTTCTGAATGAGGATACCGAGAGGTTGTGAGGCTTACAGCCATGAGGCTCTGTGTTCACAATGAGAAAAACCCTCAGACAGTGAATGTAGCTGCGGATTTATTCTAATGTAGATAAACTTGTACCATTGGACAGAAACAGGAGCTTCCATGAAAAAACGGGGTGATGCCCTACCCTTCATATCAACTTCTTTTTTTGTGGAAAAAGAACATCTAGATAAATTGTTGCCCTTTCCAACCAGAAGATAACTGGTACAAGACAATCTCGCTGAAATTATGTCTCAGCTGGAAGGAAAGATGAGTTTATTTTATGTAGCACTGGGGGAAGGCTCTCAGAAATATCCAGTCAGTCAGTTATCAGATTGGTAAATGAGATCTCGAGAGCCAGAGCTCATCAGTGTGCAGTGATAGGGAAGTGGGAAGGAGAGAGGCTGCATCAGGGCTGGGTGTTTGTGTTCCTGATGGAAAAGTGCAAATCATTTCCTTCCCTTCTGCTGCTGTTATGGTCCATCACTTTAACCCATTTTCACCTTGCCACGGGATTCTGAATGGGCCTTCCTGCTTTGGCACCTAACTAATCTCTCACAAGCCTGTTCTTGCAGCCTGGCTGCCTGGGATGGTCCAGATCTTACATCAGTGCCTGACAAACAAAATATCTTTTATACCTTTACCTTCCTTCCTTTTCCTGTGTTCTTTCACTCCGAGCCTGGGCAAGCATGTTGAAGACATTGTTCTCCCCCAGCCTTTGAAGAGGGCATAGACACATCCTTTTATTACAGGGAAATATCCCCTTTCTTCCACTGGAACCACTCTCACACTGTGGTATGGAAAGCTATGTTTTCCAAAATGCTAAGTTGCCCACAAAAAAATGCAGCAGGATTTTGCTTGTCAGAAACTGTTCAGCAGCTCAGAGCCTCTATAGTGGAACAGGCAAGCAGGAAATCATTGGGCACCTTTAAAAAATGGCATATCTAGGCACAAATAAAAGTGTAAGATCTGAGATGGAAAAGGCATATTTTGTGGTGTAAAACACTGCCATGAGACTGTGAGACAAAATAATTATTTTATTGAAGTTTTTTTACTGTCATATATCGAGTGATCATGAATATCAGATGCCTTGTGCACCGAGTTCTAACAGGCAAACACTTTATGTCTAGTTTAAAATGAGTCCTTGTGATAAAATAACACATGTAGGCTACATAACAGATAACACTGGGTGGTATAATGTATTATCTATAATAGAATAACATAGATTCTGTAAAATGATGCCAGTGGAATCTAATATTTCTTTGAAATCTATTTCCTGGATAATATTTCTCCTCAGAAGCTGCTTATCTCCCTTCTGCTCTCCCTTTGTGGGGACAGGCTTGGTGTTGAGCACAGGATATCATTCCAGTCTGGGAAATGGAGAGGCACTGAAACAGATCTGAGGAGACCCCGAGTTAAATCAGTGCTCAGGGGAGTGTCCATCCAAACCTTGCAGCTCTCCTGGCCTGCACCTCATTGCAGACACTGATCTCCTGTGCTGGTGATACAGAACCTGCAAGAGCTCTGAGAGTCTTCTGGGGACATACAGGCAGGAAAAAAAGGAAGAAAAATTGCATCTTTAATTCCCCCCTGCTGACAGCTTCCTTAATAAATATTGTAAGAAATTTCTCAGTTAAGAGCCACCCAGTAATCTAATTTGCAAGCCCCAGTGATATATTCAGCAGCCAGCTTAGGGGAGGTGTGTTTCTACTGTCAGAATCACATGAGCAAGGAATAAAATTCTGAGCTGTCGCTGAAAGCTGCAGTAATTTATGATGAGTTGTTGGCTTTTATTTTTTCATACTATTTTTGACTTAGCTGAACAAAGAGGATAGAACAGCTACGGAGTTTACACTGATTAGTTTTTTTTCTACAGTATGCTCCCCTACCTGTGTGTTTTCACAGGATATAACAGTACAAATACTGCACATTTAAGTTTTATGTATATCTAAAGAAATCATGAAGTGATACCCTTGTGTAATAATGAGCAGTGGATCCTGGATCATTTCAATTGTCCTCCCTCTTGACATGCTCATGAAGGAGTTAAGCCTTTGCCAGTCTGCTGACTTTAAGTAATCCCAGATTTGTTTGTTGCCTTCTGTGTTGTCTGGATGGGACATCCTTAGGCTCTTCCTTCTCTTCTCCTCGGCTCCAGTTTAAGGAACGTTCTGCTGTGGTGTGTACACAGAAGGCAAAGCAAAACCCAAAAAGCTTTCATGAGATTACAGCTGTACAGCCAAGGTCAGGCTGTTTGGTGAGAGAACTGATTCTCCACATCAGTGTCATTGTGGTTGTGTCCAGTTTCCTACAATGGGAAAAGCTTCCTGTCTTGAGTTCCATCTGTATCAGGTCCGTCCCCCCAGCTGAGAAGGACCAATAGTGTTGTCTCAAAAATTAATTCCTTCAAAGAAAACAAAGCAAAGAGGTGAGAAAGCCAACCCAAAAGCTCTAGGGTGGTACTCCACAGCTGCTCAGCTGGGAGAACGTGCAGTGCCTGGGTGTCTTCAGCCTTGAAAGAACTTTCAGAACCACTTTCACAGGTAATTCCATCTGAGATGTTGTCACTTCATGATGAACACCTCCATTGTTGGGGTGCACCTCTGTTCCCTCACCTTTGCTTTAAGAACTTGGAGCTTACAGTGGCCATCTGGTGTGGTTCATCCATAGCCAGAGACCTCTCCTTCAGGGAAAAGGGATTTTGGGTGTCCACAGGGCCAAGACTTTACCCGCAGTGAAAAGCTCCCAGGCATCACTTGCTTTCTCTAAGCCTTTGTGCAGACCTTGAGAGGAAAACCAGGTTGCCAGCACTTGCTGGCTTTCTTCAGGCTGCACATGGGCACAGTCCAACAGATTTCTCAGACCCTTTGAAAAGAAGGAATTTGATATCTATAAAAAGGAAATGATGCTGTCTCTATCCTACCTTTTCAGCCACGTTCCCTTTTAGTTCTGCATCAACAAGGTTTTTGAGGATGCATCCAGGGAACACAAAGTGGTGCTTTCACTGTTGCTCCTTAGCATTCAGTCTTTTAAAACCCACCTCTCATTTCTTTGTACCTTCCTGCTCCAGCCTTCATTACTGGGAAGCAAACACCAATGGGTTGGGTTTTGTGACTGTCTCCGAGATGCAGTGCTCGGGTGAGGAATCACTGTCAATGTTCATTTTTCCAGAGAGTAGCTGGGGAGATGTATGAAATTTATGTTATTTATGTTAAATAATGTTATTAATTTACCTGAAGTTGTCTATTGTTCATATTACCCTGTGTGGCAGCTGCTGCATTCCTGTTCTCTTCTCCTGCAGTCAGAAGTGCAGATACACCCTTCATGGCCACAAGGAGTCAGTCAACAGCATCGAGTTCCTGCCCTTCTCCAGCACCATGCTCACCAGCTCTGCTGACAAGACCTTGTCTCTCTGGGATTCCAGAATGGTAAGCAGGCTTTGCCTTGGTCTTTCCTGAATTCAGGCAAAGTGGTGACGTGTGGCATGTGAAAAATGAAACCCAGTGTGAAATCAAAACAGAAAGTAAGAGTGATGTGCCAGTAAAATATTCACTAACACACTTGTTATCTTCTGACCAAAAATGTCACCATATACCACTTCCTCTAGAAGGGGTCTTCCTCCCCTCCTCCAGAACTCTGCTGACTCCTCATGGAACATGCATTATTTTCTCTGTAATAAATCACTGTAGGTAGTGACAGAAACTCTGCATCTCTTCCTTTGTTCTTCTCTACCTTCTTTCTTTGGAACAGGTAAAAATGCATTGAGTACACTGGAGAGTGTATTTGTCCCTGCTGCTTTGCACACTGAATATGCAAATCCTCTTCAAGTAGAATATGAGAACAAGGCAAGAGGAATTTTTTTCCTCTTTCATCAGAAAATCTAATAATTATTGCTGTTTCTGTGGTATGGAGCAAATTTTGAAATTCTCAAATGGTTCCTTCAGTTGGTGTTAAAGCCATTCTGCATTTCTCAGGCAGTGTAAAGGTACAAGATTCCAGCCTCGAATGGAGAAAGTTGTATTCATGGAAGGGATTTGTAGAGGAAACAGGCAGAGCCATTGCTATGGATTAAATGGAGTTGTCATCGGAGCTTTACAAACACAGGATAGGAAAAACTGCCATGGAAATGACAGTGGAGTACTTGAGATGCTCATTAAGCAGTTTCTATTTATGGATCATAGAAACAGACTGAACAGAAGGTCATTTAATAATGACAATAATAATAATAATAATCATCCTGGTCAGAGAGTACAATGAGTTAAAATGAAACTAGTCAAGACTCATTATTCCTAGATGCATTGGTTTGTAGGAATATTCGATATCCAAATATGAATAATTCAAAAAGAGGGAAAAAAAAATTGAAATACAAACAAAAGTGAAGTGCTTAATGGAAAAATAGATTTCTGCTTTGTTTTGTTTTCAATAAATCCTGCAAGGAACTTTATCTTGCAAATATCTCAGTAATCTCCTGCTCATAGCAAATTAACAGAGTCATCAAGGAGTTTTCCTTTGACAAACATAAGGAAAATGCCTCTGTATTTGCTCACCAATATTGTTTTTCAGCTTTGGGTAATTTTGCTGAGATAGGAAAGATCTTTTGTGAAAAGAAAATGTTGTATATGGCATTTTGTTTTGTATTTATGCTGTTGAATTTTTTCCATGTTCAGTGGGAAATCTTGCAGGTTTGGGATAAATGCCCAAGGTGAAACATCACTTCAGATGGTGAAATCCCTGTGAAGATTCCACCTCCCTCTAAATGCTGAATGATATTAAATATTCCCTCCAGAAAGAAGATGAATTATTTGGTCCCATTAATTGGGAATAGAGTATTTTCTCACCTCTGTGAGATCAATTAGCATTAAGGAGTACATTTAAGATATTTTTAATGAAACATGAAAACCACACTCAGGTTTGTTTTCTCACAAATCAGATTCCTATTGTTAATCACATCTTGCTCTTCAATCATTAGTGCAGTCAGCTTTTTATTATTAAAGATAATGGATACAGAGAACTGTAAGAGCAGTGTAAGTTGAATGGACAATGAGGTCTGGATTTGGGGCAGGATGGAACATAAATCTTTGTAATTACTAAGTTGGAACTGCAATGCAGCCTGCAGACTTTGGAGATGCAGGGCATTGCTTTTTCCTCTTTTTTTTTTTTTTTTTCTGGATAACAGAAAGTACGATCCATCCAGTGGTTAAAAAAATCTACATCACACTGACTCTAATTTTAAATCTAAGATATATGTCGCCTATGGGAAAGTGAGAACGGAGAAAGATGAATTGCACTTGTGGCTCTTTCCAAACACTAAGGGAGAATTACGGATTTGGTGTTGGATTTGGGCAGGGACCATGCTCATGCTGTGCCAGAAGTGCAGTAGATCAGATGTGGAGACCCAGACTGCAGTTCGCTGGTGGGAATTTCTTGCCAGTGAAGCTGATGGCTCTGCTGCCAAGATAAGCTGTGGAATTTATTCCTCTTTGTGCCAGTTTCATAGAAAGGCAAGTGTGTTCTGGCTTTTCACCAGAACATTTCCTCGCTGACCCATCAGGGAAAGCATCTCCACTCATGAATTGCAAAGTGTGTCCAGTGATGAATGTGAGAGGTGCAAAAGAGCCCGTGCCCCCGAGTACAAGTTCCCCTGCCTGGGTTAATTCCTCCCATGATGAGGGACCTGCCACTCCTCTGCATCTCCCACAGCCTCAGGAGCCATTTCCTGGGGCTGCTCACATCTGTCTCGACACCACTTGAGCCAGGCTGAACCTCTGCGCTTTTTTCAGACAGATGAGATACCAAATATTTATACACTTAAATAGAAGGGGGGGAAAAAGTACTCACATTTTTCATTCTACATGTTTGAAACTTACTGATTTAGTAACTATCTCATCTGCTTTCTGACTTTTGAAATGTCAGGTTCTGTAACTGGATATTTCATTTTTGAAAACATTGTGGAGAGGCTGTAATTTAAAAGGCAGCTTCCAGTAGTAATGCCCTGAGGAATGTGTCCAGCGAGGATTTGGGAAGAATTCTGTGTGTCCTTAGCAGGACAGGCCCATTCACGTCAGTGACCCTGTTCTTGTGAACAAAGTTCAGCACACAGAGAGCTCTGTAAAAAGTCACAGTCATACAATGCTCTTTTTCTATTCAATTTTGTGAAATAACAAGCATTTGAGATATTGTTTGATAATTCTTGTCCATTTTGGTCTCTACTGCTCACTGATATTCAAGTTTAATATTTTAGTTATCCAGGATATATTTCTTTATGCAGTGCAGCTCAGTGATTTAAGATGAGACCTGTTTTTTTTGCATTCCTTTTGCAGAAGATTGCTGCATAACACTAATAAAAAGATCTCATTCCCACCCCACTATCGAACTAATCCCTCTGACATTCAGGCAGGAAGGCATCAAGATGTCAACTTCTTCCTATTTGGGTCAAAGATGACTTGAGCAGGGGTAAGGCAGTGCAGCAGAACAGTGACCAGATGCCAGTTCTGGCTCTGCACATCAAATTGTGTCCTTGTCAGTAATTTGTGGGCTGAACAGCAGAATCGAAAGTTAGAAGCTCCAAGGTAGTGTGGTCCTTGATGAATAATGCAGGCACCAATCTCGTAGGAAAAAGAGAAAAAACAGAATTAAATTGCCCAAAATCCTGCCTGAACGGCAGCAAGAGACTCCCAGTAATAACCTGGCTCTGGCCATTTTCCTCCTCAGAGACTCCTGCAGTTCCCCAGAGCGAGGGAGGGCAGTGGGAATGCAGGCAGAGCCTCCTTTCAGGCTCCTGCAGGGATATCTGTGCCTGGCTGTGGAGAAATTGGATGTGTCAGCCCCTGGGAATGGTTCCTGAGTGCGGGGCACCACACTTCTTACAGCAGGGCAGGCTGGGGCTCTAGGGCTGCACCGCACCCAGAGGAATTCATTAAGAAGAAGTAGTCAGGGGAAAGAGGGAGAGGCTGCTGGGGGCTTCTGTAGGGCAGCGTTTTGTCTTCAAATGTGGCATTGGATAAAAGAGGTTCTTAGGCACAGCCCTTTTTAGAGCAGTAGTTGCTAATAAATTGCAGCTTCTGTGCTCCGGCAGCTGCTTATCATGGTCTGCTAATGGCTCTTGAACATTAGCTGAGTTTGATAGAGTTCCCACACAATTAGGTCTGTAGGAAACAGCAGGGAAAGCCAAATGGATGTCCCACCTGGTACGAGAAGCAGCAACACTCAGCAACCCCAGCACCAAGTTCTGAGGAGTGTTACAATCGAGGTTCTGCCTGCTCTGTTCTCCGTGGCTTTTCATGATCCGCCCCACAGAGGTCTCAAAATGGTCCATCTGCGCATCCAAAGATATAGCAGAGTAAACCCCAAGAATTTGGGGGTGGTCATTTGCATTTTTGCCTTTGTGAAAGGGCTCTGGCTGAAGGCACGTGGGTCATTTGAGGACAGTGGCCATTTCTAAGGGCTTTGCACTCCGTGTCCTACCAGAGAATAAATAAATCTATGCACAGGGCAGTTTCTGAGCTGTTAGCTGAGGTTTCCAGCTGTGCTGCAGCATTTTAATGATGAGCACTTGGCTGCCTGTGTGTTTCATATGGATGTAGAATAATTACAAGGATGCTGATCTAAGCTGCAGCCTTGCAATTTTCTCCTTCACAATACAGCCCATCCTGTCCCACCCTGTGATGTCTTCAGCCTGGGACAGCCATCCTGTTGCAGCTCAGAGCTGGTTAACTCCTGGTTAAATTCAGGGAAATTGTTCCAAACTTATCATTTCTTTAGATAACCTTTTTTATTTACTTTCTTCTAATGAGATTATCTTTTAGACCACTTATTTTCCAGTGTTTATTTTATCACCATTTAGTAGTTTTTAAATTAGTAATTCCTTGACATACCCCATTGTAGTTTTATTTCTTCCAGTGAAGTATAAATTGACTTGTAGACATTTTGCTTTTCAATATGGATTTTGTCAGAACCTTTTTGTCAGTAGACTTAAAGCACATGGGAAGACGCAGATCTCTGCAGGGATTCTGCCTATCTGGTGGAGGGGTTCTGTGCCTGTGTCCCTTTGGAATGGGCATTCATGAGGCAAATTCAGGAAAAAAAAATGGAGTATTTAAGGATCAGGTGTATAAGAGAAGTACTGAGCAGCCAAAAGGGAGTGATTCTGAAAAGCAGTCTGGTTGTCTTTATACTTTTTGGCCTATTCCAGTTGATTTATCTCCTCGTAAACACCTTAACACAAAATTATCAGTCAGAATCTCCTCAGAGTATTGGATTTGTCAGTTTTATTTGAACTCTTTTGAACTCCTGAGGAATGAATTCATGAGCCAAGTGGATAGACAGGATGGGTCATTTAAAAAACCTTTGACAGGCAGTTTAAGGTCCAAATCAATCCTCTTCAAAAGTAGGTCAAAGATTGAAGTTGTCAGTATTGGAGACAAAGAGCTCTTCCATGCAAACTCCAAAGCTCCCAGTGCAATTGAATTATTTTGCTGTAAATAAGGGATGAGCAAGGATAAGTCCAGTTCCTGGCATGAAGTGTAACAAATTCTGTGTTCCTGATTCTGTGCATTTGTAAATAACGGGTTCATATTTTAAAACTCCCTGTCTTAACATGAAAAGGAATTTGAGTCACAGTGAAATATGAAATCAAGAACAAATAGTTATGAATATAGATTATGTTTTCTCCCAGAAGTAGTATCACAAAAGACAAAAGTACAGCTTGAAAAGGTTTATGTTAAATCTGTTTGGGACGCTTTCCTAGAGACTTAGTGCCAATTTTTTCAAAACAAGAAATATGGCTGAGGAAAAAAGTCAAGATTTCTTTCTAATAATGAAAAATAATTGGGAAAAAAAAGCTTGATTTGCTCATTGTAGTTCTTAAAAATGCTACATTCTGACTTTATATCAAAACAACTTCAGTAAAAAAGGTAGATTGAAATAAAATATTTCAAATAATGAACATATAAGTGCAAATTGGATCAGCTGGCCCAGAGGCAAGAAAATATCCAATATTCTTGTTTTGCTGTGGGTTTTTTTCTTTCTGAGAGGCAGGAAAACCACTGCCCTTCAGAGTGGGTGTGGCTGCTGTCCCCAGGATCACCCTCAGACTTGGAACTATGTCTTTCCTTTGGACTTGTTCCTGCTTTGTCTCGTCCTCCCAATCAAACCATTAAATCAACAGTTTACCAAACGGTATAATCAGCTGATCCCACAGGCTTTTTTTCCCTGCTAAACTAGGTTTAAATGAGACTAAACCTTTTAGATCAGACAGGTTGTTCTGCAGAGCTCAGCAGTTGGACCTGATCATCGTGAAGGTCTTTTCCAACCTAAATGATTCCATGATTCTAAAGTTCCAGATGAATTAGTGGCCCTTAAAAGGTTATAACTGTTATTAAGCTGTTCCTGTTCACTGATATGCCCAGTCCTGCCCACTGGATGTCAGAGTCCTGTTGCCAGTGGGAATTCAGCCCATTAATGAGTTGTCTTCCTCTGCCTTGTCCCCAAAACGTAGAAAAGCTACATTTTTAATTTCAAGGGGAAGTCTTTGAGAAGACAGGACAGTTCTGTGTGTTAAAGATTAAATCTCCAGCTTGACTTGCAATTCATGGGAAATGTATAAATGGCAATGAGGTTAGATTAAAATAACACTTTCCATCATGATATTCACAGTCATTTTAGCTGCTGCTGGAGAATCACAGAACCTGCTGAGCTGGAAGGGACCCACGAGGACCATCCAGTCCAACTCCTGGCTCTGCACAGCCCATCCCCAACAATCCCACCCTGTCCTTGAGAGCATTGTCCAGACACTCCTAGAGCTCTGGCAGCCTCGGGGCTGTGACCATTCCCTGGGGAGCCTGTTCCAAGAGCCCCAGGGACCTCTGCAGCTGGATGCTTTCCTTCCCATCCAGTCATGGTTTCCCTGGGTGCTCTGCAGGAGTTTCCTCCAAAGTTTGCACCCTCCAGACCAGGCTCCTTGCAGCGCAGCCCAGCCTGGCTTTGACTTACTGGTGTCTTGGAGCAAGTCTTGGCTCCTTCCTCACTTCACTGCCTTTCCCAGGGTTGGAGCAGCCCTGTGATCCATCCCTAGCAAGGCATAGCCATGCCTGCCTTGGAATCCGTGTTTGCTGCCGTGCTCCCGAGGCTCCCAGCACACAGATTACCTCTGATGCTGCAGCCCCGCAGGGCTCAGTGCCCTTCACCAAAGCTGCTGCTGAGGTTCAAGGCTCCCTTTCATCCCTGTGCTGTTTCCTTTGATCCCCAGGATGGGTGATGGGGAGGTGATCCCAACACTCAGCCAGCGGGTTGCTGCTGGGCAAGGCACTGTGGAGTGATGGAGCCATGTGATCCACGTGTCTGTAATCACAAATGAGGGACACCTGCATTCCAGCCAGCAGCTCCTGCAATTTCCACTGCCTTGGCAGCTTCCTGTGATGGTCACTGGCACTGAGAGGTTGCAAACTTGGAAGGGCAGGCAGAGAGAAGCAGTGGAGGGAAGGGTGGCATTATTTCACCACCCATTGAGGCAGATTTCATCTGTTTTCACTTGCTGCTTGTTTTAGAGTATTAGTGGTAATTAGAGTGCTATAAATAGATACATTTAACATATTGGAAGTCTGGCCATGGGTTCCAGTAAATACTGTGTGGCTCCTGGCATGGGGTCTGGGGGAGTGCGGGGTGAAATGAAAATGAGGGAAATGGAGGGAGGGAAGCAGGTTGTGCTCCTGCCTGGGCAGGGAGCAGATTGACCTGAATCTGAACTTCTTACCAGCTGCCTGTGTCCATCCATAATGTGTGGGCAGGATATATTGCAGTTAGCATGAGTTTAATTTCTATGTTGCCAATGTCACTTTGAAACAAAACAGGAGTAAAGTTCTTTCAAAGGCTTTGGGAAAGGCCTGGCTGCAGAATAACATTTGCATTGACTTCTTGGTCCTAAAACTCTAATTAAATTATTGATTATGAAGTTGGCTGATTTCTTAATAGTTCCTAATGTAACAATTAAACCAAAGTAAGTAATTAAAAATGAAAAGATTGGTCCACAAGTCCAATCTTCGAAAGGTCATTTTCAACTTAATCGCTTTTTTGAAAAAGGCAGGAATAAAACAAATGAGTCATTAGCAAAAAAGCAATTTGGTGCGTGCATGTGTGTAATAATGTTTCTACCAGATGACCACTGACCACGCGATACCTAAATTAATTTAAACTAATGGCTAAATTTACTTAGTTGCTATTTTATTAACATGTCTCTTCCAGACCAGGCCTCTGGTGTGTGAAGTGCAGTAGAAGATACAAAGCCGTAGCATGTTTCTACTCTGGACAGCTGAGAGCCCAGGGCAGAAGCCAGAAACTTCAGCCAAAGAGCTCAAAATTTCACTGGAAATATTATGTTATTGTTTAATATGATAAACAATGCTTTGTACTACACTGAGCATTTATTTTTATTATTATTTTATAGGTGTGAGAAATAAGAGTTTAGAAGCCAGTCAGGTTGGCCCATGGATGTTTACATGTGTGGAAAGTGGCAGGGAGGGGAGCACGAAGGCGTTTGCCAGAAAAATTTCAAAAGACCACTTAACACTGTTGCTTTGGATAGTGATTGTTGTGCTGGCTGCAGTTGGATTCTTCTTCAACACATCTGCTCCAAACCAAATCCTCTTCTTGATGGGGCAGTGGGGAGGAAGATTCCTGTGCAGTTCAGGTTGTAAGAGAAATAGATAAATCTGTTAGTCTGTGAAGTTAAAGGCCATGGTGGCTGTGGCTGCACATTCTCAAAAAGATCAATTAAAACTCAAACGACCTCCAGTCCTTACAAATAAATTTCCTTTCTTCTAACAATAACCTGAAGTAAGTAAGATATTTGCAATGGTAAAAACTGAATCAAAATATTGGTGATGACTCGATGTGTTTGTATAGACTACTCCCTTCTAACTGCTTGTGGATATGTTCATTCCCACTCTGGCTCCCCACAGCCTCAGGGGGTGGCTGCTTTGAACTTCAAGTCCTTTTCATAAAAGCAACCAGATTCTGCCTGGGAAATGGCTTGAACTGGGAAGCAGGCAGACCTTTGGGATGACTTCAGCTGTGTTGTGTTCAGAAAAATGGAATTTCAGACCTTGTAAGGTATTTGCGTAAAAATATTTTCTTGTTCCTTCAAGACAGCTTAAGTAGTCAGTTTTGTCATGTGCGGAATAGCTGAGGGCCCTGGTTTTGAAGGAAAAGCTGTAGGCTGCCAAATTGGTTTTGGGTAGAACACCCCATGCAGCACTGAGGGATGGTGAAGGTTTGCAGTGGGAATTCACACTTCAAACGTTGCCCATAGGATGGAATTTTTGTGGTGCATATTTAATGTACAGGGAACTGCCAGGCACTCACAGGTGTTCAGCAGTTCTGTGCTCTGACACCCTGAAGGCAACAACACGGGGAGATGTTGTTCACATGCTGTGGTCCAAGGCCAAAATGCAGTCCTTTGATTACAGCTGAATCTGTCTGCCACATTTAGAAGCATGCTTAGTAGTTGAGGATATTTTAAGAGGCAGCCTGGTTGGTCTATTGCAATACTGATATGGAATCTGGGAGGTGGTTTGTGTCTTTCTCACAGCCCCAGGGATTTGCATGTGAGTGGTAGGCATGGCACTTCCCCATATCACTTCACCATATCACTTCACCTCTCTTCCGTCTCCCCTTTCACCCTTGGACTGCAGTGTTGGGCATGAGAAAAGCACATTAAAAAGTGAGAGTCCCACCTTGTCAATGTGCTGTACTAACAACCTACAGATCATGGAATATGCTGAGTTGGAAGGGACCTCCGAGGATCATCAAGATGTTTCAACTGATATCCTAAAATACAGCACATTCGGTTCTCTCTTTCTGGAATCTTTTTCTCCACTCGTGTTTTTTGATTGTTCTGTAGAAAGGATTCATTCGATGCAAGTGAGAGACAGACCTGATTGCTAAAATGGAGGAGGTGGGATGAAGAATATGACACATGTCCTGAGAAGGAGCTTCAGGTGTTGAACAGTATCAGTGTGGATTGGGAGACATTGGCATGGGCTGCTGGAGAGGAGACCCAACGAGGAGCATTTGTGTTGTACAGTTGCATTAAAAAGTGCTCCAGGAGACAATCCTGATGGGATTTTATATTGCCCATAGAAATGGGAGCACATGTCCGTTTGCAGCCTTGCAGATGAGGTGATGTCATGGCATTGGAATTGCGAGGTTGTCAGAACTAGAAGTGACTCTGTGGAGATCTGTCCCTTTTGGTATCCTGAGAGCCCCGAGTGTCCCTCACTCAGCAGCAAAGAATACACTGCTAATTGCATGCTGAAATTTATGGGAGGCAATGGAAAGACATCTGTCTCCATCACTGGGCCCATCTGGAATTTCCCATCAAGGAGACAGTGTTCCAGTCAGAGGTGTGACTTGCTGTGTCATTGCAGTTGACAGCCAGGTTTTCTTGCACCATGACATTTGCCAGGCTCTTCAGCTGAGGACAGGCTTCTCCTCTGAGTACCCTGGAATTGCTCACAGAATTTCTTCTGCGTGTTTTCTCCTCCTGTGTGTACTCCTTTATTTTCTTGGAACAATTAGACATACCTCAAAGACACACATTTATCAAGGCAGTCAGCGTGCAATTGCTCATCCCTGCCATAAATCCCAGTGTCCCACACTATCCCATGACAAATCCAACTGTGAGTGCACTAATCCCCTCACAAATGTTATGTTTGGATGGCTTGTGTCCTGCTTTCCTGGCAGGCTGAGGTCTGTGAGCTTCTTTTCAGGAGAGCAGTCCCAGAGCCCTCTTGGTCATGGGGTGATTTCAGATCTAGAGTAGAAAAATGATCTGCAGCAGCAGCATCGTTGTCTCTCAAGTTCAGACTTCTGGCAATGGTTCACTGTGGCACTACTAAAATTAATTGTTTCAAGACTCAAAGTGTCCTGGCACCAACACAGGCGGAATGAGACACTGCCAAAAAGGTACCACCAGTTGATCCCCTGGGAACTGGCTGTTCCCGCTCTGCTCAGCGTGGTTTTCAGAACAGAAAGGATTTACCGGTAAAGACTGGTTTTACAGTTTATTTAGCTTCTCATTTTCTCTAAAAATAAATATGTGATTATTGCATTCCTGTTTTCCCTCTTCTGTGGCTCAAGCCCAGCTTCTCTGCCTCCAAGTGGGTTTCAGGCCAGTGTTTTGCAAATGATAGTATTTTACATGCCAGTCCCTTACTCAGCTGATTGTTTCTTTCCCCTCAGAAAACGTTTTATAGAGAAGCAATAATCTTTCAGAAATAAGACATCACACTCGGATTGGAAGCACTGGGACAAAGCTGGTAGGCAACAAGCAGAATTCAGCAATGTGACAAAGCCTTTGTCTATGATCTTCCCCTGCTGGCAACAATGGTCCAGCATCAATGGCCCAATTCTGCACTGTGAGCAAACCATAGGAAAGGAGGTTACTCAGTGGTGGATGTTGATACAACTGTGCCAAGGCCTACTTTTGATTTAATTCTCTGCTGGTTTATATGAGATTTGTGCGAAAGCAACAAAGAGTTGCTTGAGCAAAAAGTTACGGAAGTGCAGGAGCGGTCAGGACCTGTGCCAAAGCTGTCCCGCTTCCCATCTCCATCCAGCAGTGCCATGCAACTGGTTTTACTGGTTGAGATGGAAATTTGAGTCTGAAACTCACTGCATTTGGAAATGCAGGTAGAATTTATTTGACCCAGTTAAAGTGCAAATAAGTGTCAGTTGTATTTATATGAGTGTAGTTGGAATTTATAGAAAGTCAGGTTCATAGGCAATGGGATAGGCAATGCAAGATACTGTGAGGGAAAAAAGTTAAGCAGTTTTATTCTGGGAAAAATGTGTAACATATTAGAATAATTTTGGTTGAGAGGCAGATTTTTTGGTGAAATTGGGTCCCTCTAAAACCTTTCTTTCCCTAATCTAGAAAATGGAGTTTGCAAGAACTGCTATGAATTTACAGAGTATTTTTTTTTTTTTTTTAATCCAAAAAGTACTCTTTTTCTGGAGGAAAATGCACATATCGCTTTTAATTTAGACCCTGGTGTTTTCAGTGGAGTGTGACTTGCTGTAAAGGAGAGAGAAATAACTGCTGAACACATAACTGCAAAAGTGTGTGTCTACAAAGATGGGGCTGCACACCTTTTCTAGATATATTTTGCTACCACAGAAACCCTTATGAGTAGTCAAGAGTTAATATCTGTATTAAACCTAAACCAATACAGACCCTACTCAACACTAATGATAGCTAAGAAGGCAGTAAATTGTGTGTACTGGTGTAATGTTCAGAAATGGGCTAGGTTGGTGGTGACAGCCCCCATCTGCTGTCTGACTTACCACTTTTGAGAGTTTGGTTATTAAACAAATTAATGGAGCAATTTACATTTCTTACTCACTCAACATTAGCAAGTGGATTGTATTTCCTAATTAGCATGTAAGGAAATGGATAATAAAGCTTTTCCCAAAAAATATGCATTGCTGGTTTTCACACCTTACTCCAAATTTTCTCATTTTTTAACCTGCCAAAACGAAATAAATGTCTACTGGGGGTATGAAAAAAGTAATTCTTTCTTCTTTAACTTCCTCTTAATTAACTTTTAATGTATGCTGTTACTCAAGGATCATTCCTTAATACTAAATGTGTCTACAACAGAAAAGACAGATTTAAATGATTTAGGTAAACATCTGCTGAACACAGGGGCATGAAAAACATTCAGAAAAACAGTGGCTTTCTGCCAGCATTCACAGACCCAAAAAAAGCCACAAAAAATTGTTTTCCATTTCTGTAAATCTTCTTCCCTTGTATATATGAGCTTAGAGGAAATGATCAGTTCTTTAGGTGCAGGTAACATGGATTGCAAATGGTGCTTATATAAAATATATATCTATATCTATATCTATATCTATATATCTATATATATCTTTATATCTATATCTATATCTATATGTCTATATCTATATATTATATATATATATATAATAAAAAATTTCTGAATAGCACCAAACTGCTCTATGAGCATCACCAAAGTAGCAGAGATTTTGAGGGAGGACATCTTTCTGGTATAAAAGTCAATGTTTTGACTTGTTCTGGAGCAGCCCTCTTTTCCTTAATTTAAGACCAGGAAAGGAAAGAGTTCCACAGTTCCTGCCTACCTGACTATATAAAGTTGATCCATACTGGTGTTAAATAACTCTGTTTAGATAAATTGGTTCTGTCTTTAGCAATTTGGAACAATCTTCATAAGTAATGTGCAGTAAGAAGGTATTAAAATAATTGCCTGCTATTTATTTTCAGCAATATTCAACATGAGAAATGGCATAATAAAAAGAAATATTTTGTGGCAATCTCAAGATTTCCAATAGTTGAGTCAATACAGTAAACACAATATAGTTTTCCAAATAATTATAGAGACTGAGGATACGTTACAGACCTAAACACAAAATCACTGTTAACATTGTTTGAAAATTATCTGATGGAAGAGAATTTAATCATAATAACCCGATCGATCCAATTATTTCTGTGGAAACATCTTTATTTTGCAAGTTTCTCTCACATGCAGGGTAGCATCCCAGTGGAAATTTTCTCCATGTCCTGGGGGAAGCAGGGAGGGCTCAGTGCAGGTGCCCAGGAAGGATTTCTGGGGTGGACAGAGCTCAGAGCTCGGGGTGTGCAGTGCCTGGCAAAGGAGCTGCTCTGCTGCCGAGGGCCTGGGCAGTCCAGGGATGTCTAACTGGAACTGGTTCTGTCAACAGTTTTATCCTAGAATAGATGTAGAAGTAGAGCTTGGATCCCATATCTTGTATTAGATGTGTGAAATGGGTCACTCAGGCACTTGTACCCGCCTCCCCCCCACCATGAGCTGTGTCCTGGCATCTGCAGGATTGGGATGATTGGATTTGCAGGAAAAGTCAGTAGGTTTAAAACTTCCTGTGTATCAATTCACAGAGGAAACCTCTGTTCTGCAAAAACAGACTGTAGTGTCTATGGAATTTGGGATATTCCCCTTCAACAATTTTGATCTGTTTTTCAGTTTCTAACAATATACTTAAATCTTAACTTATTAATATTTTAGAACAGAAAGTTGCTTTGATTCAGTAAGCCCAAACTTTGTAAAAGGTGTTTTTCAGCACTGCTGATATTATTTTACCAGATTTGTGTCAGCTGATTTATTTAAACTGACCTGTTCCTTGAGCAGGTTTATTGTTAGAAGAGGTCTATTTCCCACATTGTCAATACTTGTTGACAACACTTCTGTTAATAACAGGATGCGAATTAAATCATGAGGAAGAGCATAAATATGAGTAAAATCAGAGCTGGGTGCTGGGTGCTCAGGACTGTTCCCAGCTCTGGAGTAACAGTGTGCTCTGATTCCTTCTGGCTGCACCCGTGATGGCCCTTACAAAATTCCTGCCCTGATGAGAAGTGTTCCACAAGTGAGGGATGTCCCATTCCTTGCCCGAAATTCCTCCTTATTGCATGGATCCTACTCTGCCAAACCCCACATAATGCCATGACCAAAAGCAGGCAGAGGGATCTAAGTGATGGCTTCAAGACAAAATAAATTAGGTAAACCTTGCTCCATTCTCTGTCAGTGTTACTGTCCCGTTTTCAAGAGGGATCTGGGATGGTACAAGAGGGAAGATGACAGTGTAGAGTAGATAGATCATGTTATACTTCCCTCCCAGATAATTATGGATGGTGTAGGTTAAGAGGGAGAAAGATGATAGAAAGATAAAATCAAGAATAAATGAAAAATAAGTAGTAAGAAAGATGGATGTGAAAGCAAAGGAAGCAGTGGTGTCAAGAGAAAAACAAGGCATAAAAGAGCTTAAGGAAAGGAAACAGCTAACAAAAATCGGGACATATTATATATTTTTGGTATCTGTTTTCTGCTCAGAAGCTTCTACCAAATAAAAGGCTGTATAATAGTGATTGATTTGTAATCTCTGGTGTCATTGCCCTCGTTTCCCCCAAAGCCTTCGGGAGGCTGGCTGTTGAAAAGTATGAATTGCAGCAAAGAGATGGTTCCTGGCAAAAAGAGGGATCAATTCCCTCCCTGCCAGGCAGGGCTGCTCCCTCCCATAGCATTTGCTGCCTGGTATCCTGTCTGCAAAAAGCCTCCAGCCGTGGTGCCCAGGGAGGACATAGGGATACCAGGATGGCAAAACAATCATTCCCATTGCTGCTGGAGCCCACTGGGGAACGCTGAGGACAGACAGCATGTTCTGAGTTTAGTAATTCAGTTGTTTTTCAGGATGAACCAAAAATTGGGTGGCTTTTCAGGACTCAGTGCTGCCCCTAGGCTGGTGGTCCCTGAGGGTGCCAGCTGGAGAGTGTGTTGGCAGCAGGAGTTGCAGCCAGGCTGCCCAGGGCACGTGCCTGGGGTGAGCTCCTGTGCCGCTGCAGAACTCCCAAGGTTTTTTCTCCTTTTTGTGTGCCCAAGGCACTGGGCAGGCAGCATTTTGAGGAGAAACATGGAATGTCTGCTGAGGAGCAGGAACAGCAGAGGCTGCTGGTCCCGAGGGAGGGCAGGACTGGAGGAGGTTTCACAGCAGTTGTATCCTCAGGGAGCAGAGCGAGGTTGTGCGAGGAGGAGAACACAGCCCCAGGCTGAAATCCCAAAGGAGAACAGCTTTGGGACAACACGCCAGAGCACCTGCAGCAAAGGGAGCACATTCCCAGGTGTGAGCTCCTCCCTCCTCTTTTGGGGCCAAGGAGCCAGGCGAGGGCCTTCAGCAAGAGCTGAGGAAGAGGAGGTGAGGGCATTGGGTGGGAGGGCTGTCCTGGTACCTCATTGTGATGCTCCAGGGTGGGATACAGGTGTTTAGCAGGTGTCCATGGAACCTGGCCATGAGGTAGGGTGGGAGGCTGGGGATGAGCCCATCCCACTGCCACCTACCTTGGCAAAGGTCCTCTCAGCCCTCCTGCTGTGGATACAGAAGGAATAAATAAAAATGCAAAAGAGGAATTACTAAAACTGTCCCTTGATAACCAAATGGTTGATCATAAATTGGAGTGTCTATGCAAATGAAGTAAATAATTAAAAACTCCAAGAACAGCACTGACTAGGTGGTTGATGGCTGGCAATTATAAACGCTGAATTTTTAATATGCATACATCTAAGGAGCCAGTAAAAATTAGCTCCTAGACTAATGGACTTGCCTTTCTTCCAAGGCAGAATTTTAATGAGAGCATTATTTATAGCAGAGACCAAGAACGAGCATTTTCTTGCTTAGTCTCATTTCTTCTTTGCTGGCACTTTATTCATTAACCTCTGAACTTCTCTAGAGAAGAATAATACCCTACACAGTGGAGGGCAAAGATCACCTTGACCCCCTGAAATTAGTCACGGGTCGGGTATTGTTAAGAGAGTTACGTCTTCTAACAAATAATATTCATAAAACGCTGTTGGTGATATGTCCTCATTTCCTGCTGGTTTCTGGGTCATTTATCTGCAGCTCAGTTCACTGAAGAGAAAATGAACAGAATGTGGCGTCTTGTAGTGCAGAGCTTCTTGTGCCATCTTGTCTTGTACCGTGCAACACCATGAGATTTTAGAATTTTATTTGAAAATTTGCAGAACTGGAATGCAAGTTATAAGTCGTGCATTTTAAAGGGCTTTATGTGCTTTCCTTTTGAGCTTCTTTTTCTTAAATATTTTATGTTAATTTTTTTCTAATTTAAGAACAAAAAAGACTTGTCTATCTTTCAGTAATCAGGAAAGCTCTGGCTTAAATTGAAAAAGTACAAAACCAATAAAATTAATGAAAGCGCTTTACTTCTCAGATCAAGAGATAACTGTGTGTGCTGACCCTAGTGATGAGGGAGACAGGAAAGGAAAATGAGCAAAAATGAAAATAGTATGTTGGGGGGTTGTAATCAAAGCCAAATGAAAGCATTTTATCAAAGTAGGCACTTCTCATTCAGAAAAGATACATAATTTTTTGCCTTTGCCTTCTGAAAAGACAAAGCTTAGGTTGTACTTCATTCTTTACTAATCAAAATCATGTGTTGAAAATGTTCACCTGCAAAGCACACATAAATAGTCCAAGAGTCGAGCTGAGTGCTCGCAGTGTGAGGGATGGAATGAAATTTGGGGTTGCCCTGCCCTGCTTGAATGCAGTGTCAGGGTTCCTCCCACAGCTTTCAGCCATATATGCCATTGGACTTCCTTTGCTCCACACTGCAAAATGGGCACTGATTCCATTGTCGTTGGAGAGTCGGATTTCAAGAGAGGCTTAACCTGTTCAGGCTGTAAATGCTGTTTAAGTAGTACTTTTTATTTATTACAGTTCTTGTTACAATGTTCTTGAACGTGGACGTTCAAGTGACTGAACCCAGAGAAGACCTCTGCATAAGAAGTACCATTTAATTTGGAAGATGCCTGAACATTGCTATGGAGCAGAGTTGTTGATGTGCGTGTCTAATGCAGATAATTTCTTTTCTGAATTAATTTTTTAAACTCTTTGGGTTTTGACAGTAATATCTACTCTGAGACATGTCTGTGTATCTTAGGAAGTTGTCAGATCCATGTCTGAATCAGGAGCTGTTTCATCTTGCTGAGATGGGAGGGGGTTTGGGAATGTTGTTAACTTTCCATCACCTTTAACAGGATACAAAGTGGATGGACATCTGATTGCTTATAATGGGACCATACATGATGTCAATATGCATTCCATGTATTTTTCATATGAATAGCAAGTTTAGACTGGAGAACATGAAATGATAGTGGGGACAGCAGAGTAACTGTTCCGTAAGAGAAATTTCCTCACTTGTAGCTGGTTTTGTATGTAACTGGATGGGAAAACTGGAGCAGGTGTACCAGGGCACAGCACTTCCCATGGTCTGGGAAGTTGCAGCAGAGACTGAAAGGATGGTCTCTTGTCCAGTGTTACTGAATAGTCTGAAGGTGACCAGGAAAATGAGACCTCTCAGCCATGAATCCCATCAGTTCCTGTGTGTTTGAAGCACATCAGGGCTGGTGACTCTTATGGAAACATCCCCTGTGCAAAACCAGCCAAGGCAGCATTGCAGTGCTGAGGGAATGTCTGAATGAACTGAACTTGTGAAGTGCTCCTCTGGTTTTCCCTTCCCTGCCCTAGTCCTGGTGGAATAGCTCCACGATGTAAGTGTATGTTTTTCATGTCTGAGCACAGAACTTCTCCACTAAGCCTACTACGTGTGCCTGAGCTTGCACTTGATTTCCAGTCTTTCTTCCCTGCTCTTCGCTTTGCAGGTATTTCCTGAAAGTCTACTTGTTTTACTCATTACACACAGTTCCACTGGAATTCCAGCTCTGAAAATCCTGGCCATTTTCTCTAATGAAGGGTAAGTAAGAAAGTGTCAGCATCTTTCATAACAGAAACTGGAGAACTTTAGAAGACTACACTTTGCAGGCTCTCCCTCACATGATTCAGTTCAAATTCCTGTGGTTTCCTCAGGTTCAGGTATTCACCAGAAGCACCCACAGCTCCCACCACTGTTGTTAGTCCGTGTGGGAGCCCCATGCCCCTGCAGAGTTCCCCATGGGAACACATTGGGAATGCAGGGAATTGGCACCTGCTTGTGCCTTGGAGCCCCTTCTCCAGCCTTGGGTCTTCATTGCCTGCAGTTCACGTGGGCCAGGGTCTCCTCCTACTGAAGGGTTTGTCCCTCAGCCCAAATTCGTGCCCTTGCCTGACCTCAGCTTCTGTGTGGACTTGCTGTGTGGGCGATAACATGCCCAGATTTTATTGGACATGCCCTGTTCTCCAAGGCTGTCTGCAGAGAAGACCTTACAAAAAGAAGCTGGGAAGTGACTGCCTGACAGATCTCTACCCAGATGTACCCAGATGGGGTTCCTGTACGGAGCCCTTTCATCCACCAGTCAGTCCAGATGCTGGTGAAAGCCACTCTGCTCCCATTTGAACTGGGGCTTTTCAAGTTGTCTCTTGTATTTCATTTCTCCTTTGATTATTACATTTTTATTCATTCTGTCTTGAAAGACTCATGGCCTTTTGTAACTGCATGTCCTTTTTTTCCTTCCATGAGGACTTCTTTTCCTTAGAAATACGGAATATATTACAGAAAGTAAAAGTAGAAGGCTTTCCTTTTGCCCTCAGCTGGCTGAGGGCTTGGCAGCTACCGGCTCCAAAGCGGTGCCAATGTGAGGAAAGAAAACATAATGGCAAAGAAAAACAAAGAAGTGACTTTCTATATTGTGAAATGTTGCAAACAGGAATGTTTCATATTTCCCCCACTGTCAGTGTAAGCATTCAACAACAAATCAATAGTGCCCAGCAGGGAATGGTTCCCTTCCTTCATTTTAATCTGTACAGCTCATCGTGGCATCGGGAGAGCAGCAGTGCCAGGAAAAGGGAATGATTTCTACCAGGATTGTATTGCAGCTGCCCCACCCTCTTTCCCAAAACAAATTCCTGGGGGTTTTGAGGCTTTAATTTTACTGCCTCAAGAATCAGAACACAGACATTTGTTTTCTCCCTGGCTGCTCCTGCCATCACAATGCTGAGGGCTGTGCTGTTCTCTTGGTTGCTTCACACTTTAATTTCCAGGGGCTTTGACATAATGCTGTGGCTTCTCGGCATAGGAAAGTTATCATCATTCCCAAGGCAGAGGAAATAGGAAGGGAAAAAAGTCCCAGTATCAGCTTCTGAGTGACAAAGGTCTATGTTAGAAACCCACCCATTCAATCACTGCATGGAACAAGGGCAGATTTTCATGAAAAGAAGCTCCCAGAGGGGTTGGGGTAGGAAATACATTAATTAAAGCACTCTGCAAAATAGTGGGTGAGGAAATGCATACCATTTCCATTCCATTTTATGCTACGCTGAGCACTTTTTTGACCTTCAAACAGTAGATGGAAATGTGGCGTTGAAAGCATTCATACTCACTGGGAGTGCAACTCGATCGTTTCCTCTGCAGTTCTTCATAGTAGAAAAAAAGCAGGAGAAATATGATGGTGTTACCATATTTGCAGCTGTAGTTGTTTAGAGCTCAGGCAGACTAACATTAACAAATGATGATAATTAGGCTTGATTTGCATATTAAAATTGTCTTAATTAAACACTGATTCAGTAAACGTTTTAAGGCTGTAATCGATCTTTTGCAGGCACTCTTGGTTATTTATATGATCTAATAAAGGCTGGAGGCTTTGTTAATGAGCCCTCTATTTCCTAACTTGTATGTGTCAATGAGATTATTTCACCGACAATTACAGAGCCGGCTGCTGTTAATAACTCACCAACCCCAAGGCTGGAATTCTTTTGTCTGAGGCTCCTTTAGTGGGACCCTGCTGTTTACACTTCCTTGCTGCTCAGACCAGGGCCCATGCCGCAGCCCTTCCTTTCCTGGGGAAAAATCCCAGGGCAGAGATTTCATGGGGAGATTTTGTGACTGTAAAATCAAGCTGGAGGTGTCCTGCGAGCTGTTTGAATAATGGATCTAATATTTATACGCGTTGAGCTCAGTCATAATACATTTGGTCCCAGATCTAATCCTGGCAACTCTGACAGGCTGAACTTTGTGAGAAACTTTTTTTAATTTAAGAGGTAATGTAATCATGCTGTAATTTTACAAGAGGCCTCTGAAAAGGCTGCCAGGAGTTTTGCTTCTCTTCAGTGTCGCTGCAGTCTTTTGCCAGGACGTGAATATCTTGGGAAAACGGTGCTAAAATAGGTGAAGAGCTCTTGCTTCTCAGTTGCTAAATGTTGTTACCCCTGACAAAAGCATTCTGGGAAAATTTCACCTGGCTTTGGAATGATGTTTTCAGTATTTTTTTATTATTTGACAGCTTCATGCACATGAAGGACTATGTATTTATGTACATATGTATGACTTTATAATGACATCTGTTTTGTTGTGGGGTATTCCCAGTAAAGATTTTCTGGTTTCAGTCCTCTACTCCTGCTTCTTTGAAGGAGACGTAAATAGCTGCATGCTCTGGTCTCAAAAGTCCAGTCACCAGTTCTGGAGCCAGTTTTGATAGATTAAAAACTATATTTATTCCTATGTCTTTTCAGTCATTATGTTTACTGGGAAACATTAATAAACTTAACAAAGCTAAACCACTAGAGTATATTTTTAATGATTAAAATAATTATGCTGTGGAGTGACCAATAAACTCTTTAAAACAGGCAGGAATTTCAAAATTGGTGTTTTGCCTAATTCCATTTGTATCAGGACTGAATACAGGATTTTACTGGGAGCAGTGCTATGATGAAAAATAAAGCTTAGATGTCCAGCAGACTTACTGAAAAATAGAACTACTCCCCTCACTACCCAGACCTTCCTGCAACACTTTTTTTTTCTCTGGAAAATCCTACTGCTGAAAATGTTGGCATGAATTTGGTTTCAAATACTTATAAAATTCTGAATTTGAAATTGCAGAAGGTTAGGAATAGTTTTGATGGGCTTTTGCAATCCTTTTTCTCCTTTCACTCAGAATTTGTAGATGGTTTAAGCAGGATCTGGTGTAGAGAATCTGTGGACAGTGTGTTTGTAAGAGCTGATTGCAATATTTTCTCCTCTTCCACTGGGGATTTTTTCATTTTAATTTTGATATCTGAAGACTTTTTTAAAATTACACAATCACTTTTTTTTCTTAATTTTATTTTTTCTTGCAGTGACTTCTTTTTCCAGTGAATAACTTCTTCAGTGTTTCTAGCCAAGTAGTCTGGATTCTCTTCTCAGATCCTGGTTATTCAAATCACAATCCTGTTATTCCCAAAGCAGCAGTTGGGAAAAGCAGATCATGGTGAGCAAGTGGTGTGCTTTCCACTTCCATTCAGATCCTGGTTTCTTTGCCAAGCCCCCTCTTTGAGAAGTCATTCCCTTGCTGTTGGTTAGTGGAGAAATAGAGATCAAAGAAGAGCCCGCCTTTGCAGAGCTGTTCAGCAGTATTAGTTGGTGGAGGAGAACTGCAGCCATGTTCTGTTACGTTTGCCCTTTTTTGTTTTACTTATTTTGGTATTTTTTGCTGTGCTTCTGCCATTTGAAATCTGGCTGAGATGGATTTGGTGCATTGTGACTGCCAGAACAAAATTCACACTGTGAATGCAGCAGGCTTACAAATTCCTTTATTCCAATAGAAGTAAACCCTCTCCCAGTGGCTGTCAGACAAGTAAGAACTTTGATCTTACTGGCTTACTCTTGATTTATGCTGACTCTTTGAAGGGAAGAAATTCTTTAACTTTTTCTTTTTCCTTTTTTTTTAAACGTTTGGGCCACCTCCCTTGTCTTACTTAATAAACACAGTTATGTATGTACCTGCTTTTGTCTCTATACCGTCTTTTGCAGTTAAAGCCACTTAGTTTTTCCTTTCTCCTGCTATGAAAAAAAATCCATTGTTCCGATAGGAATTCACAGAAGGCAACAATTTGGCATTTTGGCCAAAATTTAGCCTCGGTTTTTAAGAGCATTAAAGCCCTTCAGACTCATACGCAACTTCTCATAGTCAGATAAGGAGGAAATTATTTCCCACATGTAGTGCTCTCTTTTTCTTATATATAATTAAATTATGTATTCATTGTTTTATTCTGCCTTCAAATAACTTAATTTTCAAAGCCAACAGAAATGATTTTGTATTTTTTCTATGCTTGCACTACGCTTGTAACTTTTCCAGTTATATTCCACCAGAAACTTCCACTCATTTATAATTCATCTTTTTGATCTTTTTTGCATTAAAGTAATAGAGCTCATGGTGTTTAATGTTAGACAGCCCTACCAGGTTCCTGTCATTCAGCCACTTCTCTCCTGAAAACTGTTGGTCTGTTTTGCAAAGCAATGGAATGCCAAGTTAATTGAAACTGCTGCAAGGTTCCTGGGTTAATCCGCAGCTAACGAGCTCCAGCACATTACTCACAGCAGGATTTCCCTGGCCATCCCTTCCCATGCACTGCTGATCCTTCCCTCCCTGGAACATTGAAACTCCTGGAGTGACACTGCATAGGAGGAATGCAGTTATGGAATTTGGCTTTCCTGATGCTGGCAGGGTGATGCTTGTTCAGCTGCCTTACGGATCCTTAGGACGACGCAGCAGCTTCTGCTGATGAACCCATCTGCCAATACCAACCACGGCAGCAATACACAGCTCTGCTCTCACTGAAAGAATTTCAATATCTTGGAGGGATTTCTTTTTACTGTTTATTTTCTTGTAGAGGAATGATGGGTCCCTGCCCTCCCTGGCTGGCCTGTCGGGGCCATGCAGGTGGGACTGTGCTCGTGTGTGATCTCTTCAAGTGGAGGTGACATTTCTCTCTTTTCACAGAAGCAGGTACCCAAAAGGATCTGCTTCCCATAAAACCTTTGTTCCTCCTTGTGCAGCTGGAAGTTTGATGTCTCTTACAGGAGTTGAGTGAGGAGAGAATCTCACACAGTCATGTCTGTTTAAATACTGCCTGTGGTTACAGTTTTCCACAGACTGCAGTACAAAAATCCAAGTGTCAGTAGAAGACAAAAAGATAATTCACTTTCATCTCGAGAACAAAGCTGAACAGAGGAGCTTTTTTCAACTTTTTTAATTCATGAAACATTTATCTTTGAGTCAGGTTATATTATGCTGGCAAGAATATAATCTGTCAGCATTTTTACTATAAACTCCTGTTTTTAAGGTTTTTTAGTAGAGCCTTAGAGGTTCACTTTGAACAGATTTAGCATACAAGATCTAGGCCTAGAAACATACTTCTCATCCCAATTAAGAAAAATTAATATGCCTGCATCATAAGTGCAAAAGATATATTAATACTACATTCAGGTGAAAGTTCAGACCTACACAAATGAGGTAATTCAGGGGTATTCCAGAGCAAGGTTAATTAATTTTTTTTAATATATTTAATAGCAGGTGTTACTAACTGTGAAGTGAAAGGAAGGCTGGGCTGTGATGAAAAGCATGGTGTTGGGCTTAGCTGGCAGGCAGAGCTCCCTTTCTAGTTTTTATTACCTACCAGATTTAGAAAAATGCTGCTTCTCGAGTTTTTAATGTTTCACAGTATGAAAGTTGTTATAGAAGTTCATGCATTTTAAAGAGGTTCAAAATTCTTTTTTGTTTCTTTGGGAAGATGTAGTGAATAAAGGTTTTTTTTAAAAAAAAGAGCCCATCAGCTGATGTACTTCAGTTTTGGTGAACACACCTGCCTCTGTGAATCCTCGTGTAACAGAGCACACAAATGGTGGCAAGTCAGTTTTATTCCCCAAAGAAGGGATTACAAAACATCTGAGTCATGCCCTGGCCTTACCCCTGGTCTAACATCCAGAAACCTTCTCTGCGTGATTCTTCCCCCCAGGCTCTGCTCCAAGTGAGGAGAACAGAAGCAAACTTTGCACTGAAGGTTCTGTGCTCGAGTTTCTCGAGTAAACCGTGTGGTGACAGATGGTGAAACTGTTCCCTAGATTTGCTCAGTGCTCACTGCTCAGACACTGCACTGCTGTGCCCGTGAAGCCTCCGAGCATAACTGGGAGATGGATGCGGTTCTGCTCTGCTGGGAGTGGAGCCCTCTGCATGTGGCAAGATGGGGCAGATGGAGAGCGGCTCTGGCTGCGAGCAGGGCTGGCCTGGAGGGGACAGACAGAGCCTGGGGCATGCAGCGGGCTGCTGCAATGAGTTACAGAATCACAGACTATCCTGAGCTGGAAGGGACCCACAAGGATCATCAGTTCAACTCCTGGCCCTGCACAGACACCCCAACAATCTCACCCTGTCCCTGAGAGCATTGTTCAAACACTCCTGGAGCTCTGGCAGCCTTGGGGCCGTGACCATTCCCTGGGGAGCCTGTTTAGTGCCCCAGCACCCTGTGGAGGAAGGACCTTCCTCAAATATCCAACCCAAATCTCCCCTGGTACAACTCCAGGCCATTCCATTGGGTCCCGTCACTGGTCCCCACAGAGCAGAGATCAGTGTCTGCCCCTCCTCTTCCCCTCACAAGGAAGTTGCAGACCCCGATGAGTCCCCCCTCAGTCTCCTCTTCTCCAGCTGAACAGACCAAGTGCCCTCAGCTATTCCTCACACAGGAAGGCCTCATGGCCTCATGGCCCTTCACCATCTTTGTTGCCCTCCTTTGGATGCTTTGACAGCTTAATATCTTTCTTACATTAAGGGACCCAAAACTGCCCCCAGCACTCGAGGTGAGGCTGCCCCAGCCCAGAGCAGAGTGGGACAATTCCCTCCCTGGCCTGGCTGGCTGGCTCAGGCCTAATGCCCCAGGACAGGGATGTCCCTCCTGGCTCCAGGGCACTGCTGACTCAGATCCAACTGGCCATTGACCAGGTCCCTTTCTGTGGCACTGCTTTCCAGCCTCTCATTCCCCAGTCTGTCCATACAGCCAGGGCTGCCCCACTGCAGGTGCACTTTCCCGTGTTGAACCTCATATGGTTGGTGTGGGCTGGGAAAGAAAGGAGCTGTCTTGCAAAGGTAGAAGGGGCAGACGTTCTTAGACTCTTTCCTCCAGTTTTTGTGCTTACCCATCATATCCCATGAAAATGAGTTTTCGCTCTCCTAAAAATTACCCTTTTCTCTCATGAAGAGGTTCAAGTCCCTTTTGATATCTCCATGTACCCACTTCATTCCAATGACGCAGGCGATTCTCTGGCGCAGAGGGACAGCGGAACCACAGCTCTGCAGGATCTGCCACATTCCCTGTGGAGCTCCCCAGTGCTGCCTGAGGCAGACAGGCCGTGTTGTGAATAAGGCATGGGAATGAGAAGGATGCACACTTTTAATTTTGCACTTTGCTATGAAAACGAAAGCCCTTGGACAAATCCAGCAAGGAAGACTGAAAGTGGGTTAGAGCTTCCCAGTAAGGCGGTAGCCAGAAATGACAGTACACTGAACATTCCTTGCTTTAGGAAAAGTTCAGGTCCAGCCAAGGGAGCTTCCAAAACATTACACTGTTTGATTTGCTGGGAAAATTCTACCTATGTAAGCTCAGAATTTTCATTTTCCCCCAAATACAATTAAACTTTTCATGAAGAACTGTTGGGAGGTTTTGTTTGTTTTTAATAAAGAGAATGAGGTGAACATTTCCACAGCTGAGTGCTTCATGGTTTGAACACTTTTCTTAGTTTAGTCCTTCTGAATGAACATTATTTCTTTGAGTTAATTTCTAAATGAACCAAGAAATTACAAATAAATCTCCTATCTGAACGGTGTTTAGATAAATCTCATACTCACGTGTTGTTATCTAAACGCTCATATCAAACTCATAAAGGTAATTACCTATTGTGACTAGGATATTACACCCAGCTTGATCTAATGGATTTGTTATCTTGATTCTGGACTTGCAAAGTAAGTTTGTTCATGTCAGATGTTCATGTATAGCAAGGCATTCAAAATGCAGAAAGGAAACCAAAAGAGCAGAGTTTGAGAAACATGAGTAGCTTTCAGATGACACTCTACTGGTTTTGGCTGTGTGTTTTCTCCAGGGCTGCTTGCAGTATGGCTTGTTAAGTTTGGGAGTTTTATTTTGTTGCTGCTGAAATGGTAATTAACATAAGTATAGGAAGATTCAGCTGCTGTGTTACATAGTAAAAGGTTGAACTTAATTATTGCAATGCAAAGAAGCAAAGAAGCAAAGAAGTGAGCTAATTATGATTGTCTTCAGCCTGTCTTGTCTTACCCTGCTATTCCTATATCTGTGTGGATACACAATAGGGAGGATTTACAGCAGAATTTCACTATTGATTCCCAAATTTTGGGTTTTTATCCTGTGAAAGTAGTAACAGAAAAATAATTTGAATTTGAAACCTTAACTACTTTTGCAGCAGGAGATGACTGCTCACAGATCCATAGCTCCAGAGATCAGGCTGCTTTTCCCCAATACCAGATTTCATTTTAACAAAGGAATTTTTTCTCTCTCGGGAGTCTTTTAGGTAGCTCCAGTCCAAGGCAGGCAATTAATGCCTGTGTTCAGTGGAAGCTGAGAGGTTGATAGGCTCCATAGTATAATGCCAGGGTGTTTCTAACCACTGATTCTAATGTTAATTTCTGGATCTCAGACTGGAAAATTATATGTGTGTGTGCATGTGTGAATAATAATTAAAAAACCCCAAAACCTCAACGATGCAGAACACTTCATATTTTGTTTTCTTTGAATGTTGCTGTTATCTGTGTATTTCTTGCAGAGGAAGAATGTGTGATTATTAATGTAATTGGGCAATAGCTCAAGGAGGGAATGGAACTCAGATTTCATCCATTAATATTTCAGTCAAGACTCAGTTGACAACAATAATGTATTTTCCATGATTTATACTGCTGGAGTGTCCCATGCAATGAGACTGGATAGACCCCATGGGTTAAAGGTGGGGGAAATGGGCCATTTTCCAGCCTCAGAGTTCTGCTCTGATACTTTGTTGCTTCTCCTGTTCTCAGTGTGTGATTGTTCCCTATGTAAGGGGTGATGGTCAGTGAGACCTTCAGGGTGCAACAAAGGACTGTAATATTCCCCTAATTAAGAACTGCCCTAATGTCAATCTCCTTCTGTTTCCCCCCGCTCTTTTCCTCATGATACAAGTCCCAAACTTTTGCTCTTGCTCAACTTGAACTGTAAAGAAATTCATTGCAATGGCAGATGCACCCAGGTGGTTGTGGGCACCCTGTTCAGTTCCACCCTGCATGAAGCACTGCTGGTGTTGTAGTGGATTATTAAAGTCTGAAAAGCAGAATGCATTTGCAAAAGGGATTTCATTAACTCACTGCTGAGCTCTTGGTGCTGAAAGCTCAGTGCTAACTTGAATTCTGATCCACAGAATATCTATAATTATTTGGTTTTTTCCTGAGCTATTACAGCTAAGTAGTAGCTTTCCAGTTTTGTTTTTATGTCTGCAAAACTCAGATTTCCTGGTGTTGGTAAAGAAAACTCGAGCACTTTTGCATTGAAAAAAATAAAGTGGCACTTTGAAAATTAAGTTTCAATAGTATTGAGAAACACTTTGCAGAACCATTCCCTTTGTCTCACTTTTATTATCATTATTATTACTTTTATTAAAATCCTTTTCAGAGGGCTTGTACTGAATTGACTTATGGAGGGAAAGCTGAAAGTTAACATCCATTCTGTGTGGCATCCATGTGGTTTTCTTTTTTCTACTGGTTTGTGAGAGCATGCTCTTTCTGTGTTTGTGGAAAGGTTGCTCTGTGTGTATTGGTGTCTGAGGGTAAATACTACACCCTGCTGAGCAGCAGCAGTTATTTTACAAGGGCTACTTTTAGCATGCAAAACATGCACCTACACTTGGTTTGTTACCACGGGCTGGGTGCAATCGATATTGCTGCTGGGCCACAAGGTACGTCTTATGTCCTTGACATTTTTTCTTGCTAGACTGCTTGTGTGTGTTTGGTTATCTTTGTCTCCTCTCCTGTTACCTTTATCAAGTTAATTTGCCTGTCAGTCTTAGGGAATTTTATGTAATCTCGTTTCTATGCCAGCAGTGAATTTATAATTGGATAGTAATTATTTAAGTTTTCCTTTTATCAGCAGTTATTGGTTCATATTTTATTACGTAGAAATCATAGAATCACAGAATCTGCTGAGCTGGAAGGGACCCACAAGGATTATCAGTCCAGCTCCTGGCCCTGCACAGACACCCCAACACCCCCACGCTGTCCCTGAGAGCGTGTCCAGACACTCCTTGGGCTCTGGCAGCCTGGGGCCATGCCCATTCCCTAGGGAGCCTGTTCAGTGCCCCAGCACCCTCTTGGGGGGAGAACCTTTCTCTGATATCCAGCTTATATCTAATATCTAACTTATAAATGTACAGGGGTTTGGAATGGGTTTTTTATTATTTCCCCTCTAACTCTGTTGAGGAGGACTCAAGAACTGTGCTCTGGCAACCTTTTTACGCTTAAAGTGTATGGTGTGCTCTTTAAATACAGAGCTTTTAATAGTTCAGAGCCTTTTTCTTCTCTTGTTGCCTTGCAATCCTTTTATGGGAGTACCAATTTCCTGGTATGATCACAAGAGCGTGTGTGGCCTTGGAGCACAAATTACTTCAACACAGAAGGGTAAATGAAAAATACAATGAGATACAAAATAGCCCTTTCCAAAGTTGCCTGCTCCCTTTTTTGGGTGACATTTTTTTTAAACAAAAGGAATTCTGTGCAGCATTAAATGTTGGGCTTTATCAGAGATTTGTATTCTAATGCCATATGAGCAAGACTGGAAAGAGCTTCCTTGGTCTCCAAATGCAGGCAAAAGATCACATGCAGGAGAAGGTCATTTATTTCCAGGCTTTTCAAGCAGCTTCTTACAGTAATGAGAATTTTTTTATCCCCACTACTTGGAGTGTAGTAAGTTTTTGTATCTCACTGTTTGAGAACTGTCTTCTAATTTTCCACTGGAATTTATCTGCAGATAATGAATCCCCATACGTTCCTGTGTCAACACTGCTCTTCAGCCTCAATAGCTCCTTTCCCTCCTTGCTCTTAACCCCTGAGATATTTACAACAACAATGTAATCCCCTTCAACTGCTGCTTTGTTGGGCTGAGTTACTCCTAAGTGGTTCAGAGATATAATATGAACCACAGAGCGTTATCGAGGAGTGTCCCTCCAGAATTACTTTGTGGTCAAACCTCATTAACTACTTTCTGAAAGGGCTTGTTGCAAACACTGAGAATGTGCTGCTAAATATGCTGATGATAAAATGTAGGAGGTTTTGTCAGTGAAAAAGAGAATTCAAATTTCTTATGTCAGAGTAGGAGTGGTTTTTTTTTTCATCAGGAAAATAAAACTGAGATTAAGCTGATGATATAAACTCTAAAAGCATGACAGAGGTATGATTAACCTATGTTACCGCTGCTCCTGCGAGATTGATTCGAGACCAGGATGAATAGTGGAATTTCAGATCTTGTATTTGAGTTTTTTCAACTCTCCAGAAAAATGCAATGAACCATCTTTCAATTGCAGTGTTAGTAAAATGCTTTCTTAGAGGGAAAATTTGTTCTTCAGCATATGATTACACTGCTCAAAGCTGGGCTCCACTTTAAATAGGAAGTATTTTTTAACCCATGAAGCCAGTGGTTTCTATGAAAACAGAGAAGGGCATCTCTTTTCAATACCCCTGTCTTGCCATCCTGAAGATTTCAGGTTTTTAGCAGAAGATACTGTGGTTGGATGGCTCCTGTACTGGGAGAACAAGCCAGATATCAGTGATGACATCTGACATATGTTACTGCACTATGTAGGTCACTTATGGCCTAATGTGGGAGATGAAAAAAGATAATTAATTTTGATTTCATGCCTGTGATTCCTTAAGGAAGCCTTTAATGGTGTGTGTGGAATATCAAGAGACGTGTCCTGACTCACTGCCTGAGAGCCAGAGCTCAGTCTTTTGGAAGGAGCGATTACACCTTCTAATTCCAGCCCTCCAGCCAGGGAGATGAGTTTGCCTGGTGATATTTGAATGCACCTTTTCTCCTGGCTATTATGTGAAGTAAGGAGATACATCCTTAGTAATGGTGAGAAATGTGTTCCTCTTCTAGCAACCAGGAGCAGGCTTTTTAGCACACAATGTGTCTTGATTTTCACACAGCCATAAAATCAAGGTCTTTCTGTTTACACCAAGGCTATAGAATAATTTATATTGCTATAACTTATTTAAATGCTCTCTTTTTGTTTCATTCCTAGGTTCTCCCTGTTTACACATTCCAGGGTCACGTGCATTCCTGTAATCATGCTACATTCAACAAGAAGGTACATTCTGCATGCGAATTTTCTCCTTTTTTTTTCCTTTGACCGTCATGTTCCTTGCTCTGGCCCATACTGACCTGCTCCTTGGTGACACAGAGACCTCTGGGGCTGGATTCAAAATCCGTGGTGGCTCAGAATGGCCCCACCTGCCAGCCAGACCCAAGCCGCAGTGCCTGTCACAATAGAACTGCCCCCTCCTTGCTGCTCCCTCCTTCCTCCTTTGATCAGTGCATGATGTCTAAGCCTGCACTAAGCCTCCTCTGTTGGGTTCATTTAGTTACTTTATTTAAATGAAATTTGCTGTTAGGTTTTTTCCCTGGCTGGTTAATTTATAATTGTTGTCTAAAAGGAACCATTTTGACTGGGCTTGGTGACAGACTGCAGTCTGAATGACTGGTAACTTTGGAAGGGAAGGAATTTCTCCCGAATGGTTCTTAGAGGCCGTATGAAATACTCTGAAATGACCCAAACATCTGTGATGTATGATTCCTGCAGCTCTCCTGGCCACACTGCTCTTTAAAACTGATGTGGAAGTGCTAAGGCATGTGCTGGTTTCTGCTGCCACTAGCAGCCTTTTCTCTCAGAGACCATCTTTCCTGAAAAATAACTTTGTGGTGTTCCTGCTCCCTGTGCTCCCACTGACACTTTCACTACAGGCAGAGCAAGGTACTAATTTTTCCTGCAGGAGATCCTGAATATTCTCTTGCTCAGTATCAGCTGCTGCTTTGCCAACTGCTCTGCCAGCCCTGTGTGTTTGTAGGGCAAACCCCAGGGGCTGGCACAGCAGAAGGTGTGGGATAAGCTGATGTCAGGGAGGGGAATAGGAATTCCCAAGGCATCTTAATTCTTTCTTGGCCATGTGCATCTATCTGTATTTGACAGGCACAACCTGCCTCTCAGTGTTCTGAGACACTGTGGTGGGCAACAAAGAGTATTTAACAGGAACAAGAGTGGTGAGGGAAATACTGTTGAGATACCACAGCACTGTCTTTAATGTGGTATTAATTCACAAAGGGCCTCATGTGACCTCTAATGGTTAACTGGAAGCTGAAAGACAACGTGCTGATAACCTTCCAGATAAGGTTGTTTTGGTAAGGAATATTACAGCTGGCATTAACTCTAGACTAAAATCATTGGTTGACATTCTCAGTGATTGAATTAGTAAAAATGGAAACATTTGGTGCAGCATTGATCAAAATGAGTGAGGAATATAACTCCAGAAGCTGTGATTGCAGTTGTGTAAGTTAACTCTGCTACTGAAAAGTTAAGTAGTGGCCCTGAGTTGTACAAGAAACAGTTGTCCCACTGGCTGGCTAGCAAAGCAAGTGCTATATTTCAGCCAAATATAGCACTTGAGAACCATTTTCTTACCCTCTAGTGCTTGCTCACCAAAAAATTAAAGTATTCCACCCTAAACAAGCTGATTAAGGTGTTTTGAGTGTCAATATTTTTGTTTAAAAAAGCATATTTTATGAGGAAAAATGTTTTTATAGAAACAGTCATATTTTCAACAATACTTTCATGGAAAAGATTTTGGACATTGATCATGGACTGTTTGGACAAAGTGCAACATTACTTCCAGAGTGTCCAACCTAATGGTTATACCTGGCCCAGGAAGTCTGCAGTGACAAAACTGAAGGCTGATTGCTAAAAAAACCCTACTTAGATTTTTTTTTTTAGTTATAATTTTTTATATCCTAATGTCACGGGTCTGCACATCCCATGCTTTGCCAGAAGTGTTGCCTACAGAGTCGGACTATGTGGGTGCAGAGCTGTAATGCTGAGAGATCCCAAGAGATTCACTCTGTTTTCTGCTTGGACATAGGTCAGTTTGAGTGGCTCCTATGTCACTTCAGTGGGCTTGTGGTAATCCTGTCTCGGACTGCTTAGTGCCAAAAGGGGTTCAGAAAGAACATGAAATTCTAATTACACAAGAACAAGGAACAAAATTTCTAGTTAGATCAGAAAGCCATCCAGGCAGTGTGTCCAAATATTAAGGGATACTTTTGGGGAAGAGTATTGTGTGAAGTAGAAGCTAAAAAGGAATAATGCATTTATACAAATTGAGTAAATCCTCATTAAGCTCGTGTGAAACTGATTAAATCTGAGTTACTTACTACACCATGCTTCTGAAACTGTAGTTAATAGTTGTTTTGTTAAGTGGGCAAGGTTTGCAGCCAGAACTCTTATTAGTGCTGAGATTCCCTAATTAGCCTGTTCTCTATGGAACAGAACTGCCAGCTTGGCACCTGGAATGTGCCCATTTGTTGGGTCTTGCCTTGCTGGGACACAGGAGTCACAGTGCCCTGGAGACACTTCTGCCCTTGTGGTTATGTCACCAACCCACAGATAACACTTCCAGCAGCCTTTAAATCCTGCAGTTTTCCAAGTTCGTTCTCTGCCTCTGGAACGTTTGAGAAAATTTGAACAAAACTCACATAGCTGCCTTGGAATTGAGGACATAGAAAAATGCATCTTTCCTCCTAAAAGTTATTATTACCATCCCTTTTAGTCCCATGTTTCCATAACACAGTAACTTTGGAGAGAAAACTGTTTCAGGTATTTATTTTGCACTGGGATATGGCCCAAACAGCTCTTCAGGTAAGCTCTGTACCTCCTTTGCAATGGTAAATCACCTATGCTAATGAAGTATAAAGACTATAGATGCTTGGTTGAGTCATGAATTTAAATTAGAGCAAGGTTTGCTCCCTTGTGTGTGTGTATATATGCGTTTGTGTCCAAATAAAAGCATGCCAAGAGTCTGCCATGCCGTGTTTGTGTCATATCTGCAGGTTTAGGAGTCATTACAGTGGTTACCAAGTTTCCCTAAAACAAAAAAAGTATTTTTAGAATTACTGGTTATATTAGGTAAACCTAAAAGGCTATAAAAAATATGCTTGAGAACAACTGCCCAATTTTACGTCCCCAGGCCAAAATACAAACAGCATCTAGGTCATTCTTCCATTGATTTACTGAAGGGCAAATAATGTCAGACAGTTTTTAAACAAAAACCAAAATTTCAATTTTGTTTACCTCCTCAGCAGTCCAGTTGGATGTCAGCTACCATTTAGCTGGGCCAATAATATTGATATTTGATGTCAGTTCTTATTCATTACTGCACCCAAATGATGCAAAAGTCAGATCTCTCAGATGTTGCTATGGATAGCCAGATAAAACCAGGGATGTCTGACTGCATCTAACAGGCACAAACAAGAAAAGAACAGAATACAAAATCAAAAACCTCTCTGCTCTTATTGTTATTTATGTATTCAAAGTGTTCACCTCTTTGCATAAACTCAAAGCCAGTTGCTTGCAAAGGTTACCCAGTAATATCAAACGTGTTCAATTATACATGCAAAAGGGCTAATAGGTTCTTCCTCTAGTTTATTTCTGTCTCCATGCATAAGGCATATAATTACAGAACTGAATTACATTTTAAGTACAGATTTTATTATCATTAGTTAACCATTTTCAGGCCATCAAACATTGTTAGAAGTTAAAAAAAAAAAAAATCTATTCCATCTCTCTGTCATGGCGAGGAACAAAATCTGTGTCAAAATACCCCCATTTCATTTGTTGGCAAACAGGTCTTTTTGATAATAGGGAAACTCTCTGAAAATTGTTCTGGAATTTACTTCTACAGCCATTCTCTGACACAGTCATGTTACTCCCTATTTTTGGAAGTAAGTTTCCCGCAATGCTCCCTTCCCTTGGCCATCCTCCCTGTGCAGTTAGCACTGGGCCTGCTTTACACATTTTGTGCAGACCAGATAACATGTTCTGAGGCCACTCGAGTACAACTGGGGAGAGCCATCTTTATTTTGATCAGTTTGAATACTTTTGCTCTCCAACTCTGATACTCTAATGTAGAAGTCTGGATAAATATGTCTAGCAGATAGCCTAGAACTAAAAATATTCCTCCAGATCTTACTGTGAGGAAGCTGCAATATATAGGGACCTATTTAACTGTTGAAGGCCAAGGAAATTCAGGATGCATTGGTTTGGAAGGGTGTGGCTCTCCCGAGTTGCTGTATCCCTGTGTCCTTGAGAAGAGACAGTCTCACAGCCAAGGCCCTTGAGTGGGATTAAAAAAAACAAATCCAGGACTGATTTTTAAGTGTCACACCTTGTTTGTGTCATTCAGTTTCCCATCAGCATTTCAGTTTTCCCATCAGAGATCATTTGCAAAGAAAAACTTTGTAAAAGGTGTCACACACTGCAATGAGCCAAAGGCAGAGAAGAGCCACACGTGCAGCAGATGATGGTGACTGAGAAACCTTCGGTGTCAGTAAATGCACCGGCTGCTGCCGGAGCTTGCCTCTGCACTCCTAAATCAGACAAAATGCAGTTCCTTCACTCTCTGTTTTGTCTTCCTGGGTTATTTTTGGATCAAAATCCCAGTTACAATTTCTTCTGGGGAAAAAAATTATTAAAAAATCTCTTAGTCTAAGAGTTTGCTTAATCGAGGCACAAGTTGCCTTCAAAAACTTGGCATTGCTTGTTTTTTCTATTCTCTCTAACATATACAAATACATTATATATAAATAAACATAAACCTGTTTGAAGATTTTGAACACAATCCTGTCAAGTTTACTAACTCTAAAAATAATCACAGCTCAAGAAAATCCGCCTTCTTTTGTTTCAAGCCTTTATATTCTGAGATGTGAGATGAGCTCATTCTGCCACGGGACCTCTCTCCTCCAGCCTCAGGGATTGTGTCCCTCTTTTGTTTGGACAACACTCTCAGGAACAGGGTGGGATTTGGGGCTGTCTTGTGCAGGCCACGAGTTGGACTTCGATGAGCCTTGTGGGTCCCTTCCAACCCAGGATATTCTGTGATTCTATGATTTACCACAGAGTTGTTTTTTAGTTCTTTTTTTACAATCCCTTCTGGTACTCTTTGTTGTCACCATGCAGGGACTCACAGTAAACCCCCAAGTATCTTGTAAAATTCACCGAAACAAACATGGGGAAAGCTTAGATTTTAGAAGACCTTCTTTTGCTCTTCCTTGTGGCAGGTTCTAGGAGAGTATTTCAAACCCATCAAGAAATTAATTCAGTACTCATCGAGAAATTCAGTACCTGAAGGGAGCCTACAGGAAAGGTGGAGAGAGACAAAGGCCTGGAGTGACAGGACAAGGGGGAATGGCTTCAAACTAACAGAGAGTAGGGCTAGACTAGATATTGGGAAGAAATCCATGTGATGATGGTGTAGATGAGGAATGTGGGGTAGGAAGCAAGGCAGGTGTCTGCCATCACACTGTCTCATTCATTTGTTTTGAACCAGCAGTAAATGAAATATTTAAATATTTAACTTTCCTAATTGAAGCTTTTAATCAGATTTTGCTCTTGTTTAAATATTTGCATATGATGAAGCTTCGTCTCAGCTCTTCATGATAAAAATTTGGGGTAATGCACTGACATTTGGATTCAGACAGCTCTGCAAAGCCCAAGAAGAAAAAATGTGGCATCATTTTAGATGGTTTTGACATAACTTGGGTTTGAGTAACTTTGAAAGCCCTGTATATTCTAGGTCAGATTGGCCCTTGAAAGATCCTCATCAGAAACCGATAATAACTGACTATACAGCATTTTCTTTTATGTTTTCAGACTTGGTATTTATAAATATAAACATATTGTTATGTCCATTTGCTGCTAACTAAAAGAAACAGAGATTATCTCCTTTAATGTGATTTTGTTTGCTTATTTCTATGTTCTGCAGTGAATGTGACCCTCTGTGTATACAGTACATGAAGCAAGCGCTGTTTAGCATGCAGAACTGCAAGCGCTGTGGAAAACTTTGCCCTTCTTTCTTAGAGGAGAAGAATTAATTTGTGTATCCTAAGGAATGAGGATTTTTTAAAAATTGCATCTCCTGGCCCAGCACGCCAGCCTTTCCTGTGGCAGATGTACACCGTGGGTCCAGACCCCTGCATAACTAATTTTTTAACAGCTGTTTCTTAAACTCATCTTTTTCAAAACAAACAAAATCAGGACGCAAAGATCCACATGGATTCTTTAAAATTCATTTTACCATGTGCTATACAGTCCAACCTGCCTCTCTTTGTGGCATTTCACAGGAAATTATGTTTTAAAACACATGAGAAAGCAGCACAGTATCTCCACCTTCTGCCTTGTGACTCTCTCATATGACAGTAATGTTTTTGTCAAATTGTGAGACTGCTACCTGCTCTGCCACTGCTGTCACTGCCTGGACTTGCAACCACTGAGTTGTGAGGCCAGGGCTCCAGACATCATTGCAGGCAGTGGGTCTGCTCCCTGCCAGCTCTCCCAGTGCTCCCAGTTTGTTCTGGGCAGGTGTTGGTGGGGGCTCATGTTGCATTAGCCTGGACACCTCTTAAAATAGGTGCTATTGGATTTGCATCGGTTACCAACAGACAGGGGACAGCTCTTCCAACAATATTTGTGCAAAGCTGTCTCTTCAAAAGGGCTTGAACTAAACTTGGGGTAGAGAAATGGGATTAGTTTGGACCAGCGGTTTATATTTGGTAAGAGGACTCTTGAACCTCTACCGCTTATCAAATCATGGCCAAAGGGAAGCAGTGTGCCTAGAACAGTGCTGTATCTGTGGTGCAAAGGATGTGGCTTTATAGAATACCAACCTGGATTTAAAATGAATTTATGCAAGCATGAAAGTAGGACCAACTTTGGAAAGGCTTCTCTGTTATGAAAATGCAATTAATCTGTGGTTGAATAAATATCACTGTTAGAAGGTACTTGAATATCAGATTGATTTAATCTGAAGATAATTGAGAACGCACAGCTGAAGGCCATCAGGGGTAGGAATGTAGATTGTTTTGGTGCTGTATTGGGTTTCCAGGGCAAGGTTTGCCATGTGGACAGACAGCGCCATTTCAGGGCAAGCCACGGGTCAGTCATGGCCATTTCAGGGCTCTCAGCAGGCCCTGGATCAGCTGCTGCCATTTTGGGGCAAGCCATGGGTCAGTCACTGCCATTTGGGGCAGGCCACAGGTCGGCTGCCGCCATTTCGGTGTGGCCCAGAGGCTGACTAAGACTCAAGGGGACAGGGGGATGGAGCGGTGGCCATCCTGGTTGTTTTGAGCCCATCAGCCATTTCTCTGGTCTCCTACAGAGTGCTGTGGGGTCTGTGAGAACTCTGAGGTCAATGAGGGCCATGGGGGCTGTGAGGGCTGTGTGGTCTGTGAGTGCTGTGGGGGCTGTGGGCACTGTGGGGGCTACGGGGGCTGTGGGGTCTGTGGTGGGTGTAGGGTCTGTGAGGGCTGTGAAGGCTTTGAGGGCTGTGGGGGCTATGCAGGCTTTGAGGGCTGTGGGGTCTGTGAGGGCTGTNTTCCTCCAGGCTCCTACATAAATTAAATTAATTTTTTTCCCCAGTCAGGTCTGTTTTGTCCATGACGGTGCTTAGTAAGTGATATCTCCCTGTCTTTATCCCAACCCACAAACCTTTTGTTCTATTTCTCTCTGTCCTGTCTAGCTGAGCCAGGGAATCATAGAGTGGGTTTGGGAGACACCTGTTACCCAGCAGGGTCAGCCCACCAGAGATATTTAACTGTTTTTTTGTGAAGTAGTTCTCAAAATAATGGGAGGAGATTTGTTGAACTGATCATTCTTTCACCTGAAATACATTGAAACTGTGAGAAAATGAATTGGGTAAGCTTCTGTGAATACATTTCTAATATTGTTAATATTTTTTTCTTTATGCATTTAGTTCCCCTTACTAAACACTCAAAGACAAGATAAAGAGCCAAATATTATGTTGGACTTGATTGATGATCTTTGTGGTCTATATTAACCNTGTGGGGGCTATGCAGGCGTTGAGGGCTGTGGGGTCTGTGAGGGCTGTGAGAGTTGTGGGGTGGTGAAGGCTGTGGGGGCTGTGAGAGCAATGGGGACCATGAGGGCTTTGAGGGCAAGGGGGATGGTGAGGTCAGTGAGGGTGTAATGCCCTGTCCCACTCGGTGGGCTCAGTGAAAGGTGGTTTGATTTAATCTGGGCAGTGCATGGGAGAAAAAACAAAATTCTCAGGANTTGTTCTATTTCTCTCTGTCCTGTCTAGCTGAGCCAGGGAATCATAGAGTGGGTTTGGGAGACACCTGTTACCCAGCAGGGTCAGCCCACCAGAGATATTTAACTGTTTTTTTGTGAAGTAGTTCTCAAAATAATGGGAGGAGATTTGTTGAACTGATCATTCTTTCACCTGAAATACATTGAAACTGTGAGAAAATGAATTGGGTAAGCTTCTGTGAATACATTTCTAATATTGTTAATATTTTTTTCTTTATGCATTTAGTTCCCCTTACTAAACACTCAAAGACAAGATAAAGAGCCAAATATTATGTTGGACTTGATTGATGATCTTTGTGGTCTATATTAACCTAAATGATTCCATGATTTTACGTGTTCCTTTGGTGGTTTCTTTTTTAAAAAAGCACATATACTTTAGTGACACTCATTTTCTGTCAGTGACTTAGATGTTCTGCATTTTAAAATGAAGGATTTTGCATTTCAGCAATAGATCTCATGCCACTAATTCTAATTTATGAGTTTAAGAAAGTATGTATTACATCTGTATTTTAACATTACTGCAGTGAATAGTACCCAGCTTTTCACATTTGGAACTGAACGACGATAAAATCCCTGTGCACAAACACGGTGTAGCCCAGGGATTTTTTTATGGTTATTGCTCTCAGGAGTGTCTAATCAGGTAATGATGGCACCTAACTTTACTTTAGTTGTGGTATGTCTCAAAAATACAGAGAAAAGCCAGTAGTGGCAATTATCATTCACCTCCTCTCACTGCAAAGCTCCCAGAATTCAGACCCTTCTTTGATGGTTAGAAAGGAAAAAAAAAATTGATTATTTTAAACCTCTCTGCAAAAGCTATTGCTCCCTTTGCAGCACTGTTTCAAGTGCAATGTCAACTACTGTGAGCAGTAACTCTGCAGGGAGTGCAGTGGTTTCTTATGTAAATTTATGCAAAGGGTTTCTGCAATCCTAGCATGCGTTGTGCTCCTCGAACACACCACCAGGCACTTCCTGCTACCTGATGTGACAAAGGGAAGAGAGATTCCCCCCGTTTCACACAGAAAGAGAAGAGCCTGCAGAGTGCATGTACACAAACGAGAGCCCATGTGATCCGTGATTATTTTGGAAAGTCAGTAGAACTGTAAACTCTGCTGCAACAAAGTTCTGCCATTCCCATGGATTACTTTTAGTGGAGCTCCTCCTTTGGAGGACAGAAGGAGTGTTCTGAGTCTCCATATGCTCTGAAAGCAACAATAGCCACCTTCTTGGGTCAAGTTGTACCAGTTCTACTCAGTGCAAAATCAGGAGCTGTTCGTTGACAACTGCTAAGAAAGTTGGAGGATTCTTCTGTAGGAACCAACAAGTGAAGCCTTGAGGTGATGGATTCTCCTCTCCCCCACAAGAGCTGGTGTCTCACCAGTTCCTGTTTATTCAAAGCTGTAAAAAATGTCACTGACCCCAGTTTCATGAGCTCTGGGTTTTCAGTTGCTTTGAAATATAAATGGTCCTTTGCAACTTTGTTCACAATGCGGAACTCAAAACTGTAAAAGGACAAAGGAAAAAAGCAGAAGGGAAAACATTGGCTCTGCCTGTTAATAATGCTTAATCACCGCTTTCCCCCACTCTTGATGAAAATAATTGTTAAAAATAGACCACTGCACTTTGAAAGTGTAATCAGTGTAGCTCGGTACTTTTGCCAGGCTAAGTAATTCCATGTCTTTCTAAGAAGATGCTATTTTCATTTGAAACTGGGATGATTTAACCATGATATTTCAAAAATGGGTGGTGATTGATTAGTCATTAGTCTAATAATGGACTGCATCTGCATTTTTTTCCCTTCATTTTTATCATATTTTACATAATTCATTTGGATTAATTGGACATTAAAATCTTTTTCCCTGTAACCACTACAGCAGATTCACCCACCTCTGCTTGGATTCTCTTGGGATCCCTCTGCCCTTGCTCATTGCTGCTCCAAAGTGGGATGGAGTGGCACAGGGACGGGGCTCTGAATGCCTTGCCTGTGTTTCTCATTATTTTTATTGAGTGTATTTCGTTTTTGCATTGTAACAAGACCTGAGGTAATAACTCTCCTCAGGTTTCTGATGTGCTTCATGCTGTAAATGTGGGAGGTAATGACTCCTCTTAAAAAATGGGGGTACTGTTAAGTGATTTAGGATGTGTCCCACAGGGAGCACCTTAGAAATGCAGATTATTGGAGCCTCTCCATTTGAGGCAGCTGTTCCTCATGTGGCCACTTTGCCTACTGGCACTTAATGGTGAGGAATTCCCACCAGCTTTGTGTACACAGAACAAACTCCGTTTGCTGGGTTCAGAGACTTCGAATGAGACTGATAAGACCAGTAAGAAACTCATCAGCCCTTTGTCATGCCAGAGCTCAACCAGATTCTCAGGGGTAATGGAAAGGGGAAGTAATTATCAAGCTTCTTTCTAGCTTGGAAGGGGCCTACCTTGGATCACTTGCCACTGGGGTTGATGAAAATGTCAAAGTCGTCATAGGAGTCCCCTAAAATACACCTCATCCAGCTGCATCTGTCCTGAAAACAAAGGATTGCAAAGCAGTGAACTTGTCATAGTGAAAATGAGTTGCTGCTCAGTCACTATTTTGCCTGTTTAAAAATATGTGCAAAAGGTGATGAAACAATCACTGACCTGCCTTCAGAAATAAGCTGTAAAGAGGATGCTCCTGGGAGGAGTTTACTGCAGTCTAAATTAGATAAAGCAACTTGTTGCAGTTCATGTATTATTGATCTTTCAGAAATAAATCCAGAGATGTGTTTTTAAGCAAGAGACATAATTATGCAGATTTTTATCCTTCTCACTGGTGTGAAACAGCAGTTTTCAGGGAATATTTACCTAAAGTGTACCTGGTGATTAGTCCCACTGCTAATCATTAATATTCAGAAGAAAAAATTATATTTTTTAAAAAAAGGGAAGAAGGAAATAGATTTTAAAAACTTCCTGGAAACTAAATAAATCTGTTAATTCCTTATGTAACAATTATTTGGTTTGTTTGCAAGTGGCAGTTGATTGATTGGGATTGTGAGTATATGGAGCTGAGCGTGTCCATTTTAATGGGAGGTATTCTGGAATATAAAGATGTTCAATAAGTTGGCAGGAAGGTAAAGAGTGGAGGGTGGAACTGTGAAGGCAATTAAAGGACTTGCAAAGTCCTTTAAGTAGAGCCTGGAACAGAGCCAGTCTTTGAATGCAAACTAATTGAATCCTTGTATAAATTCTTTAATTACTCCAGCGTGCACACACGAAACAGTACCAGCTTGATTCTATAGACTAGGTAGCAAGTCTGAGCAGTTTTGTAGAATCGTTCTACATGCTCTCTGATTAAAGGAGCTAATGGAACTGGGCTGAGCAGCAGCAAACGTAATGGAAATGGAAATCAGAACAAGGGGAATCTGCTTTTGCAGGTTCTGCTTCTCTTCTCCTTAGAACTCATTGTCTCCTCCTTGTACATGTAGGAAATCAATCAAGCCCTGATGGTCCACTATGCTGTTCAGTAAAATACGGCATTCAAAACACATCGTAAAAAAGACTTTAGTGTGGCAAGAAACAAGAAGGAGAAAACCATGAGCAAGGCAGGGGGTTCTTCCATGAATGGCTAAAATAATAACTGTAACAGGGATGAAAAAGCCAAAAGCTCACAGGAGAATTCGAAGTGATTCTGCCTTAAAAGCTTTTGAAAATGGCCCATGGCCAGATGGAAATGAGTTCGTTTAACATATGACTTACCCTTTTCTTTTTCTTTGAATGGTGTGTAGCTCCAAATAATCTTTCAGCTTGGTTACATTCCTGGTTTATTTCTTCCTATGGAAAAGTTGTTATCCCCCATCTCCAGCTCACTTGATTTGGATAAGGTGTGGAAAAGAGCGAAGAAGGGGTGAAGTGTAATAGCCAGCTCACTAACAAAATCATTATGTGATGTTCTTAGTGTAGCAGCTGCCTCGAGATCAGTGATAATTAATGCATTTAGTAATAAGTCTGTGGGCAGAGTGTGTTGAGGCTGATCAAATACCTATTTGTGTGTGTTGACATGTTGCCACCAGAACCCTGTGTTTTCTTACTTCTGTTTCCTGATGAGGTGTGCTGTCTAATCACAGAAATCAGGCCAAATACACTGCTGGGTGTTACATTTTACACACACTTTGTTTATACCAGGCCTCTGGGAGGAAATTGTTAAAATGTCTGCAGACTTGTGACAGCAAGAACTGGTTGATCTTTGCCACTAAGACAATGTGTCAACCCTTTGGAGCAGGACCCTCTTCTCTAGGTCACCCAGCACGTGTCACATGGAGTGGTGCTCCCAGAACAGGTTTCTCCAGCTCTGCTGCTATTCAAGATCAGGGCTTCATCCTTTCTGGTGTGGCCACAAATCACAGAATCACAGAACAGTCTGAGTTGGAAGGGACCAACAAGGATCACCGAGACCAGCTCTTCAGTGAGTGGCCCATGCAGGGATTGAAGCCACAACCTGAGTGTTACTAGCACCAGGCTCTGACTAACTGAGCCCAGAACGAGTTAGGGTGGTGCAGTGTTTCTGGCACCTACAAACAGTTGGATTTTACACAAATTCCTGCCAGAGAGGAGGTTTGTTTACCTTAGGGGTCTGTAGTAGGAATGGGGGAAAATAAACATGGCAGAGAATGGGATGGCAAGATTGCGAAAAGTGGGGAATGGGTCTTCTCTTGTGATGTGCCAGAAACTGTAGCAAAATTAATGAATAGAAGGGAAAACCTGTAATACAAGTAAATTAGAGTGTTTTCCTGAATATTATGCCACTAGTAACGATCCCCAAGTCAGGGCCAGTGAGAAGGTCAAAGTCAGCTCTAGACATTTTGCAGCAGGGACTGTCTCTGATCAATGTTTGCATAATATTTGTTCCAGGGACGCATTCTTGGTGCTGTTATGATCTATCAGCTGGGCTGTGCTGTCACTTAAAAGAGAAATGTCATATTGAAAATCCATGGGTGCAACTGTAGATGACACAGGGAGGAGTTGCAGAGCACCCAGTGGAGTGTCTTGTGTAACTACCCTGAGTGGATTATGTGCAGTCTCACCCAGGTGGGCTGGCCATTGATCTGGGTCAGAATTGCTGAGCTACCAAAGCTGTAATTAAGCAGCATTTATTGAACTCAAGTGTACTGGACACATACAAAACAAGTGTGAAGGCACACATGTTCTAAACCAATTAAAACTACTACTCACACACCCCAAATTAATTTCTTGTTAAAATGTCTCTCTGGATAGAAAAAAATCCAGAGTAAAATGCAGTCATATGTCAAAGTCAAATTAAAGGATATGAAATAATGGGTATAAAGGATACTGGTGATTTCCTAAGTGAGCCATTGATAGAGATGGATATAATCTTTGCAGAAGAAGGTGAAAAGAGAGGGGCTGGTGAAGTGTGAAGAGCTGGTCCAGAAGCCAAGTATTTATGCTAGGGAATGGAGGGACTTTGTACACACATACTCATTTCCTCTTCCCTTTACTGGAGTGATGGGTAATGACCTAAGGATAGGAGACATCCCACTCTGTAATTACTGCTGTGTGCCAGCTCCACCAACACCTCTGCTCAGCTGAGATGTGCATCTTTAACCCCTCTGAAAGTCAGATCATTCCAAAATTGATGATCAGTTTGACAGGAGCTGCTTCATAAACATCAGCAATGGGTACATGCCTAATTAATCCAGGCTCAGTGCTATCTGGAAAGGCTGGGGAGGAGAGAAGGAAGAGCTAATTTTCTGTAGTCCAAGAAAATAGTGTCCAAGTGGGATGTGGATGACACAATAATTGAAATGCATCAGGGACAGGCAAGAAGGGAGGAGTTTTGCCGCAAAAACCCACTGGTATTTAACCTAGAGGATACAGATTGCTTGTGGAGAAATACTTTTATACTCCTATTATACTCATGGGCTGCTTTAGATCAGCAGCATGGGGTGGATGGGGGAATTGCTGCTAATGTGGAATTTAGTACTTGTAACACAGCAAGTGTATGAAAACACTGCTTGTAAGAGTAAGGGACTGGATTTGATGACTCTTCAAGTCTCATATCTATGATGATGGGGGTTTCCTCCCCCCCACCATTAAAAATTTACTTTCTTGAGATCCAGTTCCAGCCATACAACAACTTGAAGTGTAGTTATTGGATTTTGGAGTTTTTCACTGTTTGTTTCCCAACCAGCCTGCTTGCCCTCATCCTTTGTACAGGCTGAATTTTCTGGAAGGAGCCAGATGAAATGAAGGGGAATTCAGTGGGCACAGCTGGTGAGACAGTTTGACAGAGCCATGATGCTCAGCGCCACTGCGTTGGATGGGGTATAGTTATGGTTACTGACGGTTTTTTGCAAAACAGAGGTGCTGAGAGCCTGGCTGCTGAATTCTACAAGCAATGATTGCTTTGTTTCTTGGTGTTAATTCTGATTTAGTCCCTGTAACAAGCCAGAATGGAGTTTTGACATTTAGATCTCCTCCAAATGAACCTAAAGATTTCATTATACTTACACTAGGGTAGTGTTTTGCAAGCCATTAGTTTCTAGTTGAGAAGCTGATGGATATTTTAAGATCTTAAATCCTCTATTTGCTAGAAAACACCACACATTTTATTGCAGGTACTATTTATGTGGAAGATGTAAAAAATGAATTAATTTAAAAAAAAAATAATGGATGCAGTATCTGACCCATGTTTCACCTGATTTTCAGTCCCATACCACTGTGATTCCCCTTCCAAACAACAGTCTTTAATCCAATCTTGCACTTGCATAAATTGGAAAGCACATTGATAACTGTGAGTGCACACCAGCTGAGTTGCTTTGGGGATTTGAATCTTTATTTAGGAGGTTAAAATGAAAAGTAAATGTTTCTACATGGTTAGCTGGTCTTTCTGTTCTAGTGGGAGGAATTAGCTAAACAAAGTTATGTTTGGGCATCCTTTACCCTGACTTCTTTGATTTTTGCATTTGTTTATATGGTACATGTTCAAAATACTCTTTTTAGGGTTGGGGTTTTTTGGGGGGTTTTTTTTTGGTTTTACTTAATCTTGAACAGAGGCATGGGGGACATGGTCCTGCTGTCTTTCCTGGCGTAGTCCCTGCGTGCTTCTGTCTCACTGAAAGGAGGGAGTTTCTCACAGAATCACGGAATATTCTGAGCTGGAAGGGACCCAGAAGGATCATCCAGTGCAACTCTTAAGTGAATTGGGAGTTGCCCTTAGGGTGGCTCTGGAATACACGGCAGGGAAGGAGTGTCTGTTCTGCTCTCATCTTATGTTTCACATGGAAAACAGGAGTAGACAAATTTAAAATCAGGGCTAAAGGGCCAATCCTGTGGCTGTGTGAGAAGAAAAGACCCACAAGGCATGTTCTTAGGGGACACTGGTATCAGAATTCAAGATGACCTCTTTTCTCTTTTTATACTTGCTTTCTTGAGATCCTTGTTTCTCCTGGTCTCTTTAGAAGTCATGTTGTCTTGTTACTATTCAAGCCAACAGAGCTGATAAGAGGCTGTGATATCCTCAGATATAACAGCTTGCTTATTTATTTATTTAGTTAGTTAGTTAGTTAAATACAGTTGCTGTGTCTGGCTGCCCAGCCCTGTGCCAGAGGCTTTGGTGTTGGCAGAAGTACAGAAGCAATGCCTTGATTTTGTTTCTGTCTTTGGCAGGGGGATACGATTGCTTCCTGTGACTCCTCCGGCGTGATGAAGCTCTGGGATGTGCGGAAGTTGCTCCCTATGCTATCCATCGATGCAGGTCCCCATCCTGCCAACCACGTCACCTTTGATCGCTCTGGTAGGGTTCTAAAACAACTTTTTCCCCCTAAGACAAGGTTTGTTTTGAAATCTCTAATCTCTCTCTAGTTCTGAAGCCAGATAACATGTGTGAAACAGCACAGATGTGTTAATTTTGAAGAAGAAATGCCTGGTTGTGCCAATGATCAATACATTTGTTTTCTGTGGGCTAAACTGCCGAATTGGTCTACTGCTGCAACAATATTACATAAAATACAGAACTGATCAATGGGGGTAAAAAGCTTAGTGAGATTACCCATGTTCCAGTGATGTTTATTCTCCATTACTGTTTGTTCTTTTATTTGCTAATTCTGGAGTTGCATTTCATAACCAATCTCACAAAGTCCTCTTAGAATTGCTTCAGAACTTCATTATGCTGACAGGGCTGCTTACTAGGCACCAGGAATTGAATTAACCAGTTATTTTTCATCATCAACCATGTACTACCATGTCTACAATACTGTGAGTGCACATTGCATTTTTGTTTGAAGAGGGGCTATTCTAAAACATTTTTGTTTTAAAACCATCTTCAGTTCCAAAGCATGGACAAGCATTCATGTTGCAGCACAGAATTAGATCCTATCTTAGGAAATGGTTTTACTCAAAGCTACTGCAACATGATATAATACATTAATATATAATATAATATAAAATCTATCTAGGCACATTGAAAAATAAGTATACATTTGCATTATATGTTCATAAGACATAAAGCTTTGATAGAATATGAAAGATAATAACGAATCATTAAAGAAAAATAATAGGATGGTGTTTTGTCATAATGACCCACATACTGTGGAATGCATGTAATCAATATATCGAGTCACTTGGCAGAAAACTTTGACATCAAATTCCATATTATTTTTGTAGTGATTTCATGGATCTCTCTGCTGTATCATTAAATAAGGTACTTTCATTTTCCAAGGGAGAAAAAATGCATTGACACTGTCCATTTTTGGACAGTTTCCCAAAGACAAGTTTAACCACTATTGTATTTATGTGTGTAATTTGGAATAAGAGCTCATTTTTTTGTCCAGGAGGTTTTGAAGAAGTTTTGCATCTTAGTTTCTGGTGTATAATGTTGGGTCATTTGCAGAGGAACCACATCCCTGAAAAATGCAGTTGCAATATTTCTACCAGATGGGAACTTTCCATTAGAAAGGTTATCAGCTTCAGGTAATGTAAATGGGCACATGTTTCCATCATTTGGACAAAATCCAAAATTTTCTCTGCAGGAGTAACCACACAACAGAGATATCAAACTGGGGTGGATGGTCACAGAGAGGCAGAATGCAACAGGATGGAATTCCATCTGGCTGAAGATAGGCAAATACCTGGCTGAGACATGCTATACCTGCTGCAGGAGGGGTAGACTAGATAAAATATATCCTGTGTTTAACAGCCTGTTGGGAATGGGACATCTGCCTCAGTCGGGACCTCTGCCCGTGGAGCAGCTTGGGTTGATTTTCCTTATCCAAACATGGCTCAGTTTCCAGCTGTATCCCTCAGTCTCTCCAGCTGATGTTACACCACCCAGTGCAAAATACTTGACTGCATTAATAGTCAGAGACATAAAATGTTCAGCTCTTACAGGTGGATTTAATTACTAGATTAGAGAGCCATGGTTGAGCAGGTTTTTTCTTCTGCCTAATAATTATTTAAAGTAAAGCTAATAATGATAGAAGAGGTTTATGAAAAGTTTGGCAGTATCTGCAAACGAGATTGAGGTTGGAGATAGGAAGGCCCCAGCTAATGGAAGAATTTGTTTTGCTTTCCTTTGTATTGTTTTCAAGTAATTATCTTTGCAAATGTGGTGTAGACAAGCACATCTTACCTTTTGTTTTTAAGTCGTGTTACCTTTGTGGGTATGACATGCACCAGGTGGGAGGTGCTTTGTAAAAGGAGGAGTTCATGAGTTACTGGGGTTCTCCCGATGGCATTTTTGAGGATGGGCCTTACTGGCTCCAGTGATCCGATTGCTATTCGGGGCCTAAATGCCTGACCAGCATTGTTAGTTAAATAGCAGTCTAAAGCCATTTTCTGCTTTATCAGAGCCACATTCAGATGTTAGTGACAAAAGCTGTGTACAAATCTTTCTGCTTTAGCTGTACTCTGCCTTAGCTTTTCATTAGCTCAGCTTAAAGGTGGACTTTTCCATACTTGTGCATGAGGAGAAAATAACTACATTAGTAATTACCATTGCACTTCATGGGGATTTTCTGTTTTGCTCTGGTCTTTCTGAAACAAGCTCGTGGTCCTTCAGTGAGAGGTGATGATGGAGCTGCCTGGGACTCAGCCTGCTGGGGGTAATGCTCTTCAATATTGTGTTTAATATCATAAATTCTTCTGATGTTATACACAAATAACATGTCCTTTGAATTCTGCATGTTGTGGATGGCTGACCAGAGTTACTGTGCAACATGGACCACAGCATTAACTGATTTTTAAACTAAATTCACTTGTACTTTTTTATGTGCAAGTTAACCGGCATCTCCACGTGCATATATTCTTGTGTAGTGTTCATGCATCCCTGGAGCACCCTCTTGTCATCACCTTTTGTGTTTCCAGTTGCTGTTTAGAAAATGTAAATAAGATTAATCACAACGCAGGATTGCATATGTAAGAGAAGGTGCAGAAGATTCCAGCTTGTGTGCTGTGATGTATTTATTATCTCAGCGCATTAAAACAAACAAACCAAACAAGCCCCACTTCACAGCAACAATCCAAAATCAAGAGCAGTTACAGTAGGGCCGAGGGCAAGCAAATAATGTGTGGAAAAATGCACTGCTTTATTTTGAGCTCTGGAGATACAGTGAGGTGTTAACATTTAACCTGCTTCCATCTAGGCTGGGCTGTGTTGCTCTCAGCATGAACAAATAACCTTACCATGCTTCTGACCACCCCCCAGGGCTATAGGTGCATGTCTTATTCTGAGGAAAAGCAGATTAAAAGAATGTAAAAGCTGTAAATGAATGTGAAAGTTGAGAAATGGCAGGAGCAAGATTATCTTTTCGTTCAAGTGGTTTATTTTAGGAGACAACAGTTCTGGGGATGCAGGAGACACATTGACAGTGAACAGATGGTACCACTGTCAGCCATGGTGGGGTCAGGGCAACTGCTCAGTGTTGCTCTCTAAAAGCAAGCTTAATTTGCTTAATTACACATCACATGACATCACCCAGGACCATTACCATGAGACAGTCATTGGTCCAATGGGTGGCAATTGTTTGCTGTTCCTCTGCAGTTGTTTTTGGTGTTAAATAGCAGAGATGCATTTTCTTCTCTATATTACCCACCCTTTTACTGAATTATTGACAGGATTTCTGGGATGTCATCACTGGAGCATTTTCAAAATTTGCGCTTGACATTATTTGGGCTATTACTGATAATGTTAAAGCCAAAAGTGATCCCCACGGGGATGGGGGCATGGAGATTAGAGCTCAGATGGTTAGAATTTCCACTGATATTGAGACATCAGGTAAAGTTCCAAAATTACAGTTTTCAGATCCCTAATCTGGTAACAATTTGTGTGCTCAGAACAGAACTGGCAGATGTAGTCGTTGCAAATCGATCTTGCAATGAGGTGCCCTCTCAATTTTCTCTTTGATTTCCTCAATTTTTGGTTGGTGTATTGACTGCAAAGACAAGCTGGTGTTACGATGACAGAGCCAGGTGTCTGTCCTTTCTCCTTCTTTCCTCCTTTCCATCACATTTTTGGTTAATTGATGCCCCTTAAGTGGCACTGAGGAGATAAAGCTTCATCTTGGTAGGGTGGAGAGTTTTCTAGGATGGAAGAAGTTCACCTTTGCTGGGAAGCCTACAGTGGATTTTGGAGTTAGAGGCTGAATTGGCCGTGGGTACACCTGCAACTTGCAGATCTCAGGAGGTCACTGTGGCCACATATACAGAGAACTGGAGCAGGACAAGATCTTTACCCGTTGTCCCACTTGTTTTGCAGTTTCTGGAACTTGCTGTTTGTATTTGTCTCCCTTTTGATTACAGTTAAAAGTCATGCTTGATGGGAGAAGACTCCTCTAGCACAGAATTTAGCAGTAATCTTTTTAGAGGCATCTGATTTTGTCCACACAGAGCAATTATGTGCTGACATTAATGTGTGTTTTTCCCTATGCCTCCCATTTCTGACTCAAAAGCTTTTTTCATTACAACATTTTATTGCTCTGTGTTCTTTAATCTCCAAGGCAGATTACTTGATAACAGCAATTGATTCCTTAGGGTGCTTTTCCCCTTGTGGTTCAATGCCTGAGTTCCTGCCTCAATTCTGACTATGTATATGCTGTCACAGGCAATGCAGCCTCAACTTGGGTAATTTTTACTTGATTGAAGTTATTGCCAATTAACACAACCTTCTGATCACTGATTCTGGGTATTGAGAAAAAACAAAACATGAAGAATTAAACAACTGTTAAAGTAAGTGCTTTTTCTCCCCCTTCCCCAGTCTCAGCATGAGCCAAACATCTCTCCTTCCCACTTCCTGGTTTCTTCTTGCCTTGCTTTCACTGCAGGCTGTGCCCCATCATCCCAATTTCTTTGGTGCAGCAACAGGCGATGCAGGAGGAGTATAATTCTTTGGATTTGTCCTGCCTTTTCATTCAGCTCCCAGTTCTGTTTACTAATCAGTTCAGACTTGCTACAGTGCTATAGCTCCTCCTTACAGGGCAGCAAGGTGACCAAGCTGTGGGTTTGGAGCACATCTTTCCAATCTTTGTAACGTTTGCTCAGTAGAGAACTGAGACTTTTTTTTGCTGCCTGCTTTGCTTCTCATTCAGGCTTTTCTCAAGTCCATTTATAATTGTACATCACTTGTTCCTCTCCTTGCTCGCATCAGGAATTGCTTCATGTCTGTCCCTTCAGAACCGTTTGCTTTGCTATGGTCAGCAGTCCAAGATCTGTGTGTTTTCCCTGCATCCCTACACACCCTTTTCTGTACAAACTAAGGATTTACATGATCTGTTTCTTTTAAATATAATTTATCCACATTCTCACGGGTTTTGCTTAATGAGCACAAATGCAGCCACCTGCATATCTTCATTCACCATTTATTATTTGGTGATCAACACTTTTAGTTCATCTTCACTTTCTTCTTGGCTTCAGCTCATGTCCAAGTGCTGTGTCAAGGCTGTGTGCTGATCTGTGTGTGCCTCCTCTGTCCCCTGCAGAAACTGGCCAAGTAGTGGTCAGGGAACACTCCGCTTTCTTCCTTCCGAAAGGGGGTAGGGCTGACCACCAAGTCAGGCCTTTTGCTTTATGCTGGCAAGTTTCAAGCAGTGGTGGCTCTCCATTTCTCCTTTGTCTTGTCCATCCCTCTGTTTTTGTATTTCTCTTCAGTCTGAACTTGAGTATCCCTTTATAAAACTTCTCTTTAAAGCCTGTGATATATGTTTGGTCCCTGTCTGAATGTGCATCCCTACTTTAAACTGATGGGTGGGAGAGAAACTTTCAGGTCCATTTGTTGACCAAGCTGTTTTTATACAAGCCAAAGATTTTCAAAAGTGATACCTTGGATAGAGGGAGTACTGGTGGGCTGGTTCACTTCCGTCACACTGGTAAAAAGGTTTTGTCCTTTGTGCCTCAAGCTGCAATGCCTGCCTTGGCAGAGCAAATGCTGTTGTGCTCTTCAACACTGCCTCAGTATTGATGTTTTGTCTGTAGGTAGCCTGCCCAGCCCATGTGTTTGCACTGGTGAATCCATTAGTGAGCTCCCTGGAGAGATTCCGGCGTGGTGTGAGTTGGTTTACACAACCCATGACCTATTTTCCAGCCCCAGTCATGCTGCTTAGCCTGGGAAGTCAGATCAACAAGACGTCCCTGTCAGCCTCTTTCCCTGAGGAGTGCTTACAGCATCTGTTGACCATCCTTAATTACTCCTATGGTCAGCATGGGAATAAAAGGATGTGCTGGAAGACTGAATTATTCAACAGTAATTCCTTGTCTCATAATTCTCACTCCTTCCCTCTCTGCTGCTGTATGCCATTTTTTCTCATTCACAACATCTGTTTTCCTGACCATAAAATTTTTTAATTTGGAGGCAATGGGTAGATTGGACTTACACCAATACGAGCTGATTGACAGATCGTTTTGTCTCCTTGTTTCGTGGGGGTATGAAACTATCACTCCTTATTTCTGACTGTTGCAGTTTGCCAAAGGGAAAAAGCTGGCAATGAATTTTCCCCCTTTGTTGATCAGGAGAAAAGTTGTGCTGTGCAGTATTTCTGTTGTGTCATGACCATTTTTCAATACAAGCAAACGCCACAATATTTAAATATGCTGGAAGGGAAAGAAAAGGGATTCTTAAAATATACGACTTCATTTTCAGTACAGACATAATTTAAAATGTATGAAATATTTGTCCTTTGGAAAGGAAAGGGAGGTGGCTTGGAACCCCTGTATTTTACATTTTTTGTCCTGATTGCAGATAGTGTTTTGTCTCTGGCTGTGTTTGCTGAGCTAATGAGGGTGGGGACTGTGCTACTGCAGGCGATTGCTTTGAGCGCTGAGCACTTTGAAGAGATTAGCCCCATTGATATTCCCTTCATCTTTGTTAGAGGGGCATGCTTCCTTCCCTGGAGTGCCAGGAGATGGACAGCTATTTAATAGAGCCAGCTTTTTTCAAGTATAGGCTGTAGTCCTGCATATTTCCATCTCCCTTGCCTGCAGACACCCCACGTAAAAACAATGTTCTGGAAGCCAGGGTTGTTCCTCATTAGAGCAATATATTGACCTGATAGGGGGTTTTTTGAGGACCCCAGGTTGACTGGGTTATTATCTGACTGGTTAAATGTTATTCTTCAAGGAGAAGCAACAGTTTCAGCAGTTCAGGCAGACAGCCAAAACGTGGTGATGAGCAAATTGTTTGTTCCAAGAGTAAATGAAGGGAATGTCCACATGATTTTTGCCATCCTTGTATTAAACTAACAGAAGCTGAAAACTGGAGCTTTATGCATCCCAAGTGGGGCATAACTGATCAAAATTTTGATTCTCCAGCAGCTATCCACAAACTGAATTAAAATGGCTTGCAAGAAGTTGGCTTTTTTTCTAATCTCATTTTAACTCGGCCCAAGTCTTAAAATAATAATGTATTCAACATCTCATCTCTAGCATTTACTGCTTTTGTAACTTTACCAGGTTCATGGATTCTATTTTATATTTATTGTTTATATTAATTCCAGCTCACAGAGTGCTGCAATTAGCAAATTCCCCCTTTGAATGTATTTACAGTGGTAGAATAGAACTCCTTACTTTCACTCAGACTGCACAGCTCCATCCCAAGCCTGGCTTAGATACAAGAGCTTCATCTCCTGATTAACTTACTCCTGCAGACAGTCAGGGACGAAGGACCTCTGAAAGTCATCACAGCCTTTCTTCCATGAAAGCTCCTCTTAGATAACGACAGCTCTACAGCTCCTGTGTTTTGAGTATGTAAAGAGTATAATCTGTATGTAAAGAGTGGGTCAATACTGCATTCATCATTCATATCCTGTAATAAAAGAAAGGGATTTTTGAAATATTGGTTTAGTATTTGTGTGTCCTCTCTATGTGGTAAATATGGAAGATGGAATGGCCGTGGCATTCTCTGCCAAGGACTGGATAGGTCAGGGAATCTGCAAGGGGACAGTCATTTGCATCTTTGTCACTGCTGAAATTAAACATAAGTTCATCAGTAATCACGAGTCATTAGTTAGCTGGGAGCTTTGTGGGCTGACCCAGACTTGTGTTGGGAGTGTAGAAAAAACACTTAGGAAAACAAAGAACTGGACAGTTTTGTTTAAGGGAAGCAAACCCTTAGAGAGGAGATGGAGTCCATAGGGGCTGGGATGTTTTGGAGAAAGAAGTAATTCTTGTGACTGCCTAAGTAACTCAAGTATGTTGTTTCAAGCTTAAGGATAATTTAGGGAATTTGGTCTGTTCACCCACTGTTCTTTTCCCTCTTAAAAAGCAAAGTATTTCATTTGGATTAAAACGTGGAAATGAAATGTCAAACAGTTTCATTAAAAAAAAGAAATCTTTAAAACTGTCCATAACCAGCATTTTGCTTTCTCCTTTGTGGAGGTAAAAACTATGCCAGTCTATGCTGAGTTTGAATAACACACTTTCAGTAACTCAAAACTTACCTTTTTAGCGAACTTGCTCTTCTTCCAACATTCGTTTTTAAAAGTAACCAAAGTCTAAAAGAAAACTATTCACCTCCAGGTATGTGTATTGTGATTACCAAGAAAGTTTTGATTCCTTGAACAGCTCTTTCACTTGGTAAATGAAATATATTCATGAGCTAGGTCTTTTCAGAGCTTGGAAAGTGGCACCTATTTTTAAGAAAGAGATCATCTTTGAATTAAAAATATGCTGTCCTTAGCCTTTTTTTATTTTTATTTTATTGACAAATTGTCACAGGAGCTAAAATGCGTAATCATCAATAACAAGTGATCCATGGGGCTATGCAAAATATATTGATTAACAATATAATCTCCATACAGATGTCCTAGCGGTGCTTGTTATTTTTTATGGGCCAATCTGGGAGTCCTGCTTGCATTTCAAGGGACAGGTGGAGGAAGGTGAGTGAGACAAAGTTCAGGGCGTCTCTGCAGTTGCCTGGCAGCATCTTTGCTGAAAAGGGAAAAACGCTACCAATTGCTCCCACCACAGGATGTGCAGCCTCCTTTTGTCAAGCCTGCATGGGTACAAAATAAACCCATTTCTTTGAAAGGAATTTGAAGCCTGAGACAAAATCCCCTTTGTCATGAAAGCATGATTTAAATTTGTTTTAAGGCTGTTCCACTACTAAGAAAATCCTGATTTAGATGCCTTTGAGGCATTTAACATACACTTATGCAGAGCTATTCCTCAGAGAAAATTGGATGTAATTTTAGGATTAGATAACTGACCTAGGAATGAGAGGCAGAGAGAGTGCAAAGCTTGCATATCCACTTTGTCCAGATGGATATTCACTAGGAAACCTCCAAACTGCTCATAAATATTGCCTGTCCTTTTGTAAAGGCTCCCACCAGCAAGCCCATAGTCATTTCCTGGGCAGAAAGAGTTTTAGTATTGAAACTTTTGGGCAACTCAAGAAAGTATTTTAACTCCCTTTCTTTTTCTGTGGCAAAATATTATACATAGTGATGAATGGGAAAATAAGCATAGAAAGAAGTTCTATAAACAGCCTCCAATGCCTGACTTGCATATTTGAGCTGTTTGTTTGGTTTGGGTTTTTTTCCTCTGCAATGAACTTCCTTTATTTCTTTGCCTGTCTTTCAACTTGTGAAAATACCTTTTATGTAGAGCTCTTATCTCTCGGAGTATCACATGCTCTTGCAGAGTAGGGTAAAATCTACTTACTTTCAGTCTTCCTAAACTAAATTGAGTGAAAAAAGGAAATACCTTAATCCTTTTTTTTCCCCTTCTAGAATAAAGCCAAAGAAGTGTTGATGACAGTGAGTTCTTTAATGTTGGGTTCATGTCAAACATAATTTCCTCTTTTCACATTTTATATTGCAAGTGTATATGTGTGCAATACCTCAGTGACCTGCCTGGAAACACAGAAGAGCAAAAGCAGAGCATTTCTGGTCTGCTGTGGCAGTGTCCCAGCTCTGGCACTGGGCAGGAGGTGATGCTGAGGGCAAACAGAGAAACCCGGAGTGAGGGAACACTGCAGTTTCCCTGCCCCTCTCCTGTGGATCAGGGCTCCCAGAATTGGGTTCTCATGCACTTCAGTGTTCGTGGATCCCTGCTCTGGTAAACTTCTGCTTTGGCACTTCTTTGTATTTCTAACAGATCCCATAGCCATGAGGAAGTACCTCTCTGCTTGTGCTTTAAATCTCTTAATGATACATTCTGATTCTCATACTGTGGGAATTATTGAATAATTGTTCCTTGTGCAGCCTCTTCCTGCTGGCACATCTTCCCTGCTCTCTTTACGGAGCTGAAGGGTCTGTGTCTATTTAATCTCCTGAATACATAAGCCATTCCTCCTCTCATCATTTGTTGCCCTTCTGTAAATCTTATTTTGGGTACTTTTTTTAAAAATGGAGAAGAGGGATGAGTCTGGTATGATGTTTTCAAGATGCGCTTAAATCAGGGTTTTAAATAGAGGCCTAATGAGGCTTTTTGATTTTCTTCTCTAGCTTTTGGGTTTTTTCCCCCCAGTCTTAAATCTTGACATTATAGCAAGCTGATGTTTTCAAAGAAGTATCCGTGGCGGCTGTGAGATCTCTGTCCTGAATGACAAAGGCTAGTTTACTGTCTGTCACTGGATTTGTATAACTAAGAATACTTTTATTTGAATCATTTAATGTTTCACAGAATTCAGTTTCATCTGTCTTTTTATTACTTAATCCAATAGCATCTTGAGATTCTTCAATCATTCTGTGAAATGTGCTGTTGTCTTGAAAAACATGAATAATTTTATATTCTCAGTGTTCACATCCTTTAAGAAAAATAAATTATTGATGTGCTGAGTAGCACAGGTCCCAGAATAAATGTCACATTCTTCTGGTAATCTGTATTTTTCTCACTATGTCCTATTGGAAAGATTCCATTTTCCCCCCTCCCAACTTTGGTCATCAGAACTGTTGGGAATTCGACTATCTTAGGTCACCCTTACTCCTGTGCTTCTCAGCACCATCAAAGAGCCAACTTCTGGTCTGTGGTTTGTGCTGTAAGAGCTATGATGACTCCTCACTGTGGTATTGCATTTCTCCATGCATCAGCTAAATCTCTTCCTTATTATACAGCTGAGTTTATTAGACCTGTAAATAAATCCCAGGTACCGGCTAGCAGTTTTGCAGGCTCTTTTCAGAAGTTGCTGTCACATTTACCACCTTCCATTCCTCTGCTCCTTGGACCAGGTTAAGCAGTTGCTTCAGGAGCAATTTCAGTTAATTTCGTATTTAATGTTTTATTAAACTCCTGTTTGAATACTTTCTGCTTCTGGCAAATATTTAATCACCTCATTCTAAGATTTCGGACTTCTGTTTCCTTTTAAGAAGCCAAGCCAGCCTGTCCAGGGTGTGTCGCAGGAGTTTCAAAAGCAGTCAGCTCTCTGCACTGCTCTGCCTGGAGGGATTGCAGCTGCTTGGGGATGACTGGAATAATGCACAGGTGGCTTTGGAATCCATCACAGAGGAGAGGGATTTAAGCTGTTGCTATATGGGTCACCTGGCTTACTTTGCATGACCTCATCTTTAAAGGAATGGATGGTTGTTCCCACTAAAGGAATGAGTCAGCAATTCCTTCAAACAAAGACATCTATCTATGTAATAGAAAGTGTTTTGGTTGCTCAGCTGATGTGCATCTGAAGTTGGATGTTAAAATAAGGAGTTAAATTGTTAACACTGTCCCTGGAGTGCAAGGTTCACTGAATCTGAGAATTTTCCTCTGCAGTACACAAAAAAAAGAGTAACTTAAAACATTGTCTGTTAAATCCATTGCCTTCCCTGGCTTCCTTTCCAGGGCTGTAGTAGTAGTAGTTGATAACAGCCTTTTATTCAGGATCATCCCTTTCTGTGTTCCAGACTGCAGTCACATCTGTCTACTTAAAACTCTGATATACAATTATGTGTATTTGGCCAAACGGGTCTTTCCTTACATCAGTGGAATCAAGCCCTCTCCATTTTGTGTCCAGTATTGAGGGGTTTTATTTTCTGTGTATTCTTTTTCCTTCAATTCCTTGCCCTAGCCAGTCAGCCTGAGTGGCATTTGGAATATATCTGATAGCATAACAGGCATTTATAAGTGACTGAAATTAATGATTAGTATTTTAGCTGTGCTTGCAAGCTGAGTTTAGGCACTGGCACAATTAGGAGTCATTGGCTGATGGACCAGCAAAATAATGGGCTTCATTTAAGCAGATGAAGCCTCTGAGTCAGACTCCAAGCAGGGCAAATCTGTGCCAGTGCTGGTCTTGCTGCCACTGTGGCTGAGGGGGCTCCTCCACCTTCTTCCCTGAGCAGCTCCAAATGCCAGGAATGAGTGAACAACGTGGCTTGAGAAACTCACAGCCTTCCTATTCCAGCTCCTGCATCTGATGTGGAATGGTTGAATCTGGGACTGCTGAGCCTTATGATGCAGGTATTGTGATAGATGTAATATTCTGCTAATTTTTATTTATTAATTAACACATTTATTTGAGTAAATGAGCGGACAACTCTGATGCTTCATGGGATATTGCAGGCATAGTAAACACAAGGTTATTGAGTATAATGAACACTTCTTCTCTGGCATCAGAGGAAATCATAGGGAAAGGGAATGGGAAAGGAAATCAAAAAGAAGAGCCAAGCCCATAGAAATTAGTAAGCGTCACCTCATTCAGAACCCCCAGCTAATGATGAAAAGATGCTCTCCTGAAATATTGCCCACAGCCTTAGCTGGCAGGTACACACGATGTTTGGAGAGAAGGCCAACGCCTTTTGCTGGGAAGTGCTGAGCATCCTCACGGCATTGTGTATGTTGTGCAGCAGGTTCTCTGTGGCAACCTTGGACCAAGGTGGAGGATGTCTTCAGTCTCAGTGTCGGTCATTTCAAGGGAAGAAAAGTCTGAACCTGTGACCTCCCCTTCTTGACTTCTGTGAAACTGCAGCATGCTCTGGGTGGCTGTTCCGTAATCCAACCAAGCCAGCCCCTGCCAGCAGGCACCATGCTGTGTGTGTAGGGCATCTCCTGTCACACTGCAGGGCACCCAGCTGGGAAGATGCAGTCTGAACCTGCAGCAGGCTGCTCTATCTGGTAGTGGTTGGTTAGCTCACTCTTCCCAGCTCTGTGAAGTTTTCCAAACACAGCTTCACTAAGAGCTGAGAGAGTTTAAATCTCTGCACGTGCCTGCTGCTGGCCTCAGGGCTCCTGGGGCTGCCCGCTTCAAACTCTTACACTAACCAGGGCTCTGGTACATATTTTATAATAATTCCTTTTCATTCCTTGCTCATTTGTTTTCTGTTGTTACTTTCTTTTTGCTGCTATAAAAGCTCTTCTGGTCTTATATTTGATGTTCACTTCTGTGATTTGTCCTGATGTTCTCTGCGATTATAAGTTTGAGTAGTACTGAGGTGAATGAATAATTCAGGGGATCCAAAATGACACAGACTGGGTTGCTCCATAGCTAAGAGCACAATCACACCCGTAACACAGAGCTGACATCCACCTTGTGTACAAGTACGTGTGGATTATGGTCCTGTGGCTCTGTGCAGTTTTGCTCTTAACATCCATCTTCACAGTCTGTTTGGGCTCTTTGGAATGATGTACTAAAGGCTGGACAAGGAGGTTTTATTTCCAGAAATTTTATTTCCAGAAATTACCCTGTAGGTGTGTGGGGATGGTCTTTGGGTAAAGATTTGGCAGAGTGGCCATTAGGATCCTGTGCCTGGGAAGTGGTAGATCCCATGCTCCTGGTCAAATTACTTGTATGATTCTGTCACCTGTGCTATTGTACCATGTGTGCATGAATTCAAAGTGTCCTGCACTGGACTTCTCTCTTGTGTGATCTGAATTGTTCTTCTCTCCCCATTGGTGGAGGAGAGGAGAGCTGTCCCGCAGTACAGCATGGCCATCACCATGGAAACATGCCCATGGGTACAGCCTCCCCAGAAGAGGAGCATAGAATCATTGAATCACAGACTCGTTTGGGTTGGGACCTTAAAGATCATCTCATTCCAAGCCCTGCCATGGGCAGGGACACCTTCCACTATCCCAGCTTGCTTCAAGCCCAGTCCAGCCTGGCCTTGGACACTTCCAGGGATGGGGCAGCCACAGCTGCTCTGGGCAACCTGTGCCAGGGCCTCCCCACCCTCATAGGGAAGAATGTCTTCCTAATATCCAATCTAAACCTACTCTCTGTTGGTTTGAACCCATCACTCCTTGTCCTGCGACTCCAGTTCCTGACAGAGTCCTCATCCAGCTTCCCTGTAGCCCCTTCAGATACTGAAAGGGGCTCTGAGGTCTCCACACAACCTTCTCTTCTGAATAGCCCCAAATTTCTCAGCCTGATTTCACAGAGGAGGTGCTCTAGTCTGGGATTCAAGCATTTCATGTCTTCTGTTGTCCTGGCCCCACAAAAGTAAAAGCACCTTCATATGCTCAGTGATTTAAAAGCAGCAAACACAGCTCAGCCCATCTACTGCCACATACATAATCAGTTTGGGTATTTCTAAGCAAAACAAATACTTCCAAAGGAGCTATTGCAAACAGATGGACTGACATTCATAAAATAGGCACTTTCCTCTTTAAGTATTTTGTTGGAATAAAATGTATTGTTTCTATTGAGATTTAAACTGCAGTTTGCTTAACTTATTTTTATATTTGCCCATTATATTGTGAGCATATGAAATGGACAAAATGTTAAGAATAATTAAGCAGAGTGGTCCTGAATACCCTGGAGAGTCTGAAAAATCATATGGAAAAGAAAGCAGTTATCTGTGGAGCTGCCAATTCTACTTACATAAACCCATCTGTTTACATCTACACCTGTTCCCTAAAGAAGAATACATCTTATGTGAAGAATTCCCACCAGATCCCTCAGACATTTTATCATTCAAGAATGTTCTTCCTGTTTGTTCTCTCTCTTTCCTTTATAAGAAACTATAGAATGAATGTTTTCAGTGTGGTCTCATAGAACATTTGCAAGACAAATGCTGGACTTAGCATTGAAATTAAAAGAGTTTGTTCTCTTCTGATTTCATAGTGAATACAAATGGTTGCAAGCTATGTGTACATACCTTTGACTCACAGTGGCTCAGAGTCTTGTCCCTTGTTTATCTTTCCCCTCCCACTTCTTTATTTTCATCTGGAGACCCTCAGAGCATCTCTTGTCAGACCTAAGGTATGGGTTATTTTATATCTAATTGATCATGTGGGATGGCTGTTTGTGGGGTGTAAACTTCTTTTCTTGTAAAACTTATTTTTAAAAGAGAAAGAGGAATTCAGGAGCTCCAAACTTTGTTTCCCTGTGTCCCCCAGTCCCAGGAGTTCTGCAAATGTAGAGCTAATGCTCTACATTCCCTGGCTGAGGTTCCACCCTCAGGACTACTTCAACAACAATATTGCCTGAATAACATCAGATATAAGCATGTGGACTTTTTTGATCTTTTTATTAAATCCTGGTTTCAAAGTGGATTTATCCACTCTCAAAGATAAGATGGGAGGAGGCCAGCTTTTGAAGATCATTTGCATTTCTTTCATTTGGTGGCCTAATCTTCTTCCTACTCTACTGAACTTCTGTAAATTGTTTTAGAATTCTTAGAACAAAAAAAAAAATCTCTAACGAGTTCTGACTTCTGATTTAATTATCAAAGTGTAAATTCTTTACATAAACTTGAGTGACATGGCAAATAAAAAATAAAATGAGGTCAAGTCAAGAAAGGAGCAAATTCAATTAGCCCCTTAAAAGAAATCTGGACTTGATTTCACGTTTTGAATTACAGCTTTAGAATGAGGGTGGATTTTCTCCTTGTCAGCTTCTGTGGAGTTGAAATTTGTGTACTCATCTCACTTCTAACAGTGACTTCCCAACCAGCTTTAGTGGTTCAGGTGCTTGGAAGAGCGCTGCTCTCTTCCCAGGTAGGTAATTCCATTCTGACCACCAAAACTTTCCTTATGCTTCAGGCTTCCCACCTCAGCATTTCCTAGCAGAGACTTTCCACGAACTTCCAGCCTTCATTGCCAAAGTGAAACTAGAATTTTTGTGTCACTTGTGAGGATGAACTTTTTATCTAATATTTATTCTCTTTGTTGTAAACAGTGGCTAGCTGTGTTTTAGGTAAGTAAGAATTTCTTCCCAGATAGGGTTGTCAGGCATTGGGAAAGGCTGCTCAGGAAGTGTTGGAGTCGCCATCCCTGGTGGTGCTCAAGGACCTCCCAGATGTGGCACTCGGTGCTCTGGGCTGGGTGACAAGGTGGGGATCAGTCACAGGTTGGACTCGATCACCTTGGTGGGCTTTTCCAACCTTAATGATTCTGGGATTTTACACAGATTTCTCCATATCACTCTAGGAATTTGGGCATAGTATTCTTCAGCTGTTTAGCTGTAACAAAATACCTTTCCCAACCCATCCAGTGATTCCAGCAGTCCAAAGCACGGATTAAAGGAGAGGTTTATATTTAAGAATAGATCACAGCTAGAGAAATTTAGAGTATTATGGGATTCTCTGTCAAGGCCTTTGAAGATACTGTCTAAAACACTTTTTAACTGCTTGGCTCTATCAGCTATGGGGAGTTATCGTCTCTATTTCGAAACAGTTAGCAGATAAAGCCTTAAAGGCTTGGAGCAATCCCAATTGTACAGTGAGTCAATTTACGGGGAAAATATCTCTGGGATCAGTAGTTAAAACTTTATTACAGATATCTCAGATATTGGGCTTGATTTATTTTTTATATCTTCTGTAGTGACATGAGTGAATTGTCTACAGAAAGGCCACATCATACTTATTACAGAGTAAAGGCATATTGAAAAGGGAGTTGCTTCTTTATGGGCCCAAAACATTTCTTCCATTTGCAGCAGAACAGAGAATGCAGAAATAAAAGGAGATTCTTTTTAGGTTGTTGCAACAACTTATGAACACAGTTATTTATGCTTAGGATGTACTTGAAGATAGTTTACATAAATGTCTTTATACATGCCAAAGAAAGTTGTTTCATCTGATGATAGTGTATGACTTTATTTGATGCCTTCCTAAAACTGTCAGGCATTAATTTAAACGAAGCATTAATTTAAATCATGCAAGGCGAGGAGAAGGAAGGTCTTAATGATTTTAGTTTGGTTATATCTTAGCAAATTTGCTTAGAACTGAAAATTCCTTGCATTTTTGGAAACTGAAAACTTTTATTTACTGAGAGACGCTGAATATTTGCACTAGATATATACCTTAAGGAAAAAAACCCCCATATTTTCAAAAATTTATTAAAATCATGTATAAAAACATTTCTACAGCCATCATCATTTTTTCACACTTCTGTGAGAAGGATGCATGGCATTCCTCTGAGAATACATACTTTATTTTAAATTAAAGTGAATAATGCACTGGGATTATAAGTGGGCTGCAGTGTTTTATTTCTGATTTTATTTTCATGGTCTGTGTAATACAGGCCATAATTTAGGATCATATATTTTGAAGGACAGTGTTGCATTCAAAGTTTTAGGTAACAGTATAAAATTCATGAAAAAAAGACCCATAACTGAGGAAATTCTCATTGTTCATACTTGTTTGAAATAAGATGAAATTTGTGAAATATAATTGAATTAGAACTGATTAAAATATTTCTCTTGTGCACACATGGCATAAATGAAAAGTATTGCAGAAATGATTTCTCGAAGTCTTTTCCAGTTTCTCTTGACATTTGATAGAGTTCTCTTGACTTTTGGATTGCTATAGCTGGGGATCCTTGGATCAAGTCCCTTCTCTATCTTGACCTTTTAAAAGTATCTGTGCTTTAAAGTTGGTAACATCAGATGCTGCAAAGCAAGGTAGAAAAAAGCTCACTGGATGTTTATGGAGAGACCTACCCACTGGATATTCTTGGGGTTGACTGATAAGCTGATGCATGAAGGTGTGTAAGGGATATAATTTTTTAACCAGTTGTATTTTTAGAAAGGTATAAAATGTTTGAATGGCATAGTGAGACATTAATGGCCGTATCAGTTAATAAAATAAATGCCACACTGTTATTCATGGTATGTTAAGAGTAAGAATCATTGACATTGTATGCATAAAGCAGACACGAATAATGGCAGAACCTATTAGGCTCTAACTTCAAAAATACCCAGCAATTATGAAACTTTAATTAACAATCTTAACTTACACATATATTTACATATTAATGATCCTAAGTGGTAATTGTAATTGTCTCTCATCACTGCTTCCTTTGACCCTCATTTTTCAAATAAGAAATATGAAATTCCATTAAGTAACATTAATAGTAGAAAATTAATTTAAGGCAATATATCATCAATTAGCAAACCCTTAACACATCTCACTATTTTCACCTGATGCTTACTTGAAGAAAAAGAAGTTAATTATTTTATGTATGCCTGATTCGAGGATATCATCTTATGCACACATGATGGAAATGAGAAGTGTATTAGATTTCCTGGACTTGATCCAGTAAAGCATCAAAATTCATATTGACTGCTCCAGACTATTTGCATGTGGCTGGTGAAGGGCAAAGAGCTCCTCAACACACAGAGCCAAGGTCAGTGCCAGCACCTTCTGACTGGGAAACCCTGCACTTCTGACAGGGCTTCTCTTGCACTCGGGGTACTTTGGTTGGGGTTTTTCACTGTAACTAAATGTTCTCACAAGGAAACCAGAACTTCCTCCAGGTAATGAATGCATCTGGTTTATCTCTGCACCTTCCCTAACGGAATGGCTCTCCTGATTCATCCTCCTTCATGGGGAATGACATCCCACGGCTGCTGTGCGTGATGGATCAAGATTAGGAAGCAGCATTTGCATCTGGCCAGTAGGTCTTTAGTCATCAAATTGACAAATGAAGCTAATGTAGAATAATAATGTGTGAACTTGCTTCCAAGTACTGAAGACTAAAATACATTTTAGTCTTACATTTGCACAGAGTGGTGCTCTCAGAAGGAAAAAAGAAATTACGAAAGCCATTAAAAACTAAATGCCTCTTATTTGTCATGTCAGTGAGGTGATCATCATCTGTTACAGGACATTCGTGGTTTCTTGGACTGCAAATGTTACTGTTGTCCATAAAAGCGAGAATTATTATTGGTTTTTCTTTAAATGCGAGCCATGTAAATAGTGTCTCTTGGGGTTTTTACCTCTTTTTCAAAGGCAGTGTATATTAGAGTTCTTTGAAAGTCATTCCCTTTGTGAGAATTGGTTAATCATAGAATCACAGAACGGTTTGGATTAGAAGGGACCTTGAAGATCACTCAGCTCCACCCCCTGCCATGGGCAGGGGCAGCTTCCACTATCCCAGGTTGCCGTCCAACCTGGCCTTGGACACTTTCAGGGATGGGGCAGCCACAACTTCTCTGAGCAACCTGTGCCAGGGCCTCCCCACCCTCACAGGGAACAATTCCTTCCCAATATCCAATCTATACCTCCTCTCTTGTTATGTTGTCAATTATGGAACATACCGTAAAGATAGTTTGAAGAGAACAGGTATATTTTTTTCTCCCCTTTTTGTATGAATTTCCCCTGGTTATCCATGTAAATGTCAGACTGGGAGAGTTTTTGGCTCTGTGAGGTGTGTGTCATAGACTAGTAAATGTAACCTGGAAATACTTCTGACAGAAGCTTCGAATCTTCATTCTTGCAGGTTGAAAAGATGAGTTATGCATGAGCAGAGTCGGAGTGCTGGCGTCAATAACAGGCTAACTTGGTAGAGTTTCAAGGTGTAATTAATAAATTCTTGTGTGGAAATTAGCTCCTCCATAGCTTGAGAGCTGTCTGGGAGCTGAGGATGCCATGCTCTCCTGCTTTCCCACTCCATAAGCGGTGTCCTTGTGGGCTCTGAAGTTTCTCCATTCTATTTGTAGGAGGATTTTGGTTTTCCTCTGCTGGATGCTAATTATTTCAGATCCCATTGTCCTTTGAAAAATCTCAGAATCCTGTTTATGGCTACGATTTAAACTGGCTGTAATCAACAGATTGATTGGTGAAAAGAATATCAGGTAGCAAGATTAGTTCAACATAATGAGCCAATGGATGGCTGCTGCCACCATGAATGATGGCAACGTGCAGGGAATACAGAGAGCAGCAAAGACTTCCTTTATTTTGGAACATGTAACATGTCCAAAATTACCCCTACCGGGTAGAAAGTTGAGGAAAACTGGAGGCAGACTAAAGGAAGTTTGCTAGCAGCTTTTATCTTTACATGCAGATCTAGCAGCCAAAATGAATTACAGTTATCCATTGAAATAGCTCTGGGATACACAACAAGCAGAAGAATGGTGCAACTGTCAGTGCAAGGCTCTGCAACATTATTCATAGTGACTTAGAGGCAATTAACCTGACTTCACTCAGCTGAGTTTTCAGGAAGGAAATAAATAGCCCAACTTCAGAGTGAGAGTTTCTGATTGTTTTTCATATATTGCATATTCACTGTGGAAAGTATTTGCACATTAAAGATAGCTGTAAAACATTATATTAGGCAAATAGGCTTTATACATGGGGGAAAATTAAAAGTAAATTTAGGCCTATCGAGTTGTAGTCACAGACCCTTACCTGGATCCTACTGAATCCTTTTGAAACCTTTTGGGGATGCTGTTTCTTTAGCAAAGGGAACAGTAGGTGCCTCTGTGTCAGACAGGTGAGAAACAGGGCAGCAGAACAGGTAGAGCTGCTGCTCTTTCTCTGCATGGAGAGAGCAAAAGCAGGGTCTGGGCAAAAGGAGAGCGAGCTGAAGATTTAGTAAAGAAAACAGGGACGAGCACAGAATCGACAGAATCCATAAAAAGAATTGGGCAAAGGCATTTCTGCAGGAGGATGTGGCAGTATTTATTGCTTACAAGAAAGCAAAGTAATATAGGGTCTGAAATAGATTGTTTTAGGAAAGGGGACATATCGATTGTGGGGGAGTAGGTAATTGATGCTGGAAGAAGGGAATTTGCATGTACAGCCAAAGCATGCCAAAATAAAACATGTTTGCAGGCAACAGCAGGCATTTGGAGTATGCAAATGTGAGTTTGCATATACATGTGCAAGTGTTCTGCACACAGCAAATCTCTGAGTAAATTTTGCAGGTTCATTTTGGGCCTCTGCTGATACAAAACTCTGTTGAGCAGAGCGTGCCTGGGAAAGGAGCAGTGAGGGGGATCCTTATGGGGCTGAAAACAAGGAACATACTGTAATTATGCTAAAGCCAAGCATTACAAGCAGGAAATGCAAAGTTATGTTTACTATTAAAAGAGACCCAGGCATGTTAATTTGTGGAAATTGGCAGTTTAAGGCATCTAAAAAAATATGTACTGACATAAAATTCTGCTGTAAAATTACGGTTAAGACATTTTCCTGTTTGTGGCCTCACATTAGTGGAAGTTTTAAAGATGCTTTTTCTCCATGTGATGCCACTTCAGGAAAGGAAGTGAGATGCTCAGGCTGCATTTAGAACTTGACAGGAATGGCCCAGAGCAGAGGGATTACTATGGTGAACTTGGTCTCTGTGGTTTTCTTTGCTCATTAATTGAGGGCTGATCATTTATGGTGCTGATTTCTATCTTTTAACCTTTACATTTCATTACTTTCCCTATGTTTGAGTGTAAAATACTCAATGCTATAAGTTTAAGTGTATGAATTAAGAGATCCAGAACTGAGGATAGAACTGTTAGAAATTAACTCTGTCACTATTTTTTCCATTCATTTGCTTAAAAAAAAGTAATTCAAATTTTTAATTGAGATACTTAGTTTTCTGTTGGGTAAATCCTCAACCTCCTACATAGGTTTTTATGTTTTTACCTTGAGGTGAAAAGCAATTTCACTATCAGCACTTTAGTGTTCAAGACCACAAGGTGTATGTTGAGTGCTCTTCAACTTCTCCTGACAGTTATTCCAGGAAATACAACAGAAGTGGTAATTTTTTTTCTTTTTTAACCATTAAAGAAGAAACACAGGTACATTTTTGCTCTCGCTTCTCTTTGTGACATAGTTATAATGTCACCTGGAAGAATGACTTACTCTGCATTTAGTGGTAATAAAAACATGGCACTTGAACCATTCTCTAGAAGGTACTATCTGAAGGAACTGAAAAGAAAACTGAAATCTTTCTTGTAGGAAGATTTAAAAAGATGATCATTTATCATTCTATAGATATGGAAGTATTCATGTTGGAATAAGTAATAGAAAATTAATAAGTATAAAAAAATGTGTGTCTTTTAAATATTAATTTATGTTTTTAAATTTGGAGTTGGATCTATAACCAGACCTGACTGATGCATCATTCTAATTTCTCATCAGTGGAACTTCATTCCTAAGCTATTCCCTGGGCTGGATGTATGTTGTCCTGTGTGCTGTGAGCAAAGTTAGAAGGCTGCCTTTCCTTTCCCAGTTTGGAAGGGTCAGCTTTCAGCTCTCGGATACCAGCTGGAGCTCCATGGACAGCTCTGGCAGAAGTTCACAGTACTGCTCCGAGGGACAGACACTCCTCTCCCTGTCCCTGTTCTTGCCAGGGGTGGAGTGTAGCTGCTTTGGGAACCAGACCAAGGAACCACTTCAGACAAAACCCACTCTGAGAAATGGAAGGTACTTTTCAGCTGTATTTGTTTCCCACTTCAGGTCTCAGCACAGTCACAGCAACGTTTGAGCTGGCAGAAAGGAGCGGAGCAGGAGAGCAGAACCAACACTTGTGTTGGCAGCATGCTTGCTGCTGGGATAAATAAACTGGAAATTATACCATCAGAGGTGCAGGAAAGCTTAATCCTGTGCAGCCATAGACAGCACGTGGTCTGACCAGAAGGTGAAGTTTAGTGGCTAATAGTAACTGCAGGAGGCGATTCTGCCCTCCTCTTTCCTCTGCTCCCCTGGGACCTTGCCATGTTGCCCTTCTGCCTCCTTGAGCTGTCTCTGCTCTTACCTGACATCTCAGTGAAGTTCAGGTAGCTAATTCCACAGAAAACCAGCCCTACAAACAGAAAGGTGTGTGTGGGGGGAGTGCTTATGTTCCTTGGCTTTTGGCTCCCTAAGCATGGATGTGGTGTAAGAGAAGGGGCAGGAACAGGGGGGTGTAAGGTGGACTGGGCACTGCCTTGTTGGATGGGCTTGAAGATTGTGTTATCTGTATCACCTGACAGCAGCCATAGCCAGGGGAAACAATTTGAATTGAACATGTAAACTGGAAAACCAGATGATGTTAAATTCAGAAATCCACTGTAGAGTGAGGCAGGGGTTTCCTGAGGATGTTCTATGTGAAGCCTCTCACTGAAAATCTGACGAACTCCAGCATCTTCTTCCCATAGGCTCTTTTGAAAAGTTGAGATTAAATTCTTTAACTCTTTTATTATAACTACTAAAAGCTTAATACCACATTATGTGTTTGGCATGAAACTCTGGCCTCACTAAAGACAAAATTGAGAGTTTAACTTCTCCAAGGCTGGCATTTACTGTACTGGCTTTGAGGAATCCATCAGATCTCTTACATGCTATGAGGCTTGGGTGTACTTCAGAAGAAAACTCCACAGCTTTCGTTAGAGCAAACTGACTGTGTTTAGAACTCTTCATGAAATCAGAATCACACTTTTGCAATAACAAATGCAGGATGTCAATTGGTTTAATGGACAATAAGAGGCAACACTTGCAATTGTGAGCCTTTAGGAATCCAATTATTTCTATTGATATGCTTGCATTAAAAAGCCATATTTCAGTGCTGTCCCATGCCTTGCTTGTCTTGCTGCCTGTTATCAAACTGAAGCCTTTAAAATCTCCTGTTTGCATTTTAATTTGCTTTGGGAATAAGTAGGAAGAGAATAATGGAAATAAGTGGCAAAATTGAAGTAACGCTTTTGAGAAGCTGGAAGCGTATAACAGGCATGTAAACAGACTCCTTCTCAGTGCTGTAAGCCCCTACTTCTGGTACACTCATGTCTGAGGCAGCAGAATCCTTCTCATCTCATCATTTAAATGAGGGGGAAGCAGCCTTTTTAATTCTGGATGTGCTCTGTGCGTGTTGCAGTGCTAATGTCACAGCTGGAGTCTGGAATTACAGTCACTAAGCCCTGCCTGTATTCCAAGCCAGCTGCTAAAGTGGAGAATTTAATTAATATCAAGCCAGAGGACCGGCGGCGACAGCAGAGGGAAGCTGCCGGCAGGGGTGAGGTCACTGGTGCTAAGTGGTTTTCCCTGGCTCCTGGGACACTGCTGAGGTGTTAAACCTTCACCACTGAGGTGCTAAACCTTCACTACAGAGGGTTAAACCTTCATCACGAGTGTCAAACCTTCACTACAGAGGGTTAAACCTTCATCACGAGAGTCCAACCTTCACCACTGAGGGTTAAACCCTCCGTGGTGCATGGGGTTGATCCTCCACAATTGTCCTTGTGCCCCCGTGTAATAAAACACAGTGGTTTGCAACCTTTGAGCCCCAGCTCATAGGGAATTGACCTGGCAATATATGGATGACCAATATAGGGCTTGAGTTTTCTACACTGACGAGCTCTACAGAAACATTTTGTCTTTCTTTCCCTTTTTTTTTTTCCCCTTTCATCTACTGTATATCCTGATTGCAAGACATAGTGGTGACTCCTGTAAACCTTGGATCCTGGCACAGACTTGGATGAATCTCTTAAATGCAGAATTCCCAGACACGGTGATCTTGTCAGGATACTGCATTGCCTGACAGGAACATCATGATCATAGATCTTCCTGAAAGGCTGACAGAGGGTCAGAGCCCAGAGACTGTGTACTCTGGCAGTACGAGAAGTCCCAGGGCAGCTCCACTGAGCTGTAGAAGCCATGGACATGTTCTTTCTCTGGGCATCCCTTTCCCTGTGGATATAAAGTCTCACGCAGGCCAACATAACAAATTAAACCCGAACTCCTAAACTGAAGTTAATGCTGACTGGGCTGCAGCTGCTTTTCCGAAGCCCCAAACGCTTGAGATGGGTGAGTTACTTGGCACTGAGCCTCAAAAGCCTTCCAGCAATTTAAGTGTGGGTATGAATGGTTATTGTTTTATTCAGAAGTTACCACTCATGTGGCCTGCAGTATAACCAGACTAAATTATTCATTTCTGAATATTCTAATGGAAAGAGGGGAAGGGAATATTATTCAAAGAACTCATTCGGAAACCAAAATGCCATTAGGGCGTGTAGGCTTTCAATGTGGACTGAGCAAAGTGTAATACATCAGCTCTTTTCTTCCCTCCCTGTCATATTTTGTTCTCAAAGTGTGAGTGGGAGGCTCTCCAGTTCCAGGTGGAGAGAATAGATTTATTTTATGCTAAAAATAATGAGCTTGTATGGGTTTGTGTGTTGGGTTGAATGGGAGACTTTTGCATCAAATGGCTGTTTATATTCACAGATCTCTGCCGAAAGGGAGAGTTACAGATGAACTGACAAAGGGTCTTCAAATACAATGCACTTTCCTCGGGTTGTCCAAGTCTGGGGAGTAGAAGCGACTGGAGCAAAATACACGGTTATGCTTAGAAAAAGGAAAGCCTGGTGTTATTCAGGCAGGGGAGGCCAAGCTGGATCCCTGGAGGCTCAGTGAATGGAGTGCACGGGGAGCTCCCCACCTCCTGTGGCAGGGCTTTCTGTGCACTCCCTGATGGACTGGGGCTCCAGTCTCCCTTTGCTTTGACAAACACGGAGAGGGAGTGGAATCCAAACAAAGCCTGGCCGGTCAGCACAAGGAACAACTCTGCTGAGATATAGATTGGATATCAGGAAAAATTCCTTCACTGAAAGGGTGGTCAAGCAATGGAGGAGGCTGCCCAGGGAAGTGGTGGGGTCATCAGTCCTGGAAGTGTTCGAAGAATGTGTACATGTGGTGCTTAAGGAAGTGGCTTAGTGGTGGGCTTGGCAGTGTTAGGTTAAGAGTTGGACTTGATGATCTGAGAGGGCTTTTACAACCTAAAGGATTCTATGATTCTATATAATAATGCAACAGCTCATGAAATAAATAGAGACATGGGCAGAACTTCCTGATTGATTTGCATCATTTTGATAAGTAGCTTTTGCTTTGCTTCTAAAAGAAATTTAAAAGTCCACCCTGCTTTTTAAGTAAAATTCAGGATAACTTCGAAATATTGCTGTTTAAGTGAATTCTGTATGAAGAATTTACTTCATTTTATTTATTCCTTTGCTGCTGCATTACTATTAGAGAGCAATAATGCTTGAAATCATCTAAACAATTTTCTCTTTAGCACTTGAATCTATCAGGAAGAAAGTGTCTGTCTTAAATGAGCATAAAATTCTTTAATATATTTTCCTAAAGGAGCCAAAATCTGAATTTTATATAAATTGCTTCAAAAGTTTAAATACACATCCAAAGATGTATTTCAGATGGCTTAATAAGCATTGTTTCATGTTATTTTTAAAATGTGTGGAGTCTTGAGGTGATTGAACTTCATCAAGAATAATTGAACTGATATGTTTTATTTAGATGATGTGTATCTATATAGCTATAAATTTGTTTGGTTTGCTTTTAAATTTTAAGTGCATCTTACTAGATGGAATTACATCCTTTCTTTCTAGAAATCTCAAGCTGTTATCTTTTCTTTTGTTCACTCTATGATTGGCTTAGTTCTCCTCTGCAATACGAATGGGTGACGACAGGTAGCAAACCAGAGAAATGCTATTAAAAAAGTGTGAAAAAGAGCACCAAAAAAGGAACTCATACTTATCAGTAACTGAATAGTAACTCCAAAGGGAAACCTTTCAGGTGGTTTCTTGTTTCTTAGCCCTGGTGTTAACGTATGTCTGTGCCCTGCAAAGTTTAAATATTCTCTAAGCCATTGTGGGCGAGAGTGGATTTGGGCTCTGAACTTGGAGCTCAAAGTGGTTCCTCTGCTCTATTAATAGTACATAGCAGAAGCTTATCCTGGGCAGGTTACTTCCCTCTAATTCCTTATTCAGGAAAGATGGAAGTTAGCTGGCTAGAAGCACGGAATTAAAGGGTCTGGTATATATAAAAAGGAAGAAGTGGTGAAAATGGCTCAAAACCACCTGCTTACCTTGTGTGCCACGGCAGCCCCTGGGCCTGGCACTGACACCTGGTGTCCTGCACTGAGCTGTGCTAAGTGTTACCCCTTCCCTTGGCCCACAGGTTCCTCCCAAGCCCCTGAGGGCAAAATAAAAGAGATTACTACCTTCTGGGAGAATCCAGCCCGTTCCCTGCAGGAGTTCAGATCCTCCAGCAATCACTGTAACTTGCTATTAGATTGATTCAGCACCATGCTGGGCTTTTCTCTTACTTTCCACCAATTATGGAGGCTGACAGAAAGCAGAAGTATGCTGCAATAAATGGGAGAGAAAGGGAGGAAAATATTGGCATTTCCCAAGATTTAGGACACATTCACAGTAAATCCAAAGACTTAATAGGAACCTGACTTTAAGATAAGAAAAACACCAGAATCAGTCTCCAAAGGCAAATAGTTTCTGTAACTTCTTCTTTCTGACAGAAATGCTGGTTCTTCCTGTAATTTGTCTGGAGATATTGGTGAATCTTAATCTGTGCAATAGGATACAACCTTGTTCTTAAATGTTCCATTAAGCGTTTTTCCATATTTAAACTGGAATGTATTTTGAATTCCCACAATATTCTTTTATAACCATAATTTTATACACTGCAAATGTGTACCTTAATAGAAAGAAAAGTGGAAAATCGTCTCAAGAATTGTGCATAAGTTTATTCATCCTCAAGTTTGTATAACAAGCCTGAAGGCAGATTTCTTTTCAGGTATTTATTAATACAGATAGATTTTGTTCTGCCAGCTGACTTCCCCTTTCCACACTCACTAGTATAAAATATCTCTGTACTGAGTGCAGAGGACAGGGGTTTTTGTATGTTAAGAATTTTTTCCTCTATGCTAGCACTTTTGTGGGTTAGATTTCTTAGAGACATTGTGCAGTCACAGATTATGGGACACATCAGGGATGGAAACCCCCCAGCTGTGACACTGTAGTTTCTGTTTTTCCACTGTTTTAAATTCTGTTTGTTCTCCTAAAACCTGACTTAGTTAGAGCCCTTTGCTCTCTGTCTTCCCAGAGTGAAGTACCCTTCCTGCAGCTTGATGTATCCCCCAAAAAGCTATTTCTCCGAGCAGCCTGTGTCCCTGCCTTGGGCCCGCAGAGATGGGCACACAGATCTCTTAAACTTCCATTTACTTTGAAATCTCTGTGCCTGAAACCGAGATTTCCTCCTGATGAAGGCCCTTTCTAAATGTAGGGCAAAGCATAAGCTCCCGTGGATTTTGGAAACTTTTGAAGTGAGAGAGAAAATGAAGTTTTGACGTGAGGATTGCAACAATCACCTTGCAGTAATTAGAGGATCCAGCCACAGCATCATTTCAAGGCTGCAAGAGTAGTTCCATCTATTGAATCTGTTGCTGTGTCTGATGTCAGGGTCTCTGATGGTTTGTGTTATTGGTGTGGGTTTGTACAAGATGCGAGTCTGCCTTAACACTGGAGATGCCTTCATTTGAAGTGATTTCTCCAAATGTTGGGGTTTTTTTCTTGAATCTGAAGTCCTATTTCAATCCAATGTTTTTCCTGCTCTCAAAGACAACCCTAACAGAATCGTAAATTGTCTCTACATCAGGGAATACAGAGAATTTTAAAAAAACCTCTGTGTATTGGCCAAGTTTCTCTGTGCCTCTTAATTCTCTGAATTAAACATGAATTAACTCCTCCTAAAATTGAGCTCCTTGAGGACAGTCTCAAATAAATTATTGGAACAGTACCTTCACCATTGGAAAGGCATACATCTGACTGAGCAGGGATTGATTATAAACCCACTTCAAAATCCTTGAAGTTTTCTTTTTTCATTTCATCCTATTCAGGAAGGGATTAGAGTCTCACTGGAACAGCTCTTGGGATACAGTGCCTGAGGTTTTGGAGCTTCTTTTCTGTTTAGAGAACTCAACACTGCAAGACCAACACCACATAATGTGTGCTCTTTTACCTGATGCTTAGAGATCTAAAGTTTCATATCTACCTCTTCCTATGTCCCTTTCAACTGTAGCATCTGTTTCTGTGTGAATGAGGTGTGTGCTTTGGGTTGAGCAATTTTACCACATCCTTTTTTCCCTGATTGCACTGTAAGTTGTTCTGCTTTCATAGCAGACAATGTCCAAAATTTTACATATGAAACTGCATAAGGGTCACCTTGAAAAATGACAGGGAAAGATTTCTCATCACTCTTTCTTTTTCTCTATAGTGCATATAGTTGTTTTCCCATTTTCCTCAACTCCCTTGCTTTGAGCATTGTGGGGAAAGTAGGATCATAAAGCAGATCAGGTTGGGAGGAATGCAGGAGGTCTCTAGTCACCTTGCTGCCCAAAGCAGGGGCAGATATGACGTCAGACCACTGGGATCCAGCTTGCTCCTGAAAACCTCCAAGTGTGGAGAGTGTGCATCCTCTCTGGGCAGCCACTTCCCCTGCTCAGCTCTCCTCATTGTGCAAAAGTTTCTTTTCTTTCAGTTTATGACTGTTGTTCTTCTGTCCCCCGTCCCCCATCCACCATCCACCACCTCCCAGAGCGAGAGCTCCAGCCCTTGGACAATCATGGTGACCCTCCACTGAACTCACTGCAGATTATCAGCATCTTTTCTTTCAAAGATCTGCTTTTAATTACTACATTTACTGCTCATTTGATTTGTTGTTGTTGGTTTTTTTTTTCCTAAATGTACAACATGTATTTAAAAAACCCCAGAATACAGGCTTTGGATTTTTTCCTGAAATTCCTTAAGGTGAGCAATGAAAACATGTCTGGGTACTTTCTTCTTTACTGCATGTAATAGAAAAATTACCTGAAGGATGTAAGTGCTTAAAAAGACATGAGCATTTCAATCCCTATAGAACTTATTCTATAGCATGTAATAATTTAAAATCTTACAGTGCCTTTCCTCCTGATCTCAACAAGGTTTTAAAATATAGAGCACAATGTTACTGCTGTTTTATCCTTGTTCTTCCTGGGAGCTAGAGAGATAACCTCTCTTTCTGTTCTAAGTCTTCTTTTAAAATGCAGAGTTGTGCTTTTATTATTTATTGCTGGGTTTTGTCAGTACTTTAGTACACAGTTTATCAGTTAATATGGTGAGTTTGGTTTATTTTTGTAAGAAGGAGTGGGGAGGGGCCTTTTAAAAACGCACTTGTTTACACTTGAGAAAGCACTTGCCAAATGGGGCATGTTATTCATTGGCCTCTATTCAGGGATGGGATAAGGACACTGAAGCAGTGCTCAGCTAGGGCAGATTCCATCTTCTGAGGCCAGAAGAGCCTCTATAGAAACACAGAAATAATAAAAAATATTAACATTTTTAAAGAGATCTTGAGGTATCAGGAGACAGATCATCCTGTGTCCAGCATGTAACCAGATCAGTGTATTACAGACACAAGGGTTTTTCCCAGTAGTTCTGCAAAGCATCTAAAAAATTCAGGTGGTGCACCACCAGCATTTAAGAACACACCACCATGAGACTGCAGCTTTTAGAGAACCAAGTTTCTCCCGCTTCCAGAGGATGGAGTTGATGCTACCTTTATCTCATAAGGCTGAGGAGCTCCCTTGGCTGCTGTGTGTGAGCTCATACGTGCACTAAGGTCACCTTTCAGCCCTTGTCTTTGTAAGAAAGAATGACATTTTGTGACTCTGAGTGTGTTTACAGCTGCCCAGCTCCTGGTCCAAGTTGTAGCATCCTTTTAACTGTCCAGAATTTCCCCTTGGTCCCCTTGCTCTGGATGTGGTCACATGAGGCTGCTAAAGCTCAGGAAAGTCAAGGTGTCCTGAGCCCGCTCTGCTGAGCAGCAAATACTGGGGGAGGTTTCTGTTCTCAGAGTAGCTGATGTTTCCATACATTTTCTTCTGTATGAAATTTACAGTTGAAGTCAAGCTGTCATTGTTGTGGATATGATTTCATACGGTGGTTTTGTGACGTGGATCCTCAATCTGCTCTTCCTTCTGTTTGAATCCTTTTCCCAACATTTGTGAATTTATAAAAGTGAATTCACTTGTTAACTCCCGCAGGGCCCTCTGGCTGATGTTCATATGTAGAACAGAAGAGCTCAGAGCTGAGCTGTGATGATAATTTTGGGATCAGGAGTGAGGTGTGGCAGGTGAGATCAAAGCTGGGCTGTGCATGGTGTGAGAGACGGTACCTGACGTGGTGGGCTTCAAAATGTGTCCACAGAGGCATTAGGTGCCCAAGTGCCTTCAGGAACCTAAACTGCATAATCTAAGTAAACAATACAAAGGAAGGTGGTCAGAGAAACAGGTACAGGTGACTTGGCAAAGGTTATACAACACCACCTGTAACAGAACTAATGAACCAGCTGGGTGTTCCTCCCCGGCTGGCAGGGGCCTGAGGGGATGAGATCACATCTTCCTTTGGTTTGTGCAGGTTACCTTTTCGGGTAAGACAGAAAAATGAAAAATGTGGACATGAATTTTATTTGCTGTGTTTCTCCTTCCCCATTCCAGAGTGCCCTATTTTTAGCAGTAACGCGCAGTGCTGCCACACGCTGCTGCAGCCGGCACTCGCAGCCCTCCCCATAACTCCTTATGGATGGCTCACACTCAGCCAGGGGACTCCAATGTTTCCCTGCATTGTGCTTTCTGCAGCTCTTCTCTACAGCAACAGGGCACGTAATTGTAATGTAAATTATTCCAGTCTGCATTGTAACCCTCTGCAACACAAAAATATGTTTCCAGAGATTTTGACTTGATCTGACTTTATCAGAGAAAGATCTCTCTTTTTGACAGTTTAAGAAGAAGGCCATGAATGAAAAATTCACCTGGGGCTTTTTACCATCAGAAAGAGTAGGAACTATAGCTGTAAGGGTCAGGATAGTAACAGCCCTCAGACATCTCAAGCGCAAGTTCCCCTTATCAGCTTTGTCTGCAGCATTTGTGTTGTCGTGAATTAAGTACCTGTGTCTTTTCCTAAGTCTTCGGAGGTGCAAGCTTCTTCATGTAAGTGAATTTCTAAGAAGAGTTCCTCAACTATTGCTGAAAAACAGTGCTGAGAAGAGCTGTGGGAGGGAGCTCCAGCCTTTTACAGCTCCAAGAACAAAGATCTGTCATGAAGAGTTGCAGTAAAGTTGGTCTTGCCTTGAGATGGCAGAAAGAGAGATGACCTCTTAAGCATCCCTCCAGCCCTGCATTCTGAGGATCTGAAATGCCCGCTGGCTTTCCAGGAGCTATTGAAAAGGCATCTTGAGTGGCTAGATCACTTCAGCTCCCACAACTCTGGCTGGAGGGCTGCTGCCTTGTATTAATGCTGCCTTGCCCCAGACCCATCTGCAGCCAGTGGAAGCTCATGATTCATGGCAGCAGATGGACCATGCTGTGTTAGTTCTCTTTCTGCTAGAGATGGCAAACGAGGCCAATGAGATGAGGAGTTCGTGTCACATCATCTTCCCTCAAATTACAGAAAAATCAAAATGCTCGGAGTGAATTGTGGCTGCACTGCAGGGTGATGCTGTTTTCCCAGGAGAGGATCGGGAGCCCAGCCCATTAGTCCAGCACTCCCAGGCCAGCACTTCCTGAAAGCTGAGCACTGAAGGAGGTGCTGCAGATGTGTTCAGAGCTCCAGAGCTGCTGCTTTCTGAGCTGTGCCGCCAGGCATAACTGGGTCTTAGGCTGGATACACCCAGGTCTCTGTGGGTCCTGCAGCTGCAGCACTTGTGGAGAGGAACGGAAACAGAAGGATTCAAAATAAGGAGCTGACAGAAGCAGAGGTTTGCCTGCTACATTCCCTTCAATGAGTAGTTGTAACTGCTTTTGTCCGAGCCTTTTGCAGTCCATTTTCCTTGGTGAGATAGCAGAATCACGGCAGGAACTCCAGCCATGCATCCTGCGGTGCCTCAGGCCATTCCCCATCAGGCGGCGCCAGGGCTCAAACAGCTCCATGTCGGTGGCGATGCTGGGCCTGTCTCACTGCCCAGTGCAATGGCGAGAGAGTTTAGATTTTGTATCCTTGCATAGATAAGGAAGGACTAGACAATTCTGCATGTGCCAGTTCAAATAAACAAACACTTACTGGCAAATATCCAGTGAGATTTATACTTTGCCCTTAACCTCTCTACAGCTTTCTGCCTTTTCTCCTTGCTGCTGCTTTCCCTTTTTTAAGCATTATGTGGAAATATTTGCAGAAATACTGCGTTGTGGAAATACTGTGCAAAACAACCCCCCTGTTGCAGCAGGAGAGTCCTTGAGGCTCATCAGCCCCATTAAAATCTGGAGGCTGCATAGGAGCAGAACCTGCCAGGCTCTCTCCTCTCAGTCACCTCATAATTGCTGTACATGGCATGGAATGTGGTGAAGTAAAAAGTTAATATTTTGACAGAGTAAAAGATCGATGGAGTAAAGGCATTACTCAGCATTTTGAAGATTTGCCTTGCTCTCTTCTGATATATAAAAGCCAAGTTTGGAGTATTTTCATGTAATTTTAGGGGAATATCCATTCATAAGTAGGGAATTAAGGTCAGGACAATTTTAATAATTCCGTCTCCATAACAGATCAGTGAACACTCACTGCCTAGTGGCAAATAAGACAAAAATTCTTGATAAATCAATGGAAAAGCTAAAATGATAATGTTTAATTGTTATTATTAAACACTATTTCATATCTTTCAATTTGCTTATGAACACCAAGATTTGACAAGAATGAGTGATGAAAGCTGAGCTTTCCTTAAGAGTTTCTGGTAGAGAGAGGCTAAAACTAGACCACTTAAAATTCATGGTTACATCACCAAAATGTATATTTGAAACACTGCATCTGAAATCTTTTTTGAAAAGCTCCACACTTGGGTAGGTTTCTTTCCAAGCCATACAACAAAACCGCTGTTGAATTCCAGTCACTAAACCATCGGTTAACCTGTGGAGCTGGGAATGTCTCAGAGGCTGCTGTGTAACATTTTCTGGTGGCATGGGTAACCCTCTCCACTGCCTAGAATGCAGAGCAGCCTCTGTGAGAACAGCAAGTGCTGAGCAAGGGCTCACTTCTCAAAGTCAGAGAAAAAAATCCACTCTTGTACACTAATATATTCCAGGGCAAGACACAGCTTTGCTGGATTTATATGTGTGGCAGCATTTCTGCTGCAATCAGAAGAAAAATTGTCATTTTAAAAATTACATTAATACGTAATTACATGACATAATGTCAGGTCGTAAACTTAGTCATTTCTTGTAATGCATGCTTAGATTTTATGAAGGCTTCAAAAAACCTTCACTCAAATATTGTGGGAAATCACATGAAGACAACTGCCAAAATACTCAGAAAATAGAAAAATAGAAAATGCTTGCCTTATTTTAACCAGTTTCTCAGAGGTTGCAGAAGTCTCCCAAGAGAGTTACAACCCACAGTGCTGCTGGAGATGAAATAGAGCGCAGTGGGACAGAGCATGGGCTGCAGTTCCTTTGTCCCTGACTGAGATCTCCAAGATCTGTAAGTTCAGATCAAGGCTTGGCAGGAGAAATGAAGCTCCATCTGTGTTACTGAGCTGGTTTTGGCCATTAGAAACAGAGAATGTGGAAGCAAAAGGCGGCTCTCCTGGGTGAGCATGTTCACGGCTCTGTAACTGCAGGCAAACATGGCAGCTAATCCTTTTTTATAAAACAGGCCTTAAAAATTACTAACTTTTAAAAGACTGGTTTGGAACTTCACTCTCTGAAAAACTGAAAACTTTATTCTGAGTTCCAGCCCCGAAGCAGCTCTTTTTCTCCTGTGTGTGTTGGCCCTTCTCTCCTTGTTGGTATTGAATGTTCAGCAGAATTTCACTGAGCAGTGGTACCCTCTGCCAGCTTTGCTCTGTGGGGATGCTTAATGAGGGTGTTGAAATCTCTCTCATAAGATCATCTCTCCAGTTCCGTGATGCCCCCCACACTTGAGAATTGATCTTCCAGCTCCCTGCAGTATCTCCTTGGGTTCCATCACCCTGCCATGTCCAACACACCTCCCGGGTTCTCAGTTTATAGCAGAAATTTGTATTAATCTCCAGGACAAGACCTTGTACTTCTTACTGTCATAATTGATGTAATTTTTGTTTCTTCAGTCCTTAATGCCATCCAGCTCTTCTTGTATTTGATTGGGATCCTCATTAGGATGGTCAGTGCTGTCTAACTTTGTGCCATTAATGTTTAATTAGTTTGGTTCTTCTATTTTGTGCCAAGATAACTGATGAAAATGCTAAATAAAATGATTCTTGGGACCAGTCCTGGAGGTTTTGCATTAATAAGCTTCTCCCCATTTGATCATTTCTCTTTTACCACATCTTATTTCATCCCCTTCAGCTAGTTTGTTTGTGGTTTGGGTTTTTTTTGAAGTATGTTTTGGTGCTAATTCCAATATTTTTGAGCTTAATAATTTCCCCCTGTAGCAGTTAATTTGGTACCTTACAAGAATACAGATAAAGTTTATCTTCAGTCAAAGTTGTCTTTTGGTCAAAAAAAAAAAAAAAGCAGTAGTCTTTTCACAAAAGGATGGAGTCTCTCTGGTTGTGATGGTAAAGCCACTCTGTAAAGTGTTCAGTTTTCCCTGCACCCCAGGTTTTCAGGGGTTTTTGAACTCATACAATGTGTGGTGATGGGTTGATTCAATCCTATTCCAATTTTATTTTAGATAATGTCCAGTATATGGGTGAAAATGTTATTTTGAAGGTTTGTGCTTTTAAAAACAAAACACAAATCCCTAATTAAAAATATTTTGTTCGCTGTGGTTCCTACAACAGGATGGCAGAGCCCCTCAATGTGTGAAAACACTGACCTTATAACAAACTGTTTCTGTCCAAATACATTTTCAAAGGTGTTTAACCAGCTTATTTCACCTATTTAATCCAGAGACATTCCAGTTCCCTTCAGGTGTATCAAAGCTTTTTATGATAAACCTGTAACTGCCGGTATATTCTTTATGTGTAAGCTACCAGGAATTCTTTCTGAGGATACATCTGCACAGAAGGAGAGCTCACACCACCCATTCCTTTTGGGAGTAGGATGTACATTGCTTAGAGCAGACAGGATCTTTTTGTGTCAGTCTGCAAGGGCACCATCCTCCCCAAATCCATGCAATTTGTCAGACTCTTCTGAGAGCAAACAAACAAACAAAAAAACGTGTGCATTATAACCTAGCTCCCTGCTGGGGTAGGTTTTGTGTAAGTAGGTGGCTGAATCCAAAGCCTTGTTTTGGAGAAAGAGCCTTGGTTTGGGGTGATCACAAAGTGGCCTCTTCTGTTTATTCTGCCTGTTTTCCAATTGAGTGTTGGCCTCTGCCTGTGCCATTCTCATGGTGATTTTTTCATTTTTTCATCCCACGTGTGCAATGTGCCCCAAGTCCAGCACCGCAGAGTGTGAGCCCGAGGAACTCCGTCTGTGTCCCCTTCCTGCTCCAGAGCCACTCGCTCTCCCAGGGTGCTGCTGTGCCCGTGAGACTCCAGCTGGGAAACTTGATACTGTGCAAGATTCCTTCACTTGGATGCTTCCAGATAGTCCTTCCAGATGGAAGAGTCAATCAGTGTGGGATCTGTTTGAATATTACAATTATCTAATCTTACTTCAGTGGACAGAAAGAATTAAGTGTGCAAATTGCAGCTACTTTTTCCATCTCCTGAAAATTTGGTGAGGATCAGATGTCTTTTTCTAAAAGCTTTTCAAATTCAGTGAAGCAAAAAATACTGTTTGTATTGGGGCTTGTTTCCTAGTAAGCATTGTGTTCAATCAGTCTTAGTTTATCTTGAGAGATAAACTTCATTTTAAAATCTGTAGATTTGTTTGATTCCTGTTGCGTAAATATCATCATTATTCTGTCTTCTGCTCTCTCTCTCCCATAATGCTTTTCCTTTTTAAAAAACAAACCGTCAAGAAATGGTTGGAAGTTTAATTTATTTCACAAGAATCCCAAGCATATCCCATTTTCTTTACTTGTTTTATATCTACGCAAAGTGAGCTTGGTGTAGGGAGCCAGGAGTCTGGGCAAGCTACTTTTCTTCTTATCATTTACAAATTCTCGGTACAAGATAAAGCCTGACTTTAAGTAGTCTAAAAAATTATTTAAGCAACTACTGTTTTGATACAAATTTAACTTGTATTTCAGTTTATTATCAAGAAACAATTGTAGCTGTGGGTTACTACCCCAGACTAGAGATAATCTTTAATTTGTACATTCTTTCTCTCATTTTGATCACTTAAGACTCCTCCATACCTGCCTCTCTTGTGTACACAGATTTTGCATAGGTGTAGTTTTGGTCCTCCACAGCCTTTTTGCTCCAGATGTTGGTTATCTATTTTGACCTGAATTTGGCCTTTAGGGCCCTGCCACTGCTGCCTTGTCTATGAACCTCCAGGCACAGAGCAATACATGCAGGCTGAGCAAAGCTCAAGAGCTGCCTTAAATCCCAGCCTGAGCTTGACTTACCTGTCAGGAGTGCCATAAACCCCCTGGAAGTGCACAGAGGGAGCAGCGGCTCTCCTTGATTTCAGATAGGTACATGAGATAAAGGAAAAGGAGGAGTATTTTTTTCTGTTTTGTCCCTACAACAAGATTTGATAGGTGCTTACTTTGGATTTTATTCTGATAGGACTTTAAGCATATGAGCCTTCACTGAATCACACTTTAAAACTCTATTGTGAAGCTTTGATTGGGTTTTCTGAAAATTACAGGTGTTCTTCTGGATAACAGAACTGCAAATAACAGTGACTCTTCAAACCAGAATGAAATAATAGGTGTCCAGCATTAATTAATGCATTTCCATTAGCAGCCCTGCTAGAAGGTGCTGATTAAGAGTTATTTGCATTTAATCAAAAAATGTAAGGTAATGCAGTGTAATACAATTTTCTTTTTGTTGAACTAATGTAAGCTTTATCAATACTGCTAGGATGAATCCTGCACGGGGTATGTTGCATCTATGTTCTGTACTGTTTGTGTCTGTTCAGCTGACCTTCTCATTTGTTACTCTCAGTGCCAGCTACTGCTTTTTCTATTTCAATGAACATTGGTTTTTTTAACTTGAAATGCCACTGTGTTTTCACTTCAGCAAGAGAATGTCACTGCAGAGTAAGAGCTGTTCAGGGCACTTGCTGGCAATCAGGGGATTAATCATTATTATGCTTTGCTGCTCACTATAAAATCCTCTCTTTAAAAACATATCTTTGTAGTAAGATGGAGCGTGTAGGTTCAAAGGAGTCACCTTGTGTCTCTGAGAACTTGTATTTCAGGTCACTGAAATCCACAGAGCTGAAATTCATGTGCTTGGGGGGCTGATGCCTTTCCTTGAGGAGAGAGGCTGTTCCCTTTTTTCTTTAAACAATAAAAGAGACAACCCCTTGTTCACTTGTGTTTGTTTGCTGAGCTCCTGGCACTACCAAGCTGTGGCTTCCTACAGATCAGGATGGATCCCCTGGGCTGCCCTGGGGAAACACCCTCAACCAGCCTCTCCAGGGACACCTCAGCCATCTTCACTAAATCAGAGTCTGCACACACCTCCCCTTCTCAACAGCCTCTCCAACCCCCACGTTCCCACCAGTAACACACAGAGTTCCTTTCCTCTGGGGTACAGCGACATTGTACGAGCTTGCACTTTGTGTGGGTTTGCAGAGACAGTTGGGTATGGGTTGGGCAATTGGATCTCACCTTTGGCACGGGGAATACGCCTGTGTAAATCCTCCCGAGTGCCAAAGCTTGGGGCTGCCTCACAATGCTGTTCTGAACATCCTGTTTCGCTCTTCTGGCTGGTGTTGGGCTGAAGCACCCTGTGTTTTCAGGGAGAACATAAAAAAATTGTAAGGTGCATCTAAGTAATTTACTGTTCAAAGCTGCATGAGTTCAACCAATAAGAAACTGATTCACTTTTTTGCCTTCACATATCTGATTATGATTTTTGTCACAGTGTGCTTTATTGTTCTATATGATCCTAGATGTGGTATTTTTTATTATTTACAGTATGTCTGTATTATGTTTTTGTGTTGTTCATTACCTATTTTGACCTGTTCAGAGATCAGTAACATATCTCATATATTTCTCTGCCATCCATCTTTCTCACATCTTTATTCAGGAAGCTTCTTTAGCTCCCTTTTATCACAAAAGCAAGATTAGAAGGCAAATTTTCATTATTTCTAGTGAAAACCCCTCATTTGTTGGCTCATTCCTTATCTTTGTGTGCTGATTAATGTTCACATCTTTGCCCAAAGCCTTATTTTTCAGGTCAGGTAATTCACTTCATGTTCTGTTTATGTTCTCTGCAGTTTCTTGGTATAGATGTTTTGCTCATTTGAGAAAACAGATGAAACCATATTATGCTTTCAATATGTTTAAGGTCAAACATTAAAAATTCCTTCTGTCTACTCACTTGAGATGAGACACTTGGAGCATTTCTTTGTTCTGCTTTATACAATCCTGCAAATCTCTGTGAAGGGCACTGTTACAAATCAGTAAATAAACCACGAAATTCAAAAAGCATCTGCTGGCAGAGCTGACTGCGGAGCTGAGCTGCAGCGCCTCACCTGTGGTTCCCTCCTGGCCTCAGAGTTTGGGAGACATTGTGTAGGTGACAACTCTCTTTATAGGACAAGAGTTTGCCGTTCCTCTGCCAATCCTCCCCTTCCTTTCTCATCAGAAAACTGGCTTGGATGGAAAATGTCAGCCCTGTCAGATCCATTCCCTTCTCAAGTAGGAGCTGACTGCTTTAGAGAAGAGGCAGGTTGGCTGGAGATGCAAAGGTGCCTCCTGTCTGTGACAGGGATGGCAAGAGCAGAGCCTTGCCATCCCTCGCAGCACCTTTCGGTCTCTGAGCATTAAAGCAACCCCTTGGCAGGGCAGGGAGTTCCCTCCCGTGCCTCCTGCTCTCTAGGGGTGAGGGCATGTGCAAACCAGAGAGGTGCCAGTACAAATAGAAAAACATCATGTCTCCAGTGGAGCTTTACTCCTTCATGATTCTTACAAATGCCCATGACCATATTTTAGAGAAATGTCTTTCTGTTCTCTGTGCAGGTTCCTTGGGGCACTTGATTTTTGGTTTGTAAGTAGTTTCTCTCTTCCTACGTGGCATCCACACCAGCACTTTGCTTGGGAGCAACTGTCCCCACCCTGAAAAGTTACAATTTGAACTTGTGAACTTGTGTCCTGAGAGTATTCAAGCTGCTTTTGAACTTGTTTTCGTGTTACCTTCAACTGTTTCATTAAGGATTCTCAACTGCATCTTGTACTCTTGGTAGTTTCTGTCTGTGTAAAATGCACAATAATGCCAGGAGGCTTCATTGCTGCATTTAAAAAAAATACCCTAAAATCGTTCTTTCACCTGCAGTCTCCATAACTTGGCAGCCTGCTCACATTCCTCTGACTTTCAAAACCCTTGGATGGGAAGAAGGATTTTCCAGTAATGCTGGTTTTCCTTCAGACTGGCAGAAATGATACGATATTGTGCTACTTGAAATTTGTTCATCTTCAGAAGATTTATATAGGAATTAAGTGGTACATTGACCCTGTGTGTTCAGGGAAGCAAGTTTCAACCAGCAAGAAATTTCTTCTCCATGAATAAATCAGAATTTACTTGCTGTCCTTGAAATCAGAGTGCAGTGGTTGTGCCTACGCAGTGTCCTGTAACATGACGTGTTCCTTACAGCGGGGCAAACTGGGTGTAAAATATCATCACTCTGTTTGACAGCTCTTTGTTTCCCTTTGCAGCAGCACTTGAGAATCTGACAACAGAGAATGAGGACCTTTTAATTTTAATGAAAAACTGACCCACGTTCTTACTCACAAAGTTATTCATCATGGTAATTTATAGGTCACATCCTACCCACTTAGAAAACTAGGATGTTTGATAGAGCAAGAAAAACTGACTTCGAATCCCCAAGTACTTCAGAGAACTTGTGGTGATAAATGGGTTTTAATTAATTTAAATATAGTTGGAAGATCAGATGAAGCGTTATTTTAAAGTGATAGTGGAAGAAACTACAGAGATTTGTAATCTCTTTATTTCAGAGATTAGTGATCTCTTTATTTGTCATGTCTTCTGACATGATAACATGCAGTGGGGCATTCCTAAAGGATCTGGTCACCACAAACCCACTTCAAGCACATTTTATTTCAGAATTGCTAGTAATTGAATGGTTCCTGTCTGGTTCTAGCCTCTATTCAGCAGGTCACCATTAGAGTTACATAGACAGTTATATCACAGAGCTGCCTGGTGACTCAGAACTGTGCAGTACATATAGACACTCCCTCCAGACATCCTTCTGAGTGTCATCCTCTGGAAACAGAGTGGAATTTTAAGCAAATGTAATGTTTTCATAAGCTCCATGGCACAGACTGCTCAGTGTAAGCTGCCATAGCTGTATTAGCAAAGGGTAATTTTACAGGCTCAGCTGTACAATTGCAGTTATATTTTACAGCTGACCTCAACCATTCTTTCAAATAGCTGTTATCAAAAAGGATTGATTATGTTCCATTTCTAGTGGCTCCTTGTTCTTCCCGCTGACTTCTAAAATCATGATGGGCTCCTGAACAAGCAATTTGCAATCTTGAATCGGATATTGTGGTCACTGGAGGTCTCGTTTCTCTTCCAACTTCTCTGAAGTCCATGGCCCCAGAGGTTCAGTAAGACAGCTTTGGGCTGTTGACTCCTGATCCGGTCAAGATGCACGAGGAGGGGAATGCACCCGGAGCCCTACTGCCTTACTGGTTTGATCTGGAGGATGGCAGTCCTCCGTCCTTGTGTGCTGCTGACACAGAATAACTGTGTAAACTTTGGCTCTGTCCTTGAGGAAGTCCCAGCACTAATCAATCTAATTATGCTGCTCTGCCATCATTATGATTTGGGTCTGTAGCCCACTCACTGCCCCCATGTACAATTTAGCACCAAGTCAGGAAAGTGCCTTTCATCACTGTAGTTTCACCAGGCCCCACTTTGGATTCTCCCTGTTTCCAGCAGCCAGTTCCTGCATGGTCCTTGCTTTTCTTGGGCAAAGAAAAGGGCACATTTAACTTGGCCCTGCTGCAGAATTTCCTCTCACAAAAGGGATTCACCACATGCTCTTTGGTGAGATGTCTCAGGGACCCATGGCCAGCTGGAACCTGGACCCCAGTCTGAACCTGGAGATATTACATAGCCCACAGCAAATATAGAAGTAAACTGATGAAGGAACTAGCTAAATCTCTGTGAAAAATATGGAAAAATACTGGTAAGCAGAAAGCTTAGGGAACAAGGGGTCTATCAATTAATTAGCATGAAAGCCTGACATGTAATTATGACCCTTTTTTGTTTTTCCAGAGCTGTTTCTCAATTTGTTTTTATTCTTGCATGTCAAGAGTAATTGTTTTAATTCATTTTTACCATGTAAATGTTTTAATAGGACAAACAAAAAAAATCTGTCTTAGGTACAGCTATTTATCTGATGCATAGATGATTTCATTTGGCTTCCTTTTGTCACTTCTGGTAGCCTGGGAGGTGGAAAGGAGAAACACCAGCCTGTGAGTGGGAACAGGCAAGGGTGAAATGAATTAGGAGCTTGAAGGGGTTATTTTTCGTTTTTGACAACACTTCTATTAATGCTAGTGCAGTGTAGACAGCTACTACAAATATGAGGAGGGAGAAAGTGTTCCTTGAAAATATTTGGTAAAATACCCTGAAGGATGCCTTTCAGTGCCACCCTGAAATGAAGCGCGTAGGCCATTTTAGTAGCTTCCTTTGTTAGATGAAAATAATTTCACGAAAAATTCTTCTGAAATGCCAGCCATGAGATAAATTTAATGTATGGTTGAGAAATATGCATGGAATTCAGAACGTTAATTTGCTATTAATTAGCTCCCAAACATAAGTAAGTAGATTTAATTGGCAGTGTGGCTGAGAATTTGCTTGTGAACGTGTCACTAATGAACAGAACAACTGTGATCAGAGGCAGCAAATACAGCTTCTCAAATGTTTCATTATGGATCTGCAAAAATGTGACAGGGGATGGCCATGCATCTGATTTCTAGTTTATTCTCACTGTTCGTGAAGGAATATAATCTAGTTATTTAAATCATAAATACTGAAAGTAGTTTATGCCCGAAGGAAGAGAATTTATGGGATGAAATAATTTAGCACAACTGTTACTTCCCTGATTTGTGCTACTAACGTGGGAACGTTGCAGTATTTGTCTCTTATTCATAGCAGGGAAAAGGTTATTATTTTATTTGAGAATATTTGTTTGTTCTGTCTCAGGGCAGACAGTCTATGTTTTGAGTAGAACATCACCCAGTCACTGCACAGCCAGTGGTGGGGCAACTGCTGTCACTTTTTTCTCTGGAAGGACAGCCCTTGGAGAAATTTGTTGTGGTTTTTACTGCTGCTGTTTAGAGGAAGGAGGAGAAACAGTTCCAGTTTTGTCTTCCAGTGCTGTGCAGACTGAGTTAATGGAATGACTCTTGATGTAGTGTGAGGAAGGAGCCACCGCCTGAGAAAGCCCTTGGAAGTCAAAGCCCCCTGGCATATTTGGCTGTCATTAAATTCAGACTGTGTTTTTAGGGGAGATCAAAGAGTCAGAAATTAAGGAAGTCTGAATAGCGATGCAGAGGAAAAAATGCTGAGTGGAGCTGCCTGAGATCTGTCTCATGGTCACGAGTGCACCTCCAGCAGAAAAATTCCACATGGCTCCTGTTGCTTCTGGATTTAGGATAATTGTTCTCGTAGCCTTTTATATGCCTGCCTTCATCATCATTCCATAATTATGGTAAGGGAAAAATGGAGACTTGAAATTAGTGTAAAACATGTTAAATTTAACACAGATTTCATGCAGAATCCATTCTGATAGCAGCAAAACCAAAATTCAAGCTTTGTAGGAGATAAGAAATACAGAAGTAACTGCATGGCAGAGTAAATTTGGGCCTTGCTAGTTACAGTATGAACTCACAACAACACTTTAGCATTAATCTAACTTTCATCATCCTTTGGTAGGAAATGGAGATTTTTAAAATAACAGACAATTGCATAGCATAGCTATGTAAAAGTGATATAAAAAGAGAAAAAATATGCTTTTTCATTTTGGGTACCCTTTTCTGATCTACTGTGATATTGATGTGCCAATTCACAGCTTTATATCATACTTCTTCATAAAATAGAGGGGGTTTTTAACATCCCCTGGAAAGCCTGATGGTGAATGTGCATATTTGAAATAATTGGATTGCTTTATCTTCATATGCAAGTGAGTGAAAACCTGTAGTTTGAATAACTGGAAACAAATGAACAAGGGAGGATTCCCAGACCTGTGAAATTGTCAGTGTGGATTGCCTACAATTTTGGCACACTGCAATTTTCCAAGATTTGGCGGAGCTTGAAAGGCAGTGAAGTGAAATATGTACGAGCAATGCAAATTAGGAGGCAAAAATTGGGTCAGTGGCATTTGGAGTGATTCCCTCCCGAAGGACAGGGAGTCACTGCCAATACTACAGGTAAGGTAAACACTCTGAGGTGGGAAATGTCAGTGTTTTAACTGTTTGTGCCCAGGTAGCTGTGCCAGCTTTAGAGCCTGTATGGAAGTGGTCTGGTTTCCAGACGTGTGGGTTGGCACCAGTTCCTGTCTGTGCAGGGCAGCTCTGGCATGTGGCACATGGCATAGGTGTGCTTTGGATTTCTATGTGCATCACTGTCCTGTGGCATTGCTACCCTTTCCTTCTTTCAGTGGGGGGTTGTGAAAACAAAAACTCAGTTCAAGTTTTGTGAGTGGATGCTCTGCTGGTGGTCATGTGAGGGTGATTATGGGTATTTTGGAGCCTGTGGCACTATCTGTGAGTAACAGCCTCAGCATCAATCCTGCTATTTTCAGTGGACCTGCCCTGGAGTTAAAGGACTCAAGAAGGGCGTCAGAACTTGTCTTCAGATAAGCAGAAAACATTTCCAAACCCAGGTATCTAGGGTTTTTTTTTTTTTTTTTTTTAAATTTAGCTTTTAAGCATTTATATTTAGATGGCGTGGCTCCACTTGATAGCAGAGTGTGAATGTGAACGTTGTAAAGCAATATAAATGGCCATTAAGTTAGGAAGCACAGTGTGACCTTTCTGAAATATTATGCCAAACATTGTGTTTGCTTTGTGAGCTAAGTGGAACTTCTGGAAGGCTGTTGCTGATGAAAGGCACTGGCTCGCTCTCTGGGGAGAGAGCACATTATTGCAAGATGAATCTGGGGATCTGACAAAAATAACAAAACAAAGCTGTAAGACAGGGTTAGATTTTAACAGGAAGAAGTTCGGATTGATTGCAGTGACTTTTGTACACCTTGTTTTTTCCAGAACACAATGAATGCTTTTTATTTTAAATTTAACTTTCTAGCTTTAAAGGTGTCTTATCAAATCCTGAAAGATTCTGTGAAGGGTCACTGTGGGAGAGCATTTGGCCAAACCTGCCAAATACTTGTGCACCTTCCTTAGTAGTGTTCTGGCATTATGAAATATTAGAGCAGCAATGGTGCTCAACTAGTGCTGATGCCCTGGTGCGCTGTGCAGTGCATGGAAAGGCTGAGGGGAAGCAGCTGGGGCAGGCGGGGAGGGACAGGGAGGTGGGATGAGGTTTAAAGGGAGGCATGGAGCCACTGGAGTGACGCAGTGGGCACAGAGCCCAGCCAGCATTAGAGCAGGGCAGAGCCTCATCAGTGGCTCTGTGGCCCAGGCTGAGGCAAGAGGAGCTGTTCTGAGTTGCTGAATACTGATGTATTTTATCTAAAATACACCCTTAAAACAGCTTTTGTTTCTTCTGACTAACCCTCAAGACTTGTCTCTGCACAAACAAATAGAGGATTCAGATAATTTGTGGTGCAGAAGTGCTTGATCTTTATGGCTTTGTAAGGGACATCACTGCCAAAAACAAACAGTGATGAGGAATGGGTGGTGGTTTGTTTGAGATGGGAAGCATTCCAGGTCATGAATTGCAGGCTCCCCAGGGAATGGTCATGGCCCCAAAGCTGCCAGAGCTCCAGGAGTGTTTGGACAATGCTCTAAGGTACAGAGTGGGATTGTTGGGGTGTCTATGAAGGGCCAGGAGTTGGACTCCATGATCCTTGTGTGTTTCTTCCAACTCAGGATACTCTATGATTCTATGAAAGTAAAACTTCATAGTTTAATTAGTAAAACCTAATTCCAGTCACTGTATTTACAGTCCCTTCTGTATCTCCTCTTTAGTTTGTGTTTCACCTTAGACAGTAGGTTTGTTCTTGAAGGGGATTAAAGTACCCCAACAGCAGTAGTGAGTCCCAGTAGAGTGTCCCATTTTTATCTGTACCACAGGTAAATAAGTAGTTTGTAAAACAACACCAAACTGGCTTTGGATCCCGGCTGTGTTTGATGCATCATGGTTAAATGAAGCAGTTTAAGTACTTCCATTGTGACCAATTGGAGTAAACTTAGATCAGATTTATGAACACAGGGCAAGTGTTTGTCATTTGCTCAAAAAAGCTGTCCTGGAACAGGTAAATCAAGGATATATCTGTCTGCAGGAATACGTGGTCTAAGGCACTGGTTCTTAGGCAGAGCGATGGATCTCCCTCAGGAGGCATCCTGGCTGTGAAGGTTTGGCACGTACTGTACTGCAGAGTGCTGAACCAACAACTTCAGCTTTTGAGTTGAAGGATGCTCATAACACCTTTCATAGAAGGTGGGAAAACTTAGATTTTTAACTATGTCTGGATTCAAAATCAGCTTTTACCCTTCAGCTGGCTCAGCACTGTCATTTGTCTTAGTGAGCTTTGCAGTTCATGCATACGTAATATGTGCCCTACAAATACAACGCAGGCTTAGTTGCATCTGTTCTTGTTGATGAAACTCGCAGACCAGAGGAAGGATTTTAAATCTTTTCATTATTATTTTCCAAAATACTCTTTTTGCCCTACTTGGTTATGAAAGAAGTTCAAAAAAGATTGAATTAAGTTCAAAGCTTAACCTTTGTATAACATATTTTGGATGCTTCAAAATACTGGGTTTTTAAAATAAAATCTTGAAAGACAATCATTAGTTATCTATTGCAGAAGACATTGCCTGTTCTCTTCTTAAATTTTTTTTGGAAAGGTGATGATTTTTCTGTCTGAGTTGGTAGACAAAGCTGGTTAAGCATTGCCAGACAACTAGACAGTTAACAACCTTTTCACATTAGCAGGTGCTCGTGGCATCGAGTAACCTCGTTGTATTACACAATCAGTCACCTCAGTGTTTCCATAAAGCTGATACCAGGTTACAGGAACATTTGTCCTGCATGTGGGACAAGCATGTTAGAGACAGGTAACAACTTGTGTAGAGCTGTTCCAACTCACAAGCAGCTTTCCTAGGATTTCAGAATATTAGAGTTTACAGGAAACAAACTGTGTTCTCTAAGAGAATAGCACCTTTTCTAATAGCTTTAGCTTAATTACTTTCTCTGCAAAGTGGGGTGGAGGCAGGCTTGCTTTTCACATGATGTGTCTGCAAAATTTTACATACACTCCTCATTGTTCCTAAATAAAGCTCCCTCTCTGTATTGTCTCAGGCTGTCTTCTGCAATGCATCCTGACAGGTTTTTTCAATCATGTGAATATCACATCATATTTTTCCAATCATATGAAGCCATTGGCTGTACCAAACAACATCCATGCAAAGGACGGTGTCGCAGAACTCTAAACTGATACAAATTCCTCTTCTGGAAACATCACCTGAGAACAGAGTAATTGTGACTCTGAGGTCCCAGAAGAGGCACCAAGCCCGTGACACCTCAGCATGGCCACAGTGTCCCTGCCCAGCAGCGCACCCTGTTCCAGCTCAGCCCAGCAATGGCTCCTCTGGTCTCATGCTGGGTGTCCCTCCCCTCCCCTTGCAGCACAGCTCTGTCACTGCTGCTCTCCTGTGTCAATGGGAGCTTTATGATTTGCAAGCTAATAATGTCTTTGGTGCAGTTTTAGCTATAGAACAAACCCTTGTTAGTGATGATTTCTGAAGCACAATTTTAATAATGACATTCTTCACTTACATGATGTAGTGCTTTTCAAAGCACTTAGGAATTATTACTGGAGTCTCAAAATGCATCCTTAGGGTAAGTTTAGTTCCAGCAATTATGCAAGTTGTGAAACAGAAGCATAGGGGTTTAAATAACTTACCAGAAGTTGTAAGAGAAGTTTGTAGTAATGCTGGATTCTTGGATCCCTGCTGTCTACGCAGGATAACATAGCTCTCCATCAGCCTTGAAGCACTATCCTTTGTTACTGTCCTTTCTTTAATTTTCACATGAAACCAATCTTCTAAAGACTGGATTTTACTTCTCTTTTATACTTATCTGTTAAATTAACCTTTTTTTTTTCCAGATACCATTTAAGTTGTAAAGGGCCTTTGTTTCATAACACACTTCTTACTTGCACCTTTCCAGTCAAGGCTGCTACTACTTTTGGTAATGCAAGTACATCAGCCAGCTGTCAAACTGTGGCAGAATTCTGAATTATAAAACACATTATGTATAAGCAAGAGGCTGAAACTACTTATTTGTGAAAATAAAAAGAATAATTATATGCATTGCCTTAAACAGTTGAACCTGGGTCCTCAGGTGGCCTAAATCACCATAGCAACATCAAATTTGGTGAATCTCACTTTGCACAAAGGAGAGATCTATTCTATTCTTCATTTTTGTCTTCATCCCTTGAAGACTTCAACAGTTATTTACAGCTTCTCTGTCCTTTACCTCATCCTCCAACTTCTTGTGCTCCCTTTATTACTTCCTGGATCACGTTCCCAGCAAACTCTTTTTCCCAGGGCTCTCCTGTTGTTACAGAGCATCTTTACAGCTCCAGGTAACACACTTTCCTTTCAAAACCAGCTGCCTTTCCTGACACGTAACTCCAGACCCCTTCCAGTAACATCACCACTTTCTATTGCTCATTCCCATCCCTTTCAACTCCCTTACAGCAATTTCTTTCCTCTCATATTCCCTTGCTCCCACATCCCTTCAGCCACCTACCCACACACTTTCTCTTTACTCCCAGCACAATTTGTGTTGCTCATGGTTTGTCCTCTTTTCAGCCTGGATGCCTAAGGAAATCAGGTTTATATAATTAGTCCATCTGCCTGGCCCTCTGTGTGTTTGTCAGTCCTCCTTTAATAACCTGGAACCTGTTTGCTAATTGCAGCTAAAGCAGGAGGAGGGGCAGCACAATTTGAGAGGGGAAACTCCCTAAGGTTTTGTGAAAACAAGTGTCTGGGGACAAGACAGAGAGTGTGAGTAGTGCATTGAGGAAAATGGAGCAGAGTACAGCCCTGGCACGTTATGTCTGGCAGAAAACGGCTGTTCAGTAATATCCATTCTGCACCTTGGTGCTGTTTCTCATCTGTGCTGACCAAATGGAATAAGTGGGCAATTGTGGCAAGGAGGGCAGGGCAAGGCAACAGGAGATACACGTCTACGTAAAATGAGACGTTAAGACCATGTATCGCAGAATAATGTTTTTCCTTCTTCAAGTTCCATGTTCTGTTTGATTTCCCTTCATATTTTTTCCTCTTTCTTTTCTCTTCTCCACATCCTCTTCTTTCTGAAGGTTTCATCATTCCTACCTTTTTCCATCTTTCACCTCTGTGTCCTCATCCTCTCTTCGTAAGTTCCTTTTCTCGGAAGGAATGCCTCAACAGCAATTTCAGTTTTGCCTTTCATCATGCACTCCCCCACATACTCTCTTGTTACTGCTAATTGTGCTCCCTTCCTGGACTGACACTGCTTCCCGAGAGGAAGGAGAACAGTCGTAATGATTGGTGGCAGCAATGTCTTAACCATCTTCTCAGAGCACAAACACTGTCACAGTGTTTGAAAAGCTACATTAATTGAACATAGATTTGTTCAAGCTGCTCATTGAATGGATTTCCCTTGAGCCTGGCTTGTGTTACAGCTTATTTTAGCTATAGACTGAATCCCAACAATAGTTATTCCTCCTGCCCAGGGCCAGTGAACCCCCCTTGCTCTGAGCAGAGGACGTTGCATGCACAGCACAGAGGCTCGAGCAGTCGTGAACACCAACAACTGGATGCTAAGTGCAGTCCTGGCTTATCAACCACGTACTTGGAACGGAAAGAAAAAGATTTCTCATGGCTTAGATTTTGCAAAAGGCAACTTCTAGGATGCATCAGCATGGCCGGCCGGATGTGGGAGGGGAATGTCCTGCTCTGCTCTGGGCTGGCCTCACCTTGAGTATTGTGTGCACTTTTGATCACTGCAACATAAGAAAGATATTAAGCTATCAGAGAGCATCCAAAGAAGGCTGTGAGGATGGTGAAGGGCTTTGAGGGGAAGCCACGTGAGGGGTGGCTGAGGGCACTTGGTTTGTTTAGCTGGAGAAGAGGAGACTGAGGGGAGACTCATCGCAGTTACAACTTCCTCATGATGGGGAGAGGAGGGGCAGACACTGATCTCTTCACTGTGGGGACCAATGACAGGACCTGAGGGAATGGCCTGAAGTTGTGCTGGGGAGGTTTAGGTTGGATATTAGGGAAAGGTTCTTCGCTGAGAGGGTGGTCAGGCACTGACTAGGGAATGGTCACAGCCCCAAGGCTGCCAGCGCTCCAGGAGCATTTGGATAATGGTCTCAGGCACAGTGTGTGACTCCTGGAGTGTCTGAGCAGGGCCGGGAGTTGGACTCAGTGATCCTTGTGTGTCCCTCCCAACCCAGGAGATTGTGTGATTCTGTAAGGAAGTTCATCTGCCACTTGCACAGCATTTTGGAGTTTGAAGTATGCCTGTCCTGAGACCAGGACTGCCAACAGGGCTGACAGGGTAAGGGGTTGGCATTCCTGCCTGCCAAGGCTGGGACAGCTACTGTGTTCCATTTGTGTGTTGGCTCCACTGGGTCTGTGTAGGATTCCTGTGTGTTGGGCACTGTAGACTTTCAAGTGTGCTCCTTCCCTCCTGTATTGGACTTGGGATTGGACTAGATGATTTCCAGAGGTCCCTTCCAACCCTAATGACTCTGGGATTCTGTGATTCCCTTTGGCTTGCAAGTCATCACCCTTCAGTTCCAGCCTGCCCCTACAGAAGTGGCACTGTGATCCTGGCAGAGGTAGCTCACCAAACCCCATCCCCTTGGCCACAGCTTAGACTACTCCACAAGGATTTGTTAAAATCTGAATCCATTGATAGAGAAGTAACTCAGCAGATGGAGGTTTCCTAACCCACAGGACATTTTGATCTATGCCCATCCATGAACACCCTCACTGGGCTGTGTAAATCTCCAGGAGCTGAAATTATGCTCGTAATTCAGCTGTAGCCTGGCAGTTGTTGCAGTGCTGGGCATTCCTTAGGGTAACCACTGTCATCCTGCAGTGCCATACAGACACGGGACACATGGAGGCAGTGGGATACTCTAAGTGAAGGACTCCCAGCACCCAGCTGCCATTCCCAGTTTGCCAATGCCTCAGATCTGCAGGTGGAAGCAGAACTGGTGCAATCAGCGTGGTTTTGGCTTGCGTGGTTTTGTTCTATGAATGCAGCGTGGGAGGACCTCAGAGGTGCCATAGACACCCAGCTCCTGAATACATCAGCGTGTCCAGGGTTTCCCTGCTGTGCTCCAGCACCCTTGGCTCCGTGTGTTGAGCAGGACTTGCTGATGCTGTTCTTCAGCCCAGGCACAGGTGCAGTGCCCCGTGCATGTAAGCACCAGAGATTTGCATTTCATCTCTCTGAATCAGCGCAATTCCCCTAAATACCCTCCTCAGTAAACTCCTAATTGCCAGCAATTTATGCCTTCACCTATTTATTGCAGCTTGCGAAGTTTGCAGTAAATTTGGCTTGTGATTTTGTGTTTGTGGAAGTTAAATCATTTATGTTCTGAGAACTTTAAAGAAACATATGCCTTAAAATCAGCAAAGCGTTTACTACTTCTGCACACATGGTGAAGTCTATTTTATTTTACTGTGTTACGTTACTAAATAACCTTGGTTGTTATTCTTCAAGATCTCAGTGTGTCGAGCCATTAACAACTATGGAATGTATCTAAACTGCATTAGAGCTGCATAACTACAAGCTAAGGGGTAATCAAAGATCTGTCAGGCTTAACGTAAGCATATGGACAGCTCTCCACCACTAATATAGGAAAAAACCCACTTAATTTGGAATTTTTAGGCAGAGGTCCCTAAGGATGCTTTTACCTAAATGATCTTCTACAGTGCAAGTGGAAACACCAGTGCAGGAGAAAAGGGAACTAAGAGTTATGATATTCTGAAAGGGAGAAGGAGCACATGAATATTTAACCTGTGTATATATATAAAATCAGTACAAGGATAAACAATTTGATGAGTAATAATGCATATATTTAATTCATAGTTTTATGCATTTTTAAAGAAAATGTAAGCAGATAGAAGCTTGACTTTAATTAAAACAGCAAAAGAAGCATTCAGGCCAGTTTATTCTCTGCTAAACTTTGAAACACATGTGACAACTTCTGAAAATTGCAGTTCCTGAAAGAGAGGAATCAGAAGAATCTGTGAGGTTTAACGGGAGCTCTGGTTACACTGTGGACAGTGGGTTTTTCACAAAGTCTGCAGGATTTGTGGAAATACAATATATTGAACCTTTCAGATGTTGCCACTGGACAGGCCTTTCATCATCTGAGTAACATCTGTGCCAAAGCTGTGGAAGTTGTCAGCTGTTCTGACACTACTTTTTGTATTATTAAGATCAAGAAGTGATTAATAAAAAGAGAAATGTGGCACTGCATGGTGGAAAATACATTTTTCTTCTTAGGGTCACTGTCAAACAGTTTTTCAGGAAGAACGACACAGTTCAAGAAATCCGAACCTTGAATTCGTATTGACTCAGAGGGGATCTGACAAGAAAGAGCTGAAGTTTTAATTTCCTGCAGGTTGATGCAAAACAAAGTCCAGTGTAAGAGCTGAAAACATCTTCTAAAGGGCAGCAAATTACTGCATCCCTGCCCCAGGAACAGCCAGGTGGTGTTTGTGTCACAGGCATCATGCTGCTGGGATCCACACAGGCTTCTTCTTTCTTCCCAAGAACTTCTGTAAGCCCCAGGATTTATATAAGCATAAACAGGAGACATGTGAAGTATGGGAGTGGAAGAAGTACAATCTAATATATACCACTGGGATATAGTATAGAAAGTATATATATATATCCATAAGAGAGAGGCTCAGTGCAAGAACTCCTAGGAGAAGTTATTTGCTGGAATCAAGACAGATTTTGCCATAATATGTTCACCAGCAACTTCTGTATTGTGATTTATTGAGAAGCTCTGTTATTGCTTTTAATTTTGAAAAGCCATCTATAACCTGTGCACAGGAATAAAACTCAAGAAAACCATATGTGCAGGATATTGTTGTTAGTGTCTTATGTTTTATGTTTCTTCAAGATGCCTTAAATGATTTCTCCATTGGCGGGTCTTTATTTTGTGATTATTGCAGGCAGCTCTACACTCCAAGTGAATTAAATCCTGTTGTGCTCCCGCTGTTTCTTCAGAAAAGCAGCTGTTTAATGTCTCTGTATGAAAAGAATATCATGCAAATATATCACGGTTTTTTCCCTGATATTGTAAATGTTATTATTAATCATTTTCTTGCAGTAATTTTGGAATAGGTAGGTCTAGGAGAAGGATGAAAAAGACAATGTGGTGTTTCACAAAGTAATTGAGGATGGCTGTGCCACGTGTGCAGACTGCAAGGGAGGAGGATCAAAGATGTTTGTGTGCGGAGCTGATGAGCTCCCATGATGTTACAGAGGACACTGGCAAATTCGGGCCAGTCAGAGCAGCCCTCTGTCTGCTCTGTCACAGCTAAAGAGAATAATAATATAATAAGCTGTCTGCAGTAGCAAACCCCCCTCAGAACTGTCACATTGTCTGCATTTCACTGACATGCACTGAATATCCATGTTGGGGTCTGCTGATTTCTATGTTTCCTTGGACAGTTGCCCTATTGGTGACACTGAGCAGTGAAGTGACAGGGTTTGGATCACATGTCATTTATGGGGTAGCATCGTAGAGTCCCTCAGAAGCTCCCCCTTGGCAGTACAAAGGTTGTGTCTGCTGAACAAATGAAAAAAGACTCTCTGTCAAGGTAATACTCTCAGCCTTGTGACTCTGAGTGCTGTTCCCGTGTTGCAGCCTTGCAGGTATGTGTATGATGCACAATAAATCTGGAAATATGAATATCTGGACTAGCTGTTGTTCTACCAGCACTGACAGCCTGTGCTTGGGGCCACCGTGCACAGCAGCCTGGTGCTGTGTGCAGCTTCGGAGCTGCTGGGAGCAGAAACTGGGATTGAGCATTCCCAGGTAACCACAGTTAGTGCTCTCGCAGTGTATTCTTTCCTAGAGGGAACGTTAAATGTGTAGCTACTGTTCGACTGCCAACCAGTTGCAGGCGTGGGAAGTCCTTCCTGAATCAGATGAACAATAACTACATTTACTTCCTGGCAAAAAACCAAACTATGTTTACTCAGACATACTTTCTGACCTAGGAAATGGATACATGGGTACTTAAAGCTGGTAACAGGGGCAGGTGAACGAGTTATCCCAGATGCTTCCTGCAATTCTCCAGGAAGATCTCCTGATCATGATGTTAAATCCTTTGTGGAAAGGGATAAACAGTCTACAGCTTCCTGAAACTCTCCAGGAAGATCTCCTGATCATGATGTTAAATCCTTTGTGGAAAGGGATAAACAGTCTACAGCTATGTACAATTCTTGCTGGAATCAAGGAGCCACTCTCTTGTCAGAGCAATGATTTGGCCTCTGAGGGGCAGCAGGAAATTATTGTGCACCTCTGCTTCTGTGGGGAGGAACCAGATTCAGGGAGGGTGAGCTGTGTCCTCGAGCCAGGTCTCAGTGGGGAGGCTGTGCCTGTCTCTACCAGACGTGTGCATGCAAATGAAGGAGACAAACATCTTGCCATGCCTGCATATAAATGTGCCGTTTAAAAGTTTTAATATTTTTGTGTCTGAACTTCTCAGGTTCAAATTTTAGAAGTCATTGTGTTTGTGGGTTTTTTTCCCCTTCCTTGAATTAGCATATCTCTGGTTGTTAGGGAAATGCACGCAGTACTTTGTCGATTGAAGCATTAATTGCCTTAGGCCTTCACGCTGTAACAATCTGAATTATTCTTTCATATCCCCCTTCAGTTCTCCAGTTTAGAAACAGTGAAAGCTGAACTCGGTCAATGTGCAGGAGAGTGAGGCGAGTTCCTAAGCCCCGGGTTTTATTCCATGAATTAACACAGCTCCTGGGATATGGGGCCTATATCTTTGCACTCCTCTGAAGGGCTTAGCTCACTATTTGTGGGCCGTAAAATAAGCGGCAGTAACGATAATCCATGTCTGACCGTCGAGAGGAGTGAATCCAGCATGCCTCCGAGCAGCCCACAGCCCGTAAATGGGATCGTATAGTGCATATCATCTGCATTTAGTGTGACTGCCTGCACTGAGAATATCGATTATCTTCCACACTACCCTTCTGGGCTTATATCTTCGTTTCTCCCCTATCAGATAACCACTCTTTTAGCCCAGGGTGTGCCTCAGTAAAGAGAAACCTGGGAAGGGGTGGGTTTGAGTCGAGTGTGACTGATCCCAGTGCTCAGGAAATACGACTGGATCAACACAAGCAGCTGTTTCTGGGAGGAATACCCCTGAATGGCTGGTTTCTGTGCGCTTTGCACTGCTTTTCATATATGCTGGTCATAAGAACTAGAATAATGTAGCCATTCCTAGATAACAAACAACATTTTTTTCACCAAAATGAATTCTGAAGAGCTCTTCAGATTATTACATTAAAAGTCTTGGGTTATTTGCTCTACCCCTGGGTTACTGGGTATTGTTCATGTTGCATAAGGACTTCAGATGCTGTTACACAGGAGATGTTCCTGAGCTATTTTAAGAATTTAAATTCAGTTCCAGAGAAAGGTAGAGAGGACATGGCAGCTTTTGAGAGGGAGGTGAAGGACCGAGGCTGGTTTTCTGCCTTTCATCTTCATGTATTGTGTACCAGCAACTGGGCAGAGAAACATTCTCTGTAATGGAGGGAGTGAGCACTCCTTGGGGCTGAGGGGCTCCTGTGTGTGCAGAATGGATGAAAACTCAGCAAAGGGGATGTGAGGATGCTGGTGAAAGGCAGTACCACTATGTGTTTGGAGATGCAGATGGAGTTCTCCCAAACCAGGTCATATGTTATCAATTATGATCTGATGTTGTTGTTGTGATCCAGTTACTGCCTTGGAGTTTCCTTGAGTTAGGATGGCCATCTTTCTCTTCACTCTTGGCCTGCTAAATTGCAGGATTCTTTTTTCCTCTAGCAAACATAGGTAAATTTGTTTTGCTGCTAGATTTTTTAATTATTCACGTGCAACCCAGCCACTTGGGCTCCAATGGAATAAAAACCTGTATTCCAAAGCAACAGTGCATTAGAAAAATGGCAGCAGCATTTTATATTGCTCCAACACTTGGTGTTTAATGAGGAAAATGCTCTAAGTGCACACAAACCCTTGTGGCACAGAAGGTGGAGATATTTGAGAAGACTGTTCCCATTTGTGAACATTCCAATCCTATCCTTTTCCTTTAAGCAGCATTTTAAGTTAACATAAATAAAAGTGTTACACCTGGAGCTTTTAGAGAAGAAGGCACACACACAAATAATCAGAGGGAAGAGAAGAAACTTAGTAAGGTAAAATGACCATTAGGCTTAGCTGGAGTTTACTAAAATGTAAGTTCGTTAAACCCAATGTTAATAAGAACACTTCCTCTTGGTTGAGGAGCTCTAGAGCTCACCCTTTGAGCTTGGAACTACTCTAACTTCTGGAAACAAGTGGCAAACAGGGTGTCACCTCTGCTTTGCAGGACTATAGCTACACAACTCAAGGGATGCTGTAGCTGATACTGAAGAAATCAGGTACATGCAGGCTTGACCTTTCAAAGAAAGACATTTAAAGCAATAAACACGAACCTCGGGTGAGGTCACTTGACTTGGAGACGTGAATTTCAGTTTTCTCATGCTGAAAAGCTGTGTCCTGTTTTTCTGTGCCGTTTTCCTGCCTGAAGAGTTGAGATTTGTGTAACTCCAAAGCATGTCTACTGTTGTACAAGGGCTGGAGATCCAAGCCAGGATTTTTTGAGCACACCAAGAAAGAGCCCTTGCCTCAGCAGGCAGGTCCTGCGCAGTGCAGAGCTGGGACGTGACCCATGGCTGCTGTGTCGAGGTAATTCCTGTGCTGAGCCAGGAGCTATGTCCCAGCTGCAGCTCTGCCAGGCACTTGTCACAAACATTCTTCATGTGGAAACTGGGGATTTTGCTACTGGGATATCGTTTGTGGAAAAAAGTAAAATCCAAAAAAAGTCCAGCAGCGTTGGCTTTGTGGGTGATGGGCAGAGAACAGTGGGAAAACCTGAGAAAGAGGAGTACCTTTTTTTCCTTTTCTCTTTAGCTCATTTTTGCAGTGGAATGAAATGAGGACTGGAGGAAAGTAGAAATGATGAATAGGTGATAAAAAGAAGGGCACTGCTTTCATTGGGCAGCTGCTTCACACAAGAGTGTCCTCAATGGGAAGACAAAGAATCCCTTCCAGGTTATACCAGCTGTGAATCTGACTTCTGTTTGTTACTTTTGTAACAAAAAAAAAACTTTTGGTTTTTTTTCCTTTTTTTTATTAAAGATTTATCTTGTCTCCTTTTAGTTTCCAGGAAAAACACCTGCCCAAGAGCACAGTTTTAATGAATCCTCTGTAACTTCATACTCAAGCAGTACTTTCAGTGATAAATACCACTGAACTCGTTTGCCTTTGTAAAAACAGTTCTGGCTGGATTGACTAACATATTAAATGAAAATTATTTTGAAGCTCTGCCTGTTGTTCATCCAGAGTTCTTTTTTGCAGAGAGAATAACCCCCTTTTCCAGGCAGTCCTCCACTGACTTCTTTTGTCTTTGAAAATTTTCCCCTTCTCTTGATTGTTATTCAATGCGATCTCGCTTGCCTTTTCTCCTTGGGAGCTACACAAAGACAAATTCTGCCCATAAATTCAGAAGCTTTCTTCATATTAAATGAATTTCACTTAATGCATCTTAGGGAGAAGCATTTAAACTGTAGAATTGCTGAATTTTACCTTTCTCAGTTTCTTTGTTAGAATGACCTGCCATTCCTTGCTTTTGATCATTCAGTAAGTAATGTCCCTTTGATTTCTGACCCCTAATGTTGGGCTCCATTCAGTTTGTCCTGAATGGGTTTTTTTTGAGTCCTCATTAATCCCTCCATTAGTAAATGTTGTTTTAACTAAAAGCATTTCTGTGGGCCTGCCTTGGATTTTGCTCCTCTTATTCCCCTTTTAACTCATGCTGCAGCTGGTTTTGCCCTCTCCAAGCTTAAAAAATCTAGAATCAGAGCCTTTATTCTTGGTAACCTGTAGAGTAATAAATCACAGATCTCTCCCAAGTCAGAAAGGGAATTTGGAATTGCAACTACAGACAGGCAAAAGATGCTGCTGGCTATTACAGCCTGTGCATTCAGACACAAAACATTTAAACTTTTTGGGGTGGAAATATTTTTCACAGTAATCAGACTGAACATTCAAATGAAAGAAAAAAGCTCAACCTTTTTATCTCAGTCCTGTGAAACAAGTTGTGATCATATGCCTACCTCTGGAAGGGAAATGAGTGTGATTAATGAAGCAAATCACACATTTTAACGTGTCTGATAAAACAGTTATTCCAAAGAGAAAACAATATCTTTAGCAATTCAAAATATTGTTATTTGCATCTTTTTTAAATCTGCTTTTTCTTTTCATTGCCTTCAAATTCAGGTAGGCTGGCATTTATTACCAAAACATTTCTATTTCATGTCTTTCCCTTCCTATTTGCCTTTCCATCTTCTCTGCATATAATGTCTGTGTCCATTGCCTCTCCCTCTCAAATGAAATGCTTTTTGTATTGCAAGTTTTTCTAAGTCTTTCTTCAGATAAATTAACCAAAAGAGGGAGGTTTGCAGCAATCTTGCCCGTTGCTACTCTGTGGAAGTTAACAGGAATGTACAAAGGGTAAAACACGTCTCTAAATGTTAGATCCATTAACTTACCGACCTTTAGAAAGGTTGGGTGGCAAGTGACTCCTGGTGTGCCCAGCAATTCTCAGTCACTGAAAACTGCCTAAACACGTGTGTGAGTGAAAAGCTGAATGCCACACTGAGGGTTTCATATTCCACTGAAAGGACTGGAAAATCATTGGGTTCAGCTAGCCTGTGAAAGAGGCTGGAATGCTTCCCACCTTCTTGGAACAGACTGACCTTTCCCGTGCTCCATCATTCTCTACTCTTCAGAGGTGTGTTTAGTGGACTGGTTTCACCTCTACTCCCACTGAAAAACAATTGATGTTCTAAACCACAGATATTGTGGTGTCATTCTTAGGGTAGCAATCACAGATGGTTTTATTCCTCATGCATAAAGGTTCAAGCTCTTTTTAGAAAAAAAATTGTGCTTTTTATTTTTCTTTTTTTTTTTGCTCTCCACTATTTCTACTGGAAGGCTGTTTGAAGTCTTCATGTGTCTAATGCTTTTCCTTTCTAGATTACATTTATTCATAATTGGTCAATTCATACTTTCACTTAAATTCTTTCACTTAAAAGATCACATTTTCTGTTGCAGCTTTCATTATCACATCAGATTCATCCTCACTCAGACCCCAGTTTGGATCTGCTACATTACATCTTCCAGGCTCGTCGTTTCCTATATCTTCCTCTTGGATTTGCCAGCTATTCCACTTCAACTAAGCTGTTAAACTGCAATTTACAGTATTCCAGATGAAGTTCCATGAGGAACTTGGAAAAGAGCATTGATACTCTTTCACTTGCATGTATATCCCCCATTTGAGGGTGGTGATGCCCTTGCACAGTTTGCCCAGAGAAGCTGTGGATTCTCCATCCCTGGAAGTATTCAAGGCCAGGCTGGATGGGGCTTGGAGCAACCTGGGATAGTGGGAGCCATGGCAGGGGGTGGAACAAGACAGGCTTTAGAGTCCCTTCCTACCCAAACCATTCTGTGATTTAGCCTGTGATCACAGGCATTTTTCTCAGGCCTGGCATGTTGGAAGCAGGAGAGGAAGATCATGATCAGGGAACTGTCTGTGATCAGTGCAGTGGGTTGCTCTGAAATCCCTGATGAGCCATTCTACAGAGAATTTCTTCTGTGTTTAAGGTTGTCTCACAAAAAATGAGGAGAAGAGCAGATCCTTTGCAATGTGTTCCTGAGTGGGGAATTGTAATGGTCAGTGCAAAATAAAAGAGTTCAGGGTTCAGGAAATACTCTGCAGCAGTGTTCTCATACTCCAGAAGGTGAAGTGTTTCTGGCTGGCCTGCTGGAGGAGAGGCTGTCCCTTGTTCAGAACTTACCTCTGTTTGTGTGGGGAGTTTGATTGCAATAAGAATGCAGTAAATCTTTAAGATGTCAAGGCATATTAATGTTTAATCCAAGCAAAAAATGTTTTCCTTTTTATCTACTTTGATTTCATGAGAACGCTAATTCCACTTTGGCATGTTGTGGGAATCTGTCATTGACATGCATCTGTCATCTGCATCTGTCATCTAACCAAGAATCAATATCAGGATGACCAGTGCTCATCACTGTGCACTGCAGACACAGGGGATTATCTGTACCAGACATCTGTGATGTGTTTGTACCTCCTCAGGAGGAACACTGGTGTGATGTTACCTCAAGAGTAGACTCACTGATTTAAGAGGGACCTTTTTGTAAAGGAAGACTGTTAACTCAGTATGAGTAAAGTAACAAATTCAGCATATTCCTGCAGATGAGCTGTAACTGGAGTTGCTTTGAATCTCTAAGTTACATCTTTTCAGACCCAGGATATGCAATATGAATCCAAACGTTCATAGTCCATGTATCTGTTCACATTTGATTTTTGAAACAGAATTTTCTTACCCTTTCTCTATCCTGTGTGCTCATTTGAGTTATATGAAAACCTTATCTGATACATATCCTGGGTGAAGTAGCAAGAGACAGAGCAAAACCTGTGCAGTTTATCCAAATTCAGAATGTCACTGCAGACTTCTCCAGACCTCTCTGATGAATGAATATTTCTGAATTGTGTTCACCACACTCCTTTATCAAAGCTCTATTGCTTATTTTATATTGTTGGATCTCTTTTATATTTTCATGTCAGCTGTAACTACATTTCCTCAGTATTTTTCTCTTCCAGGTTTGGCTGTTACATTGAATGTGAAGAGATTATTTTGTGGTATGAAAATCAGTCATTTAAGACTGAACTGGTTATTGCTTACAAAAGAAATTTTTCCTGTGAATCATGCATCTTTTGAGAAAGAATAGTATTAAAGATGTGTCTTTATGTTAAGAGGCAATTCCAACTTATGTCTGACTTCTCCAAAATTTACCAAATGAACATCAGTGCTTCAAAGGAAAATAGAAGTTGCTTCTCTAACTGCATTCTATTGTTTAACTACATTTAAACAATTCAGTAGTTTGCAAATAATAGCCAATTAACATGTTTCAGGTGATAATCATGCAAAATATTCCATTAAATCTTTCTGCTTTGTACAATTTGTTCATCTGTCTGTGAAAGATTCCATCTCAGCTGACTCTAATCATCTGGAAGTTGCTCCCCATGTGGTCTCTGGAGAGATAAAGAGCTGTTTTCTGAATAATTACTCATCTCATCCCAAAATTGTTTTAAAAAAACCCAAGTAAAACCTGGACATATAACCTGTAGGTAGGTCGTGTGGGGTGAGATGTGCCTCACCTTTGAGATGTGAGACTGGAGGAGTTCTCACATGTGCTCATGGAGATTAAAGATTTGTTTAAGATGATATATAATATAGATACTTGCGTGTTCTGGAGTGGTCCATGGCCATTTTCAATGTTTGCACAGTTTAATCCTGAACTTTTACCTTCCATGGCAAATTAATCTGATGGCAAGAGCCTGGAAGGAAAAGTCAGGGTGTCTTGCTCCTTCTGGAAGGACCCTTTCACCTTGTCCTGGTTCAGCCTGGCCATGCTGCTTCCCTGGGCACTGGGAACTGTGCATCAATGAACACTGCAGTGCTGCTCCTCCTCTGAAGGCAGCACTTGGAGCTGCCAGGATGCCACGGCAGGGTTGGCAAAGGCTGCAGGTCGTGTTTGGAGATGAAGTCCTTTGTTGAGGGAGAGCAAAATAACATTTAATCCGCTGCTAAGGGAACAAAGAGGAGCTGAGGCAGGGAAAGGATGAGCAGGAGGGAAATGAGACAGCAAGTACTTAACAGAAAGGAGTGATTGAGAGCTCTTAGGAGTGCCAAGGTGCGAGCAGGGAGAGGGGTTGGGAGAGAGAGTGGGGTTTGGAGAGCAAGCTCTCGTCTCATTGTCACCTCAGGAGTGTTCATCTGCAGCACTTCTCATTAGGATGTGTGTCCTCTGCAATGAGCTTCTGTCAGGGGAGCAAACTGGCTTTACCCATGGCCAGTCCTGCCGTGGAACTAGCCACTCTGCCTGCATTCATAAAAAATAACAGTATTCTGGAGCCCATTCAGATTCTCATCTAGACAGTTTATTTTCAGATCCCAAGACTGCTTTAAAATGTATCTTAATATAAACCTCTGTTAGTGGTTAACTGGGTGAACCTGGGTTTCATTCAATATCCCCATGATCTTAATACCAATAGCTTTATTCTATCTATCCTTTTTTTCAAAGTGCACCTTCTATAATAAATACACAGTCAAAAGAAAATGTGCTAATGCTCTGAACAAAGCAAGCTTTGATTTCATGCTTTAGGAAATCAGTCACATTTTATCATTCTTGCCAGTTGGTGCTTCCACAAACACAACCTGTAGCAGCTTTTTTTCTTTGCCTTTGGAGAGCTTTGGAAAGCTTAACTCCCTCACAAACTACCAAATTCCCATCGATCAAAGCAAGAAAAAGGTAAATCCATTTGTATCAATGACAAATGGGTTTAAGATACTCTATTTGGGTCCTTTTAAAGTCAATAATCTCTATAAAAGATCTTTCTGACTGGATTTCCAATAGGATTTTTTTTCTGTGTTGTAGAAGTCTCAAAATAAAGAGTCAAAGTACTGTATATAAATGCTTATATATCTCCCAAAACTGACAGTGTTTTTGGGAGTATCTGTGACCTACAGGGAACAGGACCTGCTCTCACTGGGCTTGATGGTGGAATAGCTGAAACCCTAATTAACTGGTATTAACAGAGCTGCACACAGAATGTCACATTACATCAGAATTATTCCTCCCTAAAAGTTGGGAATAATTTGTATTTCGTATCCTTGCTCTTCCCATGTTGCCAGGAGATAGAAAACGGGAGGAAGGGGGCCCACGTGGCACTAAATGTGTGATCACACATATTGGATTATCATGGTAGTACAGTGTCTTTAAAGGGACTGATTTGCTAAATTGCCTTAACTAAGAATAGTAAGGCAACAGCTCAGAATAAATTAATTATTAATATTTTCCTTTTTTTAATAGCCAGGGAAAGATAGTAAATAAATAAATTTTGGACCTAGCAAAAACATATGTGGTCCAAGGTCAGTCAAAATAAAGCGAAAAATAGGTATGAACATCAGTGGAATTCGGACTTGGGGGGATCTGAGAAAGGGAGAGTGGTCAAAATTAGAACTTCAAAAAAGCCAATTATTTCTCCCAGAATCTGCTCCATCCCCTTTCAAGTGCAGACTTTTTCCCAAAAGTACATTTAAAGAGTGTGGAGGGCCAGGCAGGGAGGGGAGAGAGCTCACAATAGAAAGCTTTCTCCTAAATGCAGTATGTACCCAGAGGCTATTAGAAGACTTTAGAGTAAACTGTATGATTGTACCCTGGCTGAAAAACACAGGAGCCTGTAATTATGCTGTGCTGTATTGATTCACTGGTGGATTCTTTTAGCTCTTTTTCTCCCCATAGGATATTCTTTATGTACAGGTTGTGTGTTTTGGGTGCACTTCATTTTTAATGCCGTTCATAATTTAGTTTTGGAACCACGATATTTATTAGAACAGTACAGCATATAAAAGCCACCTTTTTGCCTTTGTGCAGCTAAAATAAATAACATATATAATACATATCCATCTCAGTGCTGAATATATTAAGGCACATTCACACTACTGTACTTCCAGCACACAAATCTATGATTTAACTCTGCCCTGTACTATTTTTTTATTAAATCAGACAGATTGGTGATCTATTTTGCAGTGCAAAATGTAAGCAGTCCCTGGTACTCTTCATTCTCTGCACACCCTCTGTTCTTTAAGATATTTATTGAAATGGTTGGTGAGGTGCAACAAGCCAGACATAATATTCCCCTTGCCTTTTGTGCGACTACACTGTAATGAAGAATTAATAACAGACTCATGAAGAATATTAATCATGCTTTCACAAGCCAGCAGGGAACAATTTAAGAGCAGGAAAAGTAATGTAACGGTCCAACTCATAGGCCCATGCAGAAAGTCAGGGGGAAATGGGCCCTGGCAAAGGGATTTCCTTCATCTCCGATGCGGAGGAGCATTGGCACAACTCATCACGGAGCTGCTCCATCCTCAGCACATCCCAGCCCTCCTGAGTGCCTGGCTCTGCTGGCAGCGCTCCTGCCCTTCCTGCACTCCCTGAAAAGCCACAGGATAGAGGCGAGACTCAGTGGAAACCACCCACCGCTTCCTGTAAGAATATCCCAGAATCACAGGATGGTTGGGGTTGGAAGGGACCTCCAAGCCCATCCAATCCCACCCCCTGCCATGGGCAGGGACACCTTCCACCAGACCAGGTTGCTCCAAGCCCTGTCCAAGCTGGCTTTGGACACTTCCAGGATATCCCCACTTGAGATAAAAGGTGATCTGACAGTCTTCATACCTTCACAGAGAACAGGGGAAAAAATAATGTGGCCAGTGAAAATATTTACTTTTATGCTATTTTCAAAGTATCTCCTTAAAAATCTTTATTCTTTTTCATTTTATCGTTCACCTTTTTGGAAATAGACATGAAATTAAGTTTCAAAATTAAAAGCGGTTTTATGCAAACCTCCCTTTAACATTTCTCACCCCAGAGAAATCAGAGGGAACATTCTAGTCATTCCTAAATTTTTTCCAACATTTTTCCAAGTCTGGAAAATCACCTGAAATCTCTTCATTTGGTAAAGTAGTTTCAATTTTGACAGTGTTTCTAGAGGAAAAAAATAATTGTGTCAGAGGCAATGTGACTAGCCAGAGGGCAAAGCTCCCACTGAGGCTGTGCAATACCAGCTTTCCTTGATGTGAGAAATCTGTGATAATTCTGCAGTAGTTAATGCCTTGCATTCTTCCAAAATGCAGGGTCAGAACTTGACCCCACAAAACATTTTTAATAAAAAATTATAATGATATGAATATAACCTTTGAAAGAATTAATTTTTCAGAATATCTTAAAAAAGAACCCTATTAATTAGTCGTGTTAAGATGGAAAAGGCTTTATGAAGGAGACTACAGCGTTGCACTGCAGTCCTGTTCTTTAATCAGGATAAACATATTATATCAGGATATGTATGTATTTTTAGCAGGCTCACTGTTGAGGAACTTCACTAAATCAAGAGTAAATAAGTGCTGCACAGAAATGACTAACAAGTGGGAAAAGGGGGATGGGGGAGCTGGCCATGTGATGATTGTTGGGGAGAAAAACCTCCCAGTCCTAGCCCAGGTGGGAGGTTCTTGCTGAGCTGAGCCCTGGGGTGCTGTGGCTCCAACCTGCCTTGAGCCAGGTGAACCTGGCAAGGCATTTTCCCCCCATCTACTAGCAGGAGGGGCTGCTATCCTCAGTTCCCTGGCAGTGTTATCACAGTACATGGATCCAGCTCATTCTTTGTCCTGGGTCAGCCACCTGAAAGGGACCCCTTGCCCACCAAAGGTGGTACATATGCTGTACGTCCTTGGGAAAAGATCCCAACAAATAGAGTTTCCAGTGACTCCAAGACCTTCAGGACTGCTCTGACTCTTGCTTAAATGCAGGGATTAGGCCATGAGGATGTTACACTCTGTCTCCTTCCTTGATTCTCCTCTCCAGGAGCACATGAGGCTGCTCCCCAGTTTAACTGTCCAGAGATCACACAGATGAAAAGGCTGGTTTGTGTTTTCACCCTTGCTTTGGGGCAGGAGCATCCATAGTCCCAAGAGTGGAAATACTTCTTCTGAATGTGCATGCTGGGTGTGGATTTGAGATCTTGCAGGCACAGACTCTGCATGTTGGAAGCAGCAATCGAAGTGCTCAGTGGCTGAATCCAGGCTCTGAGGCAAACTCTGCACCCAGCTCCTCACAGAATTTCATAAGGGCACGCAAAGAACGCCCTGATTGCAACAGCAGTGTACTGGGCCTACTTTCTAACTGCTCCTTATTGTATTATTTCAAAGTTTTTCTCTTACTGGAAAATTAAGTAGCAGGTGTAGTTTAAATGAACTGTAGCAGACTGGGTTTAGTGGTGTGGTAAATAGATTGTGATATTCATTTCCAATTAAAGTTCTTTTGCAAAGATCACTGAAGCACATTCTCATAAATTGAATCACAGTAAACTAATAAACAAATTTCTTTCAGCCTGCTGATGGCAAATTCTTATTTCCTTAATATGTTAGATCACATCATGGTATTAATTATATGATGCATGAGCAACAGAGAAGCAATCATTTATTTAGCAATAATTTTATAATCAGTTTTACTTTGGAATTAGTTTTACAGGTAATTCCATACCTACAGACAAAGAACATTTAGCATTAGAGAAAGGAAATTTCAAGTGAATATTTTTAATGCTTGACTTCTGTCTATCATCCAAAAATACGAGACACAAAAGTAGCAACAGTGTTCATCAATAATTAAAGCAAAGGTTGAATTCAGCATCTGTAAACACACTGCTATGGGAGTTTTAAAAAATTAAGATATTAATAAACCAGTCTTAAATGTCAGCAGTATGTTCTTAGCACACAGAAATGGTGTAACAGTTTATTGGGATCCTACTCTCAGCTATGTAAAAATATACTTTGGTGCTGAGTAGAACCTGATCATTGACTGAGGTCCCTGGGGGGATACCAGCTCTTTCACTGGGCTAATAAAAACTGATAAAAATAAAGCTCTCACTGTATAATAATGTCATTTCTTGAGATCCTGTCATCATTGCAGGCATGTGAGATGCCTGTCAGACTGGATTAAGCATCCCCAGAAGGAGCTTTTATAGACTTCCACTCCATAAGGTAAGCTGGGTTTGGGAGGCCAGGCTCTCTTCAATCCCTTTTTAGGCTGGTGGAGGGAGATGGGTTTTGCTGGATGCCATCCAACACCCTGAGCTCAGACTTGTGTGCTCAGGAGAGGCCCAGCTCTCACCTTCAGCAAGAGACAGAGGGGAGAGAGAAGTATGAAGCTCCTTTTGTGGAGCATCTTCTATGTAACAGTAATTTGGGAATCTTTCTCTGAACAGACATCTTTAAGTCTGGACATACTCATTTCTGCAGCCTTCTTTGGGGCACTTATGCACCCACATCATCCTTTCCTTTCTTTCTCCTATGCACTCACATCATCCTTTCTCTTTCACTTAAAAGAGAAGCTGCTGCTTTACTGCATTTTGGGATATTTATTCGGATTTTTCCATCTGCTGTTTATCTCAGGTTTAGTTTATTGCCAGTGATTGGCTCCTCATAGTTCATATTATTGAAATGAATTCTGTAAGGACTCCCCAGGTTCTGCAGAGCTGCCTTGGAGTTTGCAAGTGGAAAGCTTTCCTTTCCTGCCTTAGACGGGCACTGAATTCTGCCTCTGAAAAGCTGAAAACCTTGTGGTTGCCTTTGTCTTATTTTTAATGCAAAACATGTCTTGAAATTTTGCAGTCAGACCAAAATCTTTTTCAGGCTTAAATATAGTCATTGTGCAAGTGCAGGCTATCCAGAAATCCAGCATTTATTTTCCTTATGAGACCCGAGCAACAGATATAAAAGGGAAAGATTTAGGTCAGGTGTAAGAGAAAATAAAGTGGCTGGTGACTAATTTTTTTGTGTCACTCACTCGTGTGTTTCCTGCCTGTGTCCTTGGGTTCCTCGTGCTCCTTGTGTTTGTCTAAGGTGAACTGTGAGGTACAATCACAGTCATTTTCTTGTTCCTGTGTCCTCAGGCACAGAGCTGCAATTCTCTGGTGATAACGGAGCTTCTCTTCTCCCCAGTGATCTGTCTACAAAAGCCTTCATAAAAGTCATTATTCTGTTTCAGCCACAGCCTGAGGTTACTGGGGGGGGAGGAGGAGGGGTGGGAAAGGGGAAGGGGAAGGAAATACCACAACTCTGTTATCACAATGCAGCAGCTTTCCAGAGTGGAGCTGGGGTCTGGATCTGGGTGTGTCAAGATCCCACTGGTGATGTGGAGTGGCCCTGGGCACTGGACAAGTGTAGTACCAGATGGGCCTCGCAAGAGGGAAAATACCTTCCCACTTCACACCACACAGAGTCTGCCTTAGCTCCTCAATCTGCCTTAGCTCCCAGGTCTGCCTTAGTTCCCAGGTCAGCCTTAGTTCCCAGGTCAGCCTTAGTTCCCAGGTCAGCCTTAGCTCCTCAATCTGCCTTCGTTCCTATGTCTACCTTAGCTCTCAGATTTTCCCTAGCTTCCCCAATCTGCCTTAACTCCTCAGTTTGCCTTAGGTCCCAGGTCTGCCTGAGCTCCCACGTCTGTCATAGGTCTGTTCTGAGTCCTTTCCAGAAGCCTCGAGGTTGCAATTCTTCCAAACCAGTGAAATCCCACATTGTCTCCAGGCTGTGGATACCTGTGCTCAGCATGTAAATGCCTGGTTTGTGGATACTGAGATGGCTCCAGGCAGTGGCTTCACACATCCTCTGGAAGTGTCTCTGTGGCAGCTCTGTGTTGGAGCTCAGTATTGCCCAACCGGTTTTATGAATGAGTATGAACTGTTCATTCACAGAGAACATCAGTGCCCCCAGCACTTGTGTCACTGTTTACTGGGTGAACTGGGAGGCATTCAGGAGGCTGGCTAGATTGCATATTTTCTTACATTAAAGTTTGTAGAAAGTGCATATATGCATAAAGCTACATAGTTACGGGATTTACTTAAAGCAAACACTTGTTTGTGTGCTTAATCACATGAGATTTGTACATGAGGAGGAATTTAGTGATTATGTTTAGGGACCTGAAACAGATCCACACACCATTAGCAGATATCTTGGCCACACTGAAGGCAATGATGGCATTCCCACCAACTCAATAGGACAAGGATGCCTGCCTAATCCTTAGGAGAGAAGATAAGACAAATCTCTATATTAATATATTCTCTTCTCAAATACTGAAAATAAAGATCAGAGCTGTAAATGAAAATAAAAAATATTAATTGGTACTGGAAGCACTAATTTACTTTTGCCTGTGAAATAAATATTTTTGATTCATAAAAGCTCCAAATTATTAGCATACAACACCAGTCTCCCCAGCACTTGCTGTTGTGTTGGTAGGAGAAAAACACATGCAGTCTCTCTGAAAGTAGGGCACTTCTTGGTAAATCTGTCTGTGATCTGTATCAACAGAAGAGCAAGCTTCCTTACTTGCTTCCAGCCCTCCCCAAACCTTCCTTCCTAATTACATTCCTGTATTTCAAAGTTAAGTGTTTCATCTGTGGCCTGAATTAGCATGGCATCCAAGCCACTCGTGGCTAAAATAGAGATGGAGATACTGCATGTGCTAAAAGCTTCTGTAGGTTCAAATCAGCTGGGTGGAATCACAACAGAAAAATCCAGTGTGGGCTGTTAAATATAACAGGGCTGCGTGGCTCAGGAAGGCTGCTGATGGCCAGGGAGCTGCTCTGAGGAGGAATCACTGCGTTCCTGTTCTTACACTCTCTCCCACGTAGGGAGGCTTTAGGTTAAAAGGACCTTTTGCCCCATCTGTGCGACTTCTCTTATATTCTTAGGTTTTTATCTACTTTAGTGTTCATAGCCCGGCTAAAAATCCCCTCTTCTAGAGGTTTTTTAAATTTCCGTCTTTTCCTGTTCTCATCTTACACAGCTTTTGCAAGGATAGTGTCATCTTTTATGACTCTAAAGCCTGATGTAAAACTGTGATGTGAAAGTATTTTTAATTCTTAGAAATATTTCAAGATACTTGACAAACTGTGGAGCAGTTGCTGAAATGGAAATGACCTGTGGAGATTTTTATGAATTTAGGCTTCTCGGCTCTCTTGGGTAATTTGAGTGATTCCAGCTTACACAGAGTTTGAAGACTTTGATCACCAGGTAATGATGTGGTTAACAGAAGATTGGATTTCCTGCAAGAAGCAATTACCTTGATTGATAAGAAAATTTGAGAAAATTCATTCAAGACTTAATGAGATTGACAAGGTCATGGTTGAGCCAGGCATCCACCTTGAATAGATAAGGCTCTGTGTTTAGAAGAAGTAATCCAAAGACAATAAGCTCCTCAAAAAATGGATCATTTTTATCTAGGCTGAGATGATGAATGAAAACATTAGACTTGTGCTTGTGACAGAGAGTCTGGAGTGTGAAGATCAGGTGAGATTCTTCACAAAGTCATTTTATAGCACTAGTATTGCTACTGTCCCTTTTTTATACCATTATAAAGAATATAAAAATGACTTCCAGAGTCTTTGTGGCCTCAAAAATCATCCCAGATCTTTATCTTACAACTCTGTGAGGTGTTTTGTCTGTCAGGAAAACTGGAGGTCATAAGAGAAGGGCTATCACTCCTGACTGCCTGCTCATCCCATTTTGCCCTCAGTGGGGCCTGAGGGCTGCCAGCAGAGCCAGAAACACTTCTTAAATTCATCAGTCCTGGACTCTTTCTCAGCCTGGGTTAAAAGAACCCAACTATTGCTAAGATAACTAACTACGACATTATAAGGAGGTGGAAATAGCTGGAAAAGGGTGATGATTTATTGTTTCAAACATTTTAGGAGTCATTTATGGAAAACATACATTTTCACATATGCAATTTCCATCTTGAAGTGGAGCCGTGGATTTTGTTGTCTGTTGCAAGTGATAAGAAATGGACAGATTTTTTCATGTACTTTCAATATGAATGTTTGAGACCACATGAAAATAAAACCTATGCTTTAGTCCTCATCCTACATCTAACTAAATGGTGCTCTTCTGCTTATTTTTTCTTGATGGGCCATAACTCCTGGAACCAACTAATTAAAAAACTTCTACCTATATCTCATGCTAACTCCCAACTAATTTTCCCTGTTCTTTAATATTTACTTGTGCACATTGATTCCAACACACAGCAGCCTTTTAAATGCACATGGCTTTACCTGTGGGGTTACTCTGGCATAGAAACATCTTAAAAGGCAGAAAAAGTTGTTCTGTTTTTATTTCTTATGCAAGATCCTTACAAAGTGCACTAAAAAAAAGGCACTTCAGACATCCTTTGGAAGAGTTGTATCCTTCTATTTCAGAAGAGTATGTTCCCAAGAGTTTGTATTTCCTGATATAATATTTTTTATTTCATCTGTAATAAATCCTGCAGAAGTCTCCTAAACAGCCTAAACTGTACCTTTGGTGAAGCAGTAGTTCTGTTTTCAGGTTTCAGTAAATAAGGTATTGAAAGTACTCATACTTTATAGAATTTGTTTATATTATTATCAGTCATCCTGCATGAAAACACACTTGAAATGCTAATAGATATCCTACCCTTAGTTTGGAAGGATCGTACTGCACTCTTAATGTTATTAGGGAGATTAAATTATGAGTAGTTCTGCAGTCAGTGGAGAGGATTCTAACCTAATTTAACAGCTTCAATTCTAGGACATAAGACAAAATGCAGACAGAAAATTTCAAATGATGTGGAATTGCTTCTTGTGATGTAAATAACCCTTTTTTGACATTTGACTGTTGGGTTTGCATTTCTAATGGAATTGTTTTTGCAGCAATAAGAGTGAAGGGGTGTCCTCAGTGCCAGATAAGTTACTTCAGCTGAAGGACATTTTGGAGCAGATTTATATGAGGGGAATGCATTGGACAGATGCAAGGGCACCTTGCTCCCAGAGCAGTTGGCTCCTGGCCTCCTGACACGTCCTGAGGCTTCTCTCTTGCCTCCAGGGCCATGTGATTGCTCCTTTAGGTCAGGTTGGGACTTTTGCATCGCTTTTCCTCCTCATCCCTTTGTGGAAGTTGTACTCCTTTCTCTTACCCCCACTGCTGTTCTGGTCAGCTTGGTCACAAAATGCAGAAAATCTCTGTTCTGTACAAAAGCTCCCTAATTACAAATGGTTACAGACACAGAACCCCTCGGTGCTGTAGCTGTGCTTCCTCAGTGGCAAACATGGGCTTAACTATGGATATATTACAGGATCTTAAAGGCTTGATGTGATGAGATTTCCAGCATATTCTTAGTGGAGCTTAAAATACTGGGGATCACCTCTGAGGTTTTTTTCCTGAATTACCAAGATGGTGTTGATAATTCTGTCTTCTGCCTCTTGCCTCTTGCTCAATGTCGGCAACAAGGAGTGCTTCACTCTCCCATGTGTCACATTGTTTCCTGTCCCAACACAGATCCACTCAAAAGTTTCATTTTGAGCCTGAAATCTTACTGAGACATCATATATCAACACTTTCATTCCTTAGGATTTGGTTTTCCAATGTTAGCCAGCTCAAGCCAACATATTTTTCAGAGTTCTCAGTTGGAATGAAGGGTGTTGAAGTCTTCTGGGAAGTATTTCTATGCTGTTAGCCTTTCAGTTGTGGCTGTGATTTCTTGTTATTTAGACTGGGACGCTGAAGGTGCCCAGAGCTTTAGATAAGCAGCTTGAGCAAACTGGGTCATGCAGAACCACCCAACATTTTCTTGCCCAAAACTGGGGTGTCTTGCAGAAGTCATTCCTTTTTATGCAGTGTTTCCTGGTGCATTCCTTAGGGAGAGCACCTGGGGGGAGAGATTCAGACCAGAGCAAGTCAATTTGCCTTTCTTTATTGATGACAAACCCATGAATCTCCTTTGAATCTCAAACCCAGGAGATCTGCCTTGGATGGATGCCATGCGGACCCTCAGCTCTCTGAGAAAAGCTTCATTCCTTTCTCAGGGCTGAAGAGCAGTAGTTTTGTGACATTCCTCTTATTGTATGGCCCTTCCTCTGCAGAAGAGGGAAATGGGTCAGGTTGATAATAGATGTGAAGTCGTCATTCAGCTCCATGTGACACAGATTTCAAGATGATGTAAATCAAGAGAGAGGCTGCCTGCCAGTGAGTGGCTGCCTTGATAAAAGAGAAGAGAGAGTGGCAGCTGTCAGGGAACTAAAGGATAAACCCAGAGCAATAACAGGTCTATCTCGATATGGTGATGCTTTGTGGTAGCACAGATTCTTTCCCATGGGAATTTTTCTCTTCTTCTCCCTGTGTTCTATAAATAAAGATAAGGTTTGGATGTTATTGAAACTGTCTCTGGAAAGATGGACAGTTCTACCTGGCCTATGGGCCTAGGGGGAGGTTTTGAATTGACCCAATCCGGAGAAACTTTTAGAAGTCTATATAAGTTTTAGAATTAAATAATAAAATCAGAATTCCGCCTCACCCGATCCAGTTTGGTTCTTGCACTCGGCTAGCGCTCAACAGCGACAATGCTTAACTTTTCACTTATGGATAGCTTCTTGGAAGCCATTCCTTCGCTGGGAGCCCATAAAAACATTCACATACTGAGAATTTTTGTACCCTTACTTATAGTGAAATATTTCCTCCTCCCTCTCTATATGTCCTGTGTGTCTTTCCAACCCTGTGGATCTTTATCCCCACTGCCTGGCAATTCTCACGTACATGGAAAAGGTCATTTGTGTTTCCTGCTTTGTGTAGAAGAGGAGAGCTTGTAATATTGTAATGAAAACAACAGTAGAGAAGAACATTCCCCCTTCCTAAAGGGAAATCAATTTAATTGGCATAAGTCCTCCCTCTTCTGGAGGGAAGAGAGATGTATCTCCCAGGTTTTGCAGGGGAAAAAAAAGGACTTGGGAGAGCTGTGAATGATCTTAGCCAGCATGTTGTAAAACGAAGTATTTTGATAAAGTGGGAGGAGGAGATTGATTTGGATTGGGAATTGTTCATTCTGACAGATCAGACTGGCAAAGAGGAACAAGACATTTTCCTTATGTTCGTGTCTGTTAAAGTGCTCCAAAGAATTTTCCTTCTCTCTCTCTCTCCTTTATGAAGCAGCTGATGCCAGGAGTTTAAGATGAACTGAATCTTCTAAGATGTCATTTTTCATTTTGGTAGAGCTCTTGTTTTCTTGCTCTTCCTTCTCCTCCATCAGTGTTTCCACCAGCTGTCAGCTACCAAGTTAAATTTGGCCTTCAGCTAGTTAGTCTGGTTTATGTTTAGTTGGTTTGGGGTTTGGGAGAGGGGAAGAGAAGGGTTAATAAACTTGTGCTTCTACCACTTGTTTAACCTTTAAAATCAGAACATTATAGTCTGTGAGGGATTTGAAATGAAACTTCCATTCAGATTACGGTGACAGCTTCAGCTTGACTTTGCTTTACAAGGATTTAAAATCAAAAGAGTTTCCACTTTTTCGGAAATCATTCAGCGCCCTTTTTTAGCTTAAACCCCAGGGATAATTTTTCATTGTTCTTGCAAGGAACTCTTTTGGCACTGTCAGCCTTGCTAAATTCGTCCTGGCTTTCTAGTTAATGTTTTCTTTACTTTCAAGGACTGCTGCAATCCAGGTTGACTTTTCAGAGGGTTTGTCACAGTGGGCCACAGAGTAACTAAACAGGCATCAAACTAATGTCCATCCGCTGTGCTGGCTTGTCAATTGACTGGGAATACCTATGGCCTGCCATTACACTGCACACTATAATACAATTCTGATTAAAATAATTTCTAGGCAAAGCCCTTGATATTATATTTTAATTATCGTAGTGGCAAGATATTCAGGTTACTGTCCTCTCTTTTTTCCACCAAGTATTTCCAGGAGCTATTTTTGTAAAGTGAACCATTTACCTGAAATGAAAATGGAGTTTAATCTAGACATTTGTAGGAACAGAGAAATTGTCATAACACATCAGAGCAATGGTTCATCTGGAGTTGCAAAGGTGCCTTGCCTTTGACAGGAGCCAAGAGTAGATGCTTAAGAAAATGGTTTAAAACCCCTGTAATGGAAAATTCAGCAATAACGTGGCAGGGGGGGAGCGTGGTTCTGGCCAACCTCAGGCAGGTGCCACTGCCTTATGGCCTGGAGCACGAGGGCTGAAATCCCTTAAATGACATAACAGCACGCCTGCCTTGACTGCTCCTAGAAACTTTTTGGGTCATTTAAATGTCACATTTCTCATTCCAATGAGCACACAGGTTTCTGCTGCTTTCTCCGAAGCTTCATTTTCTCAGCATTGTGCTTTCTTAATTATTTACCCTGTACATGTCTTCCCTGGCCATGTTTTTCTCTCTATCTCCACGTGGGGTTTATGCCCATTTGAATAAGAAACAATCTTCTGTCTGGCATCTTCCTGCAGAGGCTTTGGAGCACCTGACAAGTCTCTGCAGTGCCCCAGCAGAAGGGAAAGGCACTCACACCCCTCCCCAGCAGATCCTGTCAGCAACCACAGCAGCTGCTGCCAGGGCACTACAGGAAATAAATCCCTTGGGAATGACAGCTCTTGCACAGCCTCCTTGATCTGCAGCTATCACAGACCCAGCTCTTCCCTGTAATATTTAAATGGCTGGATAATAGAATCACAGAATGGTTTGGGTTGGAAGGGACCTTAAACATCATCTAGTCCCACCTGCTATCTACCTGGAAGTAATAGTAGTTGAAAATTCCCTAGGAAACCTCCCACTCTCCCAGAGTGGACACAAAATTTCAAATATCAAATTAAAAGAGAATTTTGGTTGTGTTTTTGAGGTGTATTCACAGAGCAGCATGCAGTGACTGACTGGTTTTTGTTGTGGTATCTAAATGAATATACATTGAGGATGCTGGGCAAATTTGTGTAGAATCCTGTTTCAAATGCACAAGTTAATGGGAATTTTGTGTACAAAAGGACAATGAGATGAGAACTGTGAGAAAATCTGCCTTCCAGTGATTTTCCCCCTTGTATTCTGCAGCCAGCTTTCTGCTCAGATACAAAGTTACTTAATGTAAATGAAGGAGAATATGCACGAACTTGATCTTTCCTTTCTCTTATCTCCTCTGCCACTTCTGGTGCTTGTAAGGAGGGTCTAATGGCAAAGCACTGGCTGGGCAGCAGCACTTTGCCTTTTTTTCCTTGGGAGGAAACCCTCAGCTTTCTGATTCCTGTCTGTGAGGCTCCAGATGAAAGCTGAGACACACACAAGAGAGGGATCAGGGGTGGATTCTCCTCCTTAATTACCCTGGTGTGACACTGCTGAAGATCAGAAGTGTGCTGGTGGAAGAACTGAGTCTCTGCACATGGACACGGGATGGGATGATATGTGCTCATTACTGAGTCCCTGGGATGAGGTTCCAAGCTCGGGGATCCTTCGGGGACAACACAAGACATCTTATCCTGCTGCCAGGTTGGACGGGGCTTGGAGCAACCTGGTACAGTGGGAGGTGTCCCTGGCAATGGCAGTGGGTGGAATGAGATGAGCTTTAAGGTCCTTTCCAACCCAAACCCTTCTGGGATCCTACGACTAGATCCTGAAATCAAAGATCTGCCCCAAAGGTTCCTCCCCTCCCCCAAGATGGGCTGAGCATGAGCACTCTTAAATTAATACGGCACTAGAAATGTTAAGTATAGATATTGACCTTCTTTTTTTTTTTTTTTTTTTTTCCACTCTGACATTAATCCAGTAGGGTAACTGCCTAAATAAAAGCTGGGCTCTGTTGCATTAAATTATGTTTTATGCTGGCAATATTAAAATTAAAAGAATGACCCTCTTAAATCTGGTCTTAATAGACATCACCTGATGGTTCTACTGATTTCTTTATTACACTTCTTATCCTGCCATGAGTTGCTTTTGTTTCTCAGTAATTACTCATGATGAAAATAACATGGTATGCAAATGCTGTGGTAGAACCATAGATTGAGCTTGATTCAAGCAACATTTACAGCTGTGCTGCCTTTCCTGCCCCTCACCCACCTTGTTTTCTGCTCTTTCCTGGGTCAGAGTGTATCAGTACAAAAACTGTTTACAGCTGACAGGGTTTTTTTCATAGCAAGTCTCACCCCCCTAACTTTTCTTTGAAAAATGAATAGCATAATGTAATTCAAGAAAAGGTCTGTCTTTTGAGTGCTGGCTGCTGCAACTGATGGCAGGATTTCCTGCAACATCAGCAGTTCACTTTTGTGTCCTGTACTTGACCCTAAAGTGATGTTTTTATCCTTCCATCATAAGCAGAGAAAAATATTTCTATTTGCATTGTTGTCTTGAGAATGGGAAAATATGGACAACTTTCTTCATCTTTGCTTTCAAAGACTCCCTTTGTTTTTATTCAAGAAAAGTTTGACATTCATCTGTTTCTATTCCAGAGCAAGTTTCTTTAATGCTCATTCTGAGAACAGCCAAAGCAGATGCAAATCCAGCTTGCAATGCTGCACCTGAAGATTTCAATAAAGACACAATCTTGAGCATGACTAGAACCTCATTACAACCCTTATAAAGCTTTTTAAGGTCTGTGTATTTAGTGGACTGTATATTAGAGGGTTGAGAAACTTTTCTATTCAGAAATAGATTATAATTTCAGTTTAGAATAAAAAGGGAATATGTGTTCATTATGTTGGATAAATTGGAGATCTAACTTGCCTGCCAGCAAAGCCACCTTTGCCGGCACTTGACCACTTGGTGAAATTCTGTCCTGTATGGGTTTTTCCTTTCCGTTGTGCTTGCAGAAATGCTCAGAGCAATCATCAAGCACTAAGTCAGTTGGGTTCTGTTGATTTATTTAAAAAAAAAAACACAAAAGAACCAAGCCATTTTGCTGCTTGCTCTGTTTTTCAAGATGATTCTTTGAAGTTTTTGAACAGCTGATGCAAGAAATCTGGGACTGCCATCATAGCCCCAACTTGGTTGACTAATATACCCTTCTAGGAAAAAAAAACACCAAAAAAGCACACTGAAACTGAAAAAGAAAAGAAAATGAATGAAAATGTTTAACCCCAGCAGTGCCCCCCATAGCTGCAGTTACAGCAAAATGAACAGAGACTGTACCCCATCACAAATACATTGCCTCAGTCAGGTTGCCAAACCCTCCTAGTTCTGATTTACTGTCCTGACTGCAAAGGCAATTCCCACCAAACTTGCTTATAATGAAAATACGTTCATAAGTGCAAACTTACGTACTCCTTCAATTCATGGCTCTTCCCTGTGAAATTACCACATTTTACAAAGCAGATTACTCATATCAAGAGCTTTCTTAAGGGCCACTAAGAAACAGATCTGTGCTTCAAAAAATCTGCTTTTTCATTAAGTGTAGTTCAGGAAGCCAATCATTGCCTGCTTCTATCGTTTGCCCATCACAGATGGCAGGAGGCACATTTGGGACCATTATTAGCAGAAGCTGTCAGCAATTCCTTTAATGATATAACCACACTGCCTCCTCTAAACAGAAAATAACATGATTTGTGTAGCAAAAACTATTGCTCAGTGATAGGGACATCATCATCTGTCATCTCTGCTTGTTTTATTTCTAAGGGAGCTAATCAGGAAACTGGCAGTGCTGTAAACTGCTACCGACCACCGGTTGCCTCCTCAGCGGCAAACACGGTGCAAAGGCAGTGTTTGTTTTCCCTGTGACTGATCAGTTCTTCTGAAACGTGTGTAAGTGACAGCCCTGCTTCAGTCAGTGGGATTTTAAAGTCCTTAGAGGATGCTGCAGTCGTCTTGTTCTGCTGGGTTGGCTCTGGGACATTGTAACTCAGATTTATTTAACACCATTCTAGACCTTCCCATTTCACTTGCAAGACTCACAATGTGGGTTCGGCTCCTTCATGGCATGCCCTGGGTATAATTGTGGACTCTTGGATTGTTCATGGATTTCCTAACTCATTTTGGATTCTCCATCACATGCCTGATGCTAAGGGGGGAAACGGTTTGCCAGGTAGTTTCAAGACTTCCCTGAGCACAGGCAGGTCAGTGACACAATCATCAAGGGGCTTTGCACATGCTCCCTTTTTGTTGCCATGAATCATTGTCAAGGACATCTGTTTTCAGCTTGCTCTGTACCTTGAACTTCTACTGAGGTTGTAAGATGTACCAGAAAGTGAAGCCTCCCACCTTCACAGTCATACACTCTTCTCCCTGAACTCATGTTTGTCTTGTTTCCCACTGATGGGCACCACTGCACATACAGCTCTCTGTACACCCTTAGGAAAAAGGTACAAAAGGTTCTGGCAGGGAAGAGAACATCAGTAATGATACCTTGCTTCTTATTTTTTAGTTGAATCTGCTGGGTTTGTTTCATATTGTTTCCTGTTATCTGAATTTATTTTCCTAGCATGTTTGCTTTTCCAGTTGACATAATATTTTCTTGATTCATATTTCTTAATCCTTTGTCATCTTCCTCTTATTTATATTCATCTCCCTTTTCTCTGTATTTGTTCTCTTTTCTTTCTTCTGATTATTTTGCCATAGTTAAATTCCCTGGCTTTTCTTCTGTTTTCCACCCCTTGTGAGGTACCAGCCACTCCTGGCTGTGCTCCAGCCCCACTGAGGGATCCCCGCGTGCATGTCCCCTCCTCGCCAAGTGACACCGACACCTCGCAGAGGGGACAGGGGCCAGCTGAGCCGAGATGAAATGGGAGCACTCCTGGCATGCTGCTGAAAGGCTGCGCCGAGGAGAGGGGCTGCCACTTGGATGGATTTGCTGGTGGGATCCAAGGGGAGGGATGGAGCTGTCCAGCTGCTAAGAGTCTTTACTTGCAGCACAGATGACAGACTTAAGACAGGCCCTAAGGAGTGTGTCTTTGAAATTTAATAACATAGGAAGAAAAATATTCCACACTTCACTAGCAAATCTAATGCTACACACTGAAAGCATTATGAAGCTTTTTTTTTTAAATTTTACTTTTTTTTTTTTTTTAATAGCAAAGGAAGGGAGATGGTCTATGAAAGTTGATTAAGAATGTGGTTTCCACACCACTTCATTTTAGAAAATCATGCTGATGGCTGATGTGTGTTTTCTGGCACGTTATAACTTTTGAAGTGTATTAATTTTCCCTGCTGGGGAAAGTGTCATTCAAGAAGACTGGGGGAGGAGAGAGGGGGCCTGACATCCTTATTATACTGTCACATGAAGACTACTTCTTCAGACTCTTGAAGGTCTATGTCTCTGGAAGAGTGACAGCCTAATAGGTTCTATTCTTAAATTCTAAGTATCCTTGATAGTGCACCAAGCAATTTATTTTTAAAATAAAAAGTGAAAAAAGTTCTGCTGATACACAGTTGCAGAAAGTCACCAGGAAAAAGCTGAATAAAATTGAATTTCTCCTATCTTGCAAAAATATAAACACAGAATATTGACATGCTTGTCTCTGAGCACCTGTATCTTCACAGATAGGACCAGATGTAATTACCAGCTTACTATGAATTTCATTCCCATCACAGAATCTGGAGTCAGGAATATCATATGCTCCCAAGCCTGCAAGCAACTTCAGTATTTCCAATGGGAATAATGACTTTTGATGACATGATCCATTGTGGCATGAAATAAGTTCACACTGTTGCTTGTACCTGGGTGAAGCACAAGCAAGATTTAATAACATAGAAATAAATCAAATACAAACCATATATCTATTCTCCTTTAGGTTCTAAGATCAGAAATCTGAAGCTCAGCAGTAGTGGGAACAGAGACAGCTGACTTGGAGGATTCGATTTTGGTATTTGCCTCTGATGTCAAAATTTTGGAACCCAGCCGTAGGTGAGAATGCAGGGAAGATTCATGTGTGCATTTCAGAGTGTAACAGACAAGCTGCATAAGCATATGAGAAGCGAAAGCTTGGCTAGTGCAGGGAATTTGCCTGAACAGTTCAGTCAGTGAATTGCCTATTCTGCTAAATGAGTAACTCTTACTGAGAAACGCCCAGGTTGGCCCCAGACTGTGCAAACAAGGCAGAAATGCAGCTCGAGTTCAGTCACACACAAACAGGATGAGAAAATCTCTTGTTCAAGCACATCGGATGTGTTCACAACACTGCCTTAGCTTTGTTTTGTCTTGAAATGGGAAGAGATGGGAGGGAAATGGGAATGCTGACTCGTGAAGTGATGGCAAGAACATATGGCAAACCTGTTCACAGTTCATCTCACGATATCATTGTGCTTACTTGGGAAGCTGCTTTTCCTAACTCTGGAAATTCCGCTTAGCTGATTTTCTAATGCTTAGGACCTATTAGCAGAAATGCAGTTTCTCATTCCACTCCAGAAATGCAAGGCAGTGGGAATAATCCATTGTCTGTGGAGGATTCCCAGTGCTCTGTCTCCCATGGGTGATTCCAGGGACTGTCATTTGGATGTTTTTTCTCCCTTTCCCTGTTGCACATTCTCCGGACACATAGTCAGCAGAGCAGCCTCTGCTTCTGCAAGTGGCTGATTGTTTGAGCCATGAACCAGTAACATTTCAGTCTGACACCACTCCATGGCTCAGGCATTCCTAATTCCTCTTCTGCTGCTGCTCAGTCCAAATCTTCTGTGGTGGTGATTTTCACACAGCGGACAGAGGGAGAAAAGAGGGAAGAAAGGGAAGAGATGGGATGGGTGATCACACAATGGCCAGCAGCTACACCATTAAAAATACAAAACCAGTAAGCAATGACACTCCTATTTTCAGTAACCGTGCTCCCCACCCAGTGAGTCCCAGAGACAGCAAAACAGATTGTACCAAGAACTTGGGGTCCATTTTGGGTCCACCGACACAGACCTTGCCCTGTTCCTCCTCCACTTTCCACGTGGTTGTTTTCAGCCAGTCGTTCCTCCTCCTACAAACACTTACCATCAACTACTCTTTCTCTTTTTCTTGTTCATTTGCTTAATTTTTTTTTTACATCCTTTGGTGTCTACAGTGTTCATAGCCACAATGTTGTGGGGCATCCACCAAGAAAAAATAGCTGGTTTCATCGAGTAAGGGATTTCTCCCATTGCATTCCTGCCTCTCTTCTTGCTGTTTCCTGCCCAGCCCCTGTGTAGCCTCAACTCATTTAATCATGGTTTATTTTTTTAATATTGCCTGTATTTTGTTTTTTCACAAGGGAAAGAGCAAGTCCAATTAAAACCAGGTTAATCTGAGATGGTTTCAGGTTTCTATGCTTGCCTTTGCTATAAAACCAGAGTGAGCTGAAGTGTAAGAAACAAATCATTACTATACACAAACAGATCTCTACTCAGGCTGGATTTCTTTTAAGCATTGTCATATTTCAAACCTAGCCAGACTTTTCAACAGTCTAGAATCAGCTCTCCAGATAAATCTGACCTTGAAACAAGGAAGCTTCTCTCTTTGCATGGGCCAGATTAGCAAGATGCAGCTAATATCAATGAATAATATAAAGCTGCAGGGGCCATAATCTGTTTCCAGAGCACCTAAAGCTTGCAGCTTGAATACAGCAAAAAGAGGGCATTGACTTACCTGAGATACAGGTGAAGAACTTCAGTTAATCATGTGTGCATTCATAATACACTCAGAGAGGCAGTGACTACAATTCCCTCAACAAGGGAATTCTACTTCTCCATTGGTAAGCTTTTCATCTTTGCCACACATAATGATGTTCATTTTCACTTAATAATTAATCCAAATACAGCGCAAGTTACCAATGAAATCAAGATTGAAATACAATTGTGCAAAAGACAAATAGGTATGTGAATTTCATATACAGGCAGTGGAGGATGCTAATAATTTGTAATATGCCTGGGTATTTCAGGGGAATTAAAGTCTTACTCTACACATCCTATTGAGGCAGCCAGAGTGATGGGAACTGATCCATGTAGCACAAAGAGAATTTCAAAAGGAGATGTTCTAAGAAACAGATTCAAGTTCTAATCCTGAATGTGCCATTGACTTCTTCTGTTCATGCAGATCCAATACTCTACCATTTTCGCTGACTTAAGTGCTTGAATTATTGATATTCGGGTACTAAGGGAAAATGTGATTTTAATTTTTAAGTAGAATCTCTCTTTAGCATCCAAAACAATGGTGCTCAGCCTGTGTGGCCTTCTCTTTTGCTATTTTTTTCCTGGTTTCTTTAATTGAGAAGAGATTCCATCCTTCTGTCTAAAACTTTACACTTCAGGATTCCACCTTTCCTTCAGTGTATCCGTGTATCCCACACAGGCCAGAGGCGCATGCAGAAGCTCTGTGGTGTTGTGCACAGGATGGCTTGATTACAGACCCTTCTTCCACCTGCATCTCAGTTTCTAAATTCCACTTAAAAGGTTTCTGGGAAGCCTTTCTCAATGTTGATGCTGCACACAACCCCCTCACCCCCAGTGTCTGCAAACAGAGGGAGGAGTATCCGCGATGCCATGGTGGGTGTGCATAAGCCAGCCTGTTTTCAGTATCCAACAGTTTCATTAATATCATTAGCATATTAAATCCTGTTGCATTAAATAATTAAGTGGATTAAGTGATGCCCTCCCCAGCTGTTCAGTAACCTCCACATGAAGTGTGTTCTAATAAAGTCCTGGATCTGTTGTGTCTCTGGGATGCGCAACCGATTCTTAGTTAATGCGCTCTTGCCATAATTGCTTTTGAATACAGTGGATTAGAAGATTATCTTTAAATTAAACTGTATTTCTAACAATAAAAGGAATCACATGAATTATATGTTAATCAGTATATTCTAAGAGTTAAATGATTTTCTCATATTAGTTATTACAAATACTTTATGTGTTTAAGACCTCAGATTTAATCAGTAATTTTCCCATGATTTATTGTGGTGCAAAACCAAAATTGTAAGAAACAAACTACTCCACCAGTAGGGATAGAGAAACAGATAATATCAAATTATTTCTAGTCATTATCATCTGTCTTCTGTAATTCTCATCCTTGTTATCCCAGACTTACTAGCTCAGGAGCAGCTGCAGTAAATACAGAAACTAGGATTTTCCTTTGGCTGGATCCCTTTTTGAAACTTCCATTTCTTTCCTACTTGATTACCAGCTGTAAGGCACCAAAGTGCTTTGTTTGTTTGTTTGTTTGTTGTCTAGGACATGCCAGTGGTTCATCTTTCCAAGGAATCATTGCTTGTGGAATGGAATTGGGGCAGTTCTTAGTGCACATGGGGTATTAACCAGAAATATAATTGAGGGCCGGATGCCAAATGGAAACAGCTTTCAGCAGAAGCTGAGACTTTGGTGCCCCAAGTAATTCTGAAAGCCTGAGTTGTACTCCAGTGATGAGGACGGAGTGAAGGTAAAGGTGGTGGCATGGTGGCTGCCTGCTGAGGTGTTGGGGTAAAACAAGAACAATCCGTTTGATACAAGAGGCATTTTTCCCTCTCTCTCTTGCCTTCCTGACTCATTGCTGACACATCTCTACCTGTGAAGCCGCTGTCTGTTCTGTTCAGATGTCTGAATTTGCAGTCAGTCCCGTGAAAAGCTGTTCTCTCAACAGCCATTACCAAGAGCATGAAGAACATTCAAGTGCAGGTGCCTTTGCTGGAGCAGAAGGAGCTCTGCTGAACAGGTTTCTGATTGAGGAAATTTGACATCATTGGTTTCAATTGATCTCGTTCAAGTCTTCTGTGTTTTTGAAGAAAGCGTCGATATTTGGGTTGTGGAACTTTTGGGTGTAAAGACTGCTGGGTGAATCAGGAAATGAGACATTGAAAGCTAAACAGGTGGAATAGAGAGGATAAAATACCTAAAGGAATAAGATGTCTTTGGAGCAAGAAGTTTGAATTTGTGTAGCTGGGGAATGGAGACCATCGAAAGGAGTATGGTGAGAAGCTAAAGGTGATTCACTACAGACATCAGGGAAGAAGTGCTGAAATTATGTATATCTGGGATGTTTTGATGAAAAGAATTGATGCCGATACTGAGGCTCTTGACCTGCTTATTGCTCATAAAGAATATGGAATTCTGGTGAAGCCTCCATCACAAGCTATTTGGGTTATTTGGGATAAGATTGAGGCAGACCAGAAGCCTGGCTTGGGGAGAGTTTTCATGCTGAGTTTTCCCAAAGAATATTTCATTTGAGCTCTGCTTTCATTGCATTCCTTGATTTTACAAGCAGAAATGAGAACAAAGAAGCAAACCCTTTAAAATGGAGCTCACCAGGCCAGATTTTGGTGTTGGCAGTATTGGCATCTGCTACTGCATTTGTATCTGATGTTAAAATCTTGGCCCTTAGCCTGTGAGCAGCAGTTTATGAGCATCCTGGATAGAGTTCAGAGCTATGCTAAGTGGTTCCATTTGAAAGTCATTTTTCAATTACAGAAAAACAATTTGGGGAAGAGGTTCTGTTCAGAAGTACTTGCTGAAATTCCATTTATGCAGCCTGGCATGGTTGCTTTGGTTGTGTTACTAAAGATCTTGTGAAACCAAACCAACTCCCTGGCAAATGTATTACATGAAGAAATTGGGCTGAATCTGAATCAAGCCTTTGGAGAAACATACACATAGACAGACAGACAGACAGACAGGTAATGGGACTCAGAGAGAGGCTGGATATGAAAGTGGAGCCTGGTTTTTCCCTTCGGTAGTTGCTGCAATCAGAAATTCAATCGAGCATTTCCAGCTTTTGAGAAACTCTAGGACCAGATGGGAGCCCCATTTTAAAACAAATGTCATTTATTGAAACTGCATCAATTTGCAGCTTTAACTCAAAGGCAGCAGATCTGGACTCACAGTGGAAAGAAAGAACAGACACAATTGTCTAATGGAAATGTCAAATTAATTGAATCATAGAGGTTATTAGAAGTTAATAACAAACATTAACACTATTAGGGAATCATCCATTCACCTGGAGCATACAGATGAAAGAGATCTGTATCCATGGGAATAGAATCACGGGAGTACAAGGTCATATTTAAAACAAAAGCTCTCCCAAGGTGGAGGAACGCAACGTAACCCACAGCTTCCTGGTACACAAAATAAGATCCTGGGATTCTGCCCTAAGATCATTGTTTGAATTCTTTGTGTATAAATGAAGAAGAAAGACAAAGGCTGAGGTTTCTTTGTCGAGATGTGGCTGATAACCCTGTCCCACCATGTGGCCAAAGCTTTTCTTGGGCAGGGCCTGGGTCTGTGCTGGCCCAAAACACGTGGCACTGCCAGAATAAGACTTGTGTTCTGACAACGAAAATTGTGCATTGTAATAGCTCAGGTTAATTCCTATAATTCCTCACAGGACTATGTCAGGACAGTTTTAATAAGCAACTTCCTAATTAAGAATAATACAGAAGGCATTTAAAATCTGCGTGGAGGATGGACTTGGTAAGTGATTTTCTGTACCATCATTTTTGGTCTCATCAGAATAGTCATGTAGATGATTTAGTAATGCAGGAGTTACAGGAGCCTGGCTGCATTGATATGCTGCTTAGAAAGCTAAGTGACAAAGATCTTATTAGGAAATCATCAAAAGAAGATGTAACTCCCAAAAAAATGTTCAAACCAGTGCTTCAAGTTGGAAATGTGTCAGGAAAAGAGCAGGTTTAGTGTGGAGCTGGAAGTGGGGAAAGGATATGTTATCCTGATGAATGGAAGGGTGGGTGGATAGATGGATGGATGGATGGATGGATGGATGGATGGATGGATGGATGGCCGTGGGACCACCTGAGGCACAGGTGAGAAAGTGAAGAATAAGGAGTGTGGAATAAAGAACTGGAGTTATGTAGAAGAGGACATAGAAGAACCAGGCTAGACTGAGAAAAACATCTGCAGGAAGGTGCTGAGCTTCAGTACTGGAAGAAGGAAAATTATTGCTGGAGAAGGAACAGAGCTATGAGAGCACAGCATGTGTTTCCAAAGAAAGGGAGAACAGCAAAGTATTCACCTGCTTTTTGGGTAAATCAGGAGGAAACAGAGAGGTTGCAGAAAATTACATATTTAGATATGAAAGCTATGCATTGGGATTTGCCTTCAATTCTTCTCAGATCTTACAAGCTAGAATTACCTCCTATCACTGCAGGTTTGCCAAAATATAAAAGCAATGAGAAAAGATAATACGGTGGTGGAGGAGAACTGCAGTCTTCCTTCTTTTGGAGACCATGGCAGCCTAAGTATTAGCCAGAGTCATCCAGCAGATGAAAAAGGTGAATGCCTCTATTTGACAGGGTTGCTTTGGAAACCTTGATTTAAATGAAAATAATTTAAACTACCCATGTTTATGCAGTACTAGGAAAGGGGCAGATTGGACTTAAAAAGCCCTATCTTCACAATTTTCCTGTGTAACTGGCTCTGTGAGCACAGGAAAGAGCAACTAACGTCTTCAAGCAATCAGTAGGATTGCAAGTGGCAAGTTCAATGAAAAGGAACACAGTTCAAGGGGTTCACAGTTAGATTTTATATCTTAATCTAATATACCAGAAACTACTTGAGTCTAGTAGGACATTTTAATTTTGGAAGCTGTTGCACATCATGGACTTAGGCTTGAAACAGCAGCCGGTCTGCAAGGTCTGAGACAAACTCATTCAGATTTGACCTATGCTGGCTTCTCAGGCCAGGGATGAATAATCCATAAAGAATTAAAAATATTTTTTGGCTGTGAATAAAAGCAGCAATGTCCCAGTCAGTCTAGGACAGTGAGTGAAACACAATTCATATCTTTCAGACACTTAAAGCATAGGAGTCAAAAGCGCTAACCCCGCTGAAAACCTTGGCAGGGAGCACTGCAAGGAGCTGCCTTCAAAGCACCATAAATCTGCAAAGCGACTGAAGTACCCTACAATTACCTTTGTTGTTTATTTAACTATCACTTAGCTGTAGTATTACAAGATATTCTGTGTATACTCAAAACCATCAGAGCTATATTAGCTGGGGATTCCTTTTCAGCACTCTCTTGCTCCGTCCCATTAGCTCACCATAGATTTTTATTGGACGCTGTCCAGCGGTTCAGCATTAGTGTCATAAATGCTGCGATGACAGACGGCATTTGTTACCCCGACAGCAGCATCCATTCCAGGCAGCAGGAGCAGCCAGCCTGCACTCCCTGCCCGGTTTGGCCATTCCCTGAGGGCAGGTCAGGGGATTCTGGCAGCCCAAGGGGGTGATACCGTGTGTTATTCCCCAAGGTTCAGTCAATGCCTTGTGTGCGCACAGAGCCAGGAGATCTGCTGCTGCCTTACATCGTTTCCAAGGTCCCTTCCAACCTGACCCATTCTGTGATTATTTATGATTTTTTTAAGCATGCCCAGAGGCTCCACTGGACAGGCTGTAGGAGTTCCCACCCTGGTCAGCCTAAAGAGATGAGCTGAACAAAGTGGTGATTCAGGTTTCTGTTGCAGATGGGGAGCTGAGGCCCGGGGAAATTAAATGAACTCTGCTGTCAGGCAGCAAGGCACTTACTGGAACAGACCTCCAAACTTGTCCTACCTCTGCCTCAGCCAGAACTCTGTTGATTCTCCAGTAATGCTCTTGCGGGGTGTTCATGGATTCGTGCATAAAAAAGTTATTAGGTTCCTGCAGCAAATGTTCTTTGGCAATTAAAGCATTAAAGACCTAAATTTTCGTTCTCCTCTCTGTGAGCAGAAACTCTTGGAGCATCAATACAGTCACTTAAAGCTACACAACATTCATCTATGGTTCCTGGTGGCTTACCTGGAAGTACATGCTTTGCTTAACACACTCTTTGTTCTTGGAATGGGGTTTCCTAAATCCATCGACCGTGTGGCTTCCATGGCACCGCGTCACACTGTGTGATCAATAGGACTGTTGGTAGCAGCAGAACTGCTACATCTCGGCAGCACCCTGATCTGGGGGCTGTAAAATCTTTTTTAACAGCTCTTCATTTATTTTTTCTTGTATTCAAGAAAAATACAAAATACAAAAATACACATTCAAGTGGAATGCTAGAACAGGAGAGATTCAAAAAGGCGTATGCCAGGATAATTATTTGCCGAGGAACACTTTGTTCACTGTCACTGGGGGACAACAGCTGAGCAGGAGCAAGATTACAGATGCCCTCCTCCCTGTGAAGGGAGTGCCATAAACAGTTAAAGACCAGGGACTGTTCTGGTCTGATTTACTCTTGTTCCTCTTCTCTCAGTTTCATTTTAATATTGAATCAAAGGAGTTTTGCATTACAGAAAACTCACTGCCCACCAAGCTCATCTGCTCCATGAGTACACCTAAAGACAAAAGGGTCCTGGCACACAGAAGTTTATTTTAAGCAGCTGAGTTTCACCTACGCCTGTCACTGAGTAATTGTTACACCTACTACAGCTCCCCTCTGAAAAAAAAAAAAAGTCACAGAAGAAAGTTTAAGAAAACACTACATAAGCTTTGTAAAACATAAAGGCTTCATTTTACTTCTAGAACTCCATGGGTAAGTGAGCCAGCTAACCTCTACAATAGATTTATGCCAGCAGCATTTTCTGGCATGGGACTCCAAGGGCATAAAAGTCAGGATTTCACAGTAGTATAAGGCTAATGATTAAAGTATGTGTGATGGTAGTCACAGTAACAGCCCTGAACAGGGAAGCACCCGCCTTTCTCTTAGGTGTTCTGACAGCCTGATATTAAAGACCTGCAAGTGTCAGAAGATGTAAGAAATCAGCTGGCCTCTCTGACAGATTTTACAGCACAGTGTTTGTGCTGTCAAGGCAGTGAATATGACAACCAGAGGAATGACAGTAATAGGAATGTTTAGTTAAGGGAACAGGCGAACAGAGATGCCACTGTTGACAATAACATGCTCAAGTTAAAGGGAGACTCTTGGAGCTTGTACTTGGAGAAGATTTTATTAAGCGCAGTTTTCTACTTCTGGGTTTTTGTTTTGTTTTCAGAGTCTTCCTGTGTGTCTGTCTGTCTGGTTTTACTAGCATGGTGAAATACTATTTAGTTGTAATGTGGAAGAAAGATAAAAGTCACTCTGCAGTGCTGTTTCACTTGTATTATTGTGGCAGTGTAGGCAACATCTGAAGGCTGCACTGATTAAGATTTAAAATCTACATTTTTTTTTATCCTGGAAGTTTTATAAACAGACAAAAAACCCCCAACTTGAGTTGGGAGAGCTGAAGTTTGAGGTTAAAGGTGGCATTGAGCCCCACCTATTTGACTAAAAATGAGATAATTTGTTCAAGCTAGCCATGGAGTAAACAGAGAGTAGGGACATGCAGGGCAAATTTTATCCCACTCATCTCTTTCCAGTCACCAGAGAAGATGCCCAGACAGCTACAACAGATGGGACACAGCACAGTCAGAAGGGGAACCTCAGGCTAGGCTGGAGGCACACACAGCACAGGCCAAGCCTGGCTTTCCCAGCCACCTCAGCAGGGCCCACACCACATGAGCCTCCATCTCCTGGGAGTGCCATGTTGCAAAGGACTTGGCTTGACGGAAACCAGAATCCACATCCATTAGATCATTGTCTAAGCTTGAAATAATAATGATAACAAGAAACTAGCTTTAAGGACAAACCAGAAGTGTTTCCTGATCTTATTTGCTAGGAAAGACTGATGAGTGCAAAAAGCATTAGGAATCCACAGTGTTTAGCCAGAGCTGCTCTGATCTGGGCTCCTAAGGACACTGAACTTCTCTTTAAGGAGCATAATCAGAGGTAAAACACTTAAGCAGAACATTTTGAGGCAAAGCAAAATAAATATTACCTTCCCTCAAAAGTGCTTTTTCTCTGAAGCAGTATTTTTCATGACGCCTGCTTAAACTCTGGAAGTAAACTGAAGTTTGGCTTCTAGGTCTGCGTCCACCTCCATCTCAGGCTTTGATCACCTGCAGCAGTTATTAGCTGTGGTGTAACAACTGGCTCTGGGGGTCAAGAGATTTGTATAAAAAAAAGAAAGTGCTAATTACAGTCCATTCCAATAAGCTTAGAAATATAGCAGAGACAAGTCCATTATCTCAGAGTTAATAGGGTTACAAAATGTTGACGATGCACACGATCTGCTTTGCTATCAAATGCTCCTGAAATTATGGATTGTTGCCACAGCATGAGAGTTGCACCAAATGATTAAGACTTGGGTTTAATAGAGGTCATTGCCTGTGTGAGTCTGGCTTACGACGGTGTTTAAGCCCCTGGATGGATACAGGTGCCTAGGTACATTTGCAGATGTTCAGGTTTGCACATCTGCCAGCAGTGCAAGTTAGGGAATTTTCTTTAAAAATGTCTTTGAGGTGCCTGTTTGGAAGTCCTGCGTGGGATTTAGTGTCACCCTGCCTGAGCTGTGTGAGAAGGAGCTGTAGAGGTCCTTCTGTAGTCAGCATGCAGAGCTGGCCACCTGCTGTCCCAGAGAGGCAGGGAAGCTCCTGGGAAAAGGGAGTTTTCCTCCCTGGTAGCTGCAGAAGGAGCTTGGATGAACTGAATCCACTGTGGGATGGCAAGGTCAGATGAGATGAATCCCACTCCATGTCAAAAAGCGATTACACATCTGGTGATTCCCTTAATGGAAAGGATGATGCATATGCTGTCCAAGGGAAAAATAAATCAGTGCTCACATCCCAGTCTCATCTTCTGTAACACAAGCATATCCATCTTATTGCTTGAGAAGGGAAGGAGGACCAGGGAGACTTTAACTGAATGACTGCAGGCATCTCAAAGTGGGGAAAGGAGGAGCAGAGCATTAATACAAAGGTTGTCTTCTATTCTCTGAATGCTTCTAAACCGGTGTTTCCATTTGACAGAGCTATGTTCCTGCACAACTGGAATTTTTCATCTCTTTATACACCACTCAACTTCATTGAATTCTTAAAAGTGAGACATAGCAATGCCTAAAACACATACACCTGCAGCCAACTAAGAAGTTCAGAGGAAAGCATGTTTTTTCACCCAAATCTGTATTCAGGGACCTCACTTGCAGCAGAAACTAAAATAATTTTCAATTTGTGGTGACAGAAATTTTGCTGTGACTTAATTTTTCTCACTTAACCCATCAGTAAGTATAATTTTTCTTAATGAAAGTTTGTATTTAATGTAAGTGTGACTCTTCAGACACCAAGAAAACAGCTAATGTGTCCTGGAGATAGTGTTACTTGCAGTACAGTATTTGGCATGCTGCTTCCAATATATAAGTTTAACAGAAGAGAAAAGCTTGTTCCTCAGAACAAGATCTGAATGTGAACCGTAACCATGCTCGGGAGCATTTGCCATCACATAAAAAGTCTTTCAGAAAGTTTCTTTGCAAGCAGAAGTTCAGCTTGGCAACTCCTGCAGATAATTTTATGGTGATTTATTTCTTTTTGAAGAGCGTCAGATGATACTGATCTTTCCTCTTTTCCTCTGTTGCTTTCTTAAAATGTGCCATTTTTGTCATGTTGTTGCCCTGGACAGCACAAGCACAACTGCAGCAGCCGCAGTACTGATGTCACCTTCTCAGGAGTTTCTCAGCCAACCTGTTACTACCCTGCCAGGGTTCCTGGCAGCTCCCTGTGGATGCAGTGTCACTCAACACCTCCCCTTTAGTGGTGATTTAAAAACCAAATGCTGCCTTTTGGGATTATTGATTGCAGAACAGCTTGGTGGGCCCGAGGTCCTGCACTTGGTAGCAATCCAAGGATTTTTGCCAGGATGGCTTGGTCCTTCCTCATCAGTTTTTTTCCTCAAGGTAGATTCCCTTGGAAACACAAACCTACACATGTGCCCACATGCAGGTATTCTAGGTAACACTGAAAGCTAGACAAGTGCCTTCCTATTATATGCATAAAAATACTCTTCTTTAAAAGACATTTTGACTTCAAAAATCCAGTCCTAGACAGAAGGTATTTTCCTTTTATTCTCAATATATTGTTTTTAATATATTCAACATGCCTCATTAACACATCCAGAAAGGTTTTGACATCTTGAAGACTCTGCTTCAAAAGTTTCTGCTTTAATACTTTTTGCTTTGTTTTGAAACTACTTTAAAAATCCAAAATGCTACCAAAAAGGCCAACTAAAATGTAATATAAACAAGCTCAAGTCCAGCTGAAAGGGAGCTTTACAGTAATGGTCTGGGTCTAGAAATCCTTATGAAAAGGCTTAAAGTTCTTTTATATAAAGGATTTTCTTCTATCAGATAAGTGCTTTCTTTGCTCTGAGTAACTTTCTGGTGATTTCTTGCTTGAAAAAGGATTTGTTGAGTTCTGAGATCTGTTTAAGCTCTGGGAATAATGCCCCTTCATCTAGGTCACAGTTCCACAGAGTAAGAAGTTAAGAGAGGTCCTCTTCTTCCATCGGCCAGACATTACTCCACGCCTTTTTTCTTTGGAGGGAAATACATCAGGCTGCATCCCACTCCACACTCATTTATCAGCCAGGCCAAATGTCTACATGCAGATTTTTAAAGATGTGAATTGAATTTCTGCTAACACACTGCTTGGGTAATTTGAGGGTTTTTTGTGTTCCAGGGTAATCACTTTCCACCTTTGTAAATGTCTATTGCATAATTTGTCTGAGAAGCTTCTCTGCACTGACTTTCCTGTTATTACCTTTTTACGATACTTGGGTCTAGACACCTGCACTATATGGCTGTACTCAGCCAAAAAGCTGCCTTCCTGTTTAGGCGGCCTGATTGCTGCTGTCCTGCTGAAAGCCAAACAGAAGTGAGTTTGCTTGTTCTAAGACCTTGTGCTGTAAGTCCTTGTTGCAGTAATGACTCTGTGGCGCCCTGATCTTGCCTCATTTGAGCACGTGGTTGCACTGAGTTGAATGACTTCACATGCCTAAGGTGAGTCACGAGCTCAAGTGCACTGAGATGAGCTAATTTTCCCTAATATACTTTGCCAAATCTATGTCTATTTAAATACTTCTGAGAAAGGGGAAAGAAAAAAAAGTCACTAGAGAGAATGACAAAAGGATTTTATTTTGGTACCAGTGTATGAAACACCTGTATCAGCAGATTCTTGGATGTCTTCTCTCTTTCCCAGCTTGCCTTTTGGTCTCCAATACTGAGAATATTTAGTGAATTGCTGCAAGTGAATTACAAACTGCTCAAGATTATTCGTCTATGCCCTCTCCCCTGAAAGATCTAAATAGAGTGTGAAGACAAAGGGAGGAGGGGGTCACAATTATGTCCATGAGAATATTGGGGAGGTTTTACTCACATTTTATCGCTGATGGCGATATGAGACAGGGCCTCCTCCAACCTGGGGGAGGCCGAAGAGTCCTGGCCAGAAAGTGAAAAGACGAGCGGAGTCTCCGAATTTCTTGCTTCAGAGAGTTGTTTTAATTAGCGTTATCAGAGAGACAGAGTGCCAAGTGTGGCACCCTGTTAGCAGTTCAAGAGAGGCGCGGAAAAGGAGAGGAGAAAGAGCGCTTATCTCAAATTCTTGCCCCTTTTAAAGGCAAATCCTCCAATAGAAGTTTGAAACGAAACATATTTTCTTTTCTCTACCAATACTCTATAATCTCAGCTTGAATATCCGGAGGAAATGCGGCTATTTCTGTCCAATCAGTCTAAATCACTTTGCTGCAGAATATGGAGGTGTAGAAGAAGGAGAAAGAAGCCTGGAAAACAACAACTGTCCTCCATTTTGGCTTTTTTAGCTACTGTCTATTCACTACATAAACAATCCTAAAATCTCTAGATTTTTCACTCTGGAACATCACCACAAACTGCTCTAACATTCAGTTCAAACCATTTTAGATTCAAAAGTTTCCCAAAGAGTTGGCAGCTTCCTCCATGGATAGAGATCAAAATACACCCTGTCCAGGGGGGTCACACGGCTTAAAACAGGCAGAGGAATGTCCTCTGCATTTTGGATATCAACAAGATTTGAGAATGGAGGACTTATAATAATGTCTGAAAAGTGCATTCCTAAGCAAAACATAGTGTACAAGAAATAGTTGTTTTATTTGTTGAAAGCTTTTTATAGAACGAAAAAAAATTGTCCACCATCTATCATATGTTGGAATCAGTTGCCTGGTAAATAACAATTCTGCTCAGTGTGACAGTAATGAAGAATTTTATCTACAGCCACTGCAATCATAGTTTGCAGCCCTCGTAAATATTCCATTTACTTTTATCTAGGCAAGCACATTAACTAAGTGTTAGCCAGATTACTAAAGGGAGGGACTGGGTATTTTTACCTTTCACACCTCACCTGAGAGGTGCCCAATTCCTAGGAGACTCCAGGCTGAGGGATCCTCATGATGATGCAAATGGTTGCAGCTCCAGTAATGACAAAAGACCTTAATTCAGAGGGAATGTAATCCATTAGGGCTGTGCAATTTATAACATTATCATGAAGAGACATTCCTTTTAAAAAGGAAACAGGAAAGAAAATATGTTTGATGCAATGTGTTATGTAAGGAATTGGTTGTCTTTGGTAAGTAAGGTTCAAAAAACCCACTTCTCTTAAAATATATTCCATTGACTAACAATCATGTGCCAAAATTAAGGTAAATTACATTCTGACTATACTTGAACAGAGTTTAAAAGTTCTGAGTAATGAAATTGGTTGAACCATTAATGTAAGTCCTTAAAATATAAGTAGTTTCTTGATACCTTCCACTTTGGGTCATCTTTCTTTGGAAAAAAAATCACACAACAAAACCAGATGCTGCTCTACATGTATAGGAGAAATCAATGGATGGGATCAATATTCCCTCCACAGGTAATAAATGCTGAGAAGCATTTCTGTCTATCTAAATTGATCCTAGAGAATTCTTTAAATTGGTTCTGATGTGTATAAAAACCATTTCCCTATTGATCAAAGCTTTTCGTGCTTTCTTTCTTTGATATGTTATTTCATCTCTGCCATCAGGAATGGTCGCAGGCTTCTGTATGCAGCTAAGATAAACAGAATTTCTTCAATTCACGCAAGGTTTTTTTTTTTAATTTAAACCCAGAAATAGCTGGGTTTGTCTTTGAAGGTGGATGCTTTGCTTACTGTCAGGCAGTGCAATTAATTTTTAAATTGGGGAAGTTATCACATCGGAATTATTTGCAAAGAAGTCTAAAGTAACTTCTGTACTTTTACTAGAAGCAACTGCCCAAATCCTGCTCCTTGACTACTCTGCTGTCTGTGAGAGAAGGAGCTGCTGGAGCAGTGAGGAGAGGTTTTGATCTGTCACTGTCCTTGTTCTGCTCCGTACGTGAGCAGAAGAGTTGGCCTGAGCTGCTGAGTCTATGGAAAATGTTACTGGGAGTGAGCAAACAGTGCCAGTTACTGGGAAGAATGTCTCAGCCTGATGTGCCTGGGGAGCTGTGGAGTTTGTGACTTTGGTTCCAACGCTATTTTATTACCACTGAAGCTGCTAGACTACTCCAGAAACATTAAATACTGGCAGGCTAAACCACAACTTTTCAGGGTATTTGATAATGGAATGTTACAGAGTTAGTAAATTAATTTGACCAAAGAAAAGTTAAATGCTTTAATGGGCATATAAAAGGGCTCACCAGTGAGGAGTGATGGTGGTTTGCTCCAAAGATGTCACAGTTTCCAGCTGTTTGGACATGTAAAGCAGTATGTAGTGTGGTCCTGGTAAGGTTTCACTCAAAATTCATTGTACAAAGAAGACAGTAATCATGGCTGTGATTTCTGTTAGGCTCTTATAAATTGTCAAACTGTCTTTTGACGGGTACAGGTTTTGTTCCTTTTACCCCAAGTAATTTGGAGCCATCAACCCAGCAAATTAATCTTGTCTAGTTCTGTCTTCTGAAGAAATGCAGTAACAAATTAGATTGCTTCAACATGCCTGCACTATTTTAAATTTATCCACCAGTTCAAATTAGGAGATGGGTTTCATACTGTATTCACAGGAGGGGCTTTGGTTCCTTAGGATTTACACAGTGGCATAGGTTTGCAAAGTTCCTTGCAGATGAGAAAAAGCAGGTTGCTTACTTATATCTAACACAACTGAGCCTCACTGAATGCAATAACTTTGCTTTTAAGTTCACATGTTTAGGTCACTGTGGACACTCCAATAAATTTGGTGGGGTTTTTGCCAGATTCCTGCTTTTGGCACTTTATGGCTACGGTCTTTATCAAGCCCATAACTTTATGTACGTTTGGAAAATTTACAAGAATAGATTTTCATACAAGATAATTAATTTTAACTACCCCGTTCTCCAGAGTAGGGTATGTGTCCTAAAAGTAAAAAAAAAAACCAACAAAAACAAAAACAAACAAACAAACAAAAAAACCAAAACCACCAATAAAAACAAACAAAAACCCAAAACAAAACAAAAAAACCCCAATTATTAAAATACTACTATCTCTGAGGTACTAAATAATTTTAGGGTTCAGTTCTGGTTTCAAAACAATGTAGAGATACAATTTTAGTAGCGGGAATAGTTCTTCTAGAAGGGCACGGATGATTTTTATTGTTCTAAGTACAAATCTGTTGCCAACCCAAACAACAGCACTGCATTTGTCATTAATCAATGCCTAGAACCAAGAGCATTGCCAGTCCAGAGACAAGAACAGAGCTTTTCTCTGTAGGACGCTGGGACTGGAAACCTACAGCAGTGCTTAACTCCAGTGCTGGGGAAAAAAGGGAGCTGAAAGTGCAGTGATTCCTCAGAGTAAATTCAGTCTGGTCCAAGAAGAAAGGTGACTGTCCAGAGATTCCAGATTCTGGCTGCCCCGCAGCTCCTGGGTGAGATGGGATTCAGATGAGCATTTTCATGGAAACCTTGTGTTTCACCATCCCCTGGGGGGTAGTTTGGGGTCTGGCTTGGCTCCACATTTCTCTGTGGGTCCCCAAGGAAGGATGGAAACCTGAGATTTACACACGGAATAAGCACCATCAGCCAAGTACATTTTAGAGCACAAATAGAGTTTTTTCTTGGCTAAGTTGTCATCCCTCATAAGGATTCCTTGCACAGAAGTTGTTTGTATCTTTATTTGGCTTTGCTACCTTTCTTTACCTTTTCCAACTCACTGCATCCTATTTGAAGCAAGTGACCAGATGGTCAGAGCTTATGTTGTTCTAAGGACATAATAGGGGTACATCAGAAAAATTAGTACTTGTGTTCTAGCAATGGGCAACAGCAAGTCATCTGTGATTGGTACAAAGGCTGCTACTGTAGGGTCTCTTTGTGGGGGCAATGTGCTTTGTCATCATTCCTTGTCTGCCAGGTTGAGGAAGAAGGCTGAGCTCAGGATTGGCACGGGGCCAGGCAGAGCAAAGCTTCCCTTTAGCTCCCCATGTTGCCAAGTGCGCCAACCAACAGATCCCAAGCAGGTTCTGGAACCCTTGTGAGCTGGAGATCTAGAGGCTGTGAGATCTAGACGTCAGAGTCTTGCAGACTTAGCATCTTCTAAGCAGAATCTGTTCATTTCAATGCAAATCAGCCTAACTGCTGGGTTCAGTGAGTTTGCATAGACCAGCCCCACCTGACAGCTGGGTCAAAGGTATGAAGAACAACCTATCTTCAGGCTTTTATCTTCCTCCAGTGTTATATCAAAGTGCCTTTGTTAATGACAAGTAAGTATCCTTCGTTGAAATACATCTTTGCATCACAATTATGTAGTAGGTTTTGTTTGCTTTCCTAATTGAAGAACATTTTGAAAGAGCAATAAAACACAATTTGTTCCCTCTTCCCAAAATGAAACATCTCCTTTTGGAAGGAAGGAGGGAGTAAATTTACATTATAATGAGCAAATTGTTATGAGCCCGTAGATCAGTGCTGACATAAAGGGTGACGGAAATGAGATGTTGTCATTTTGTGCATTCCCTCTCACATGCATCTGCTTGTGCATCCTGCTGCTCCTGAGCCAGGAAGTGGCTATACTCATGGTCAGCGACAGTTACACATCCTAACTTGGTAAAATTCCTCTGAAATTAATCATTCTTCACCAGGGCTGCCTAGTGCACCTCCATCCTTTCCCCAGTGAGTGCCAGCAATTAAGGCAGTGCAGGGTACTACTGCACCTCCAAGCTGGTTGTTTTTTACTGACCCTCTCTGTTTCCTTTTGGCTTTGTCATTTCTCAGGACTGTCGGAATACTGGCATGGACTGACAGGATAAGTGCTCTGGTTTTGCTTCAGGCATGCGACTTACCTAGCAAAGCATTTAGAAAAATACAGGGTTGGGGTCTGCCCCTGCCGTGCTCAACCCAGGGAGTGAATGAGCTGAAGCTTTGTCTCAGTTGTCACCCTGTCCTGCCCTTACTTTCTGGAAGTGGACTGCAGCTGTCCAAACCTTTTCTCCTGCCTGTCCCTCTCTGTAACAACTGGGTTCATTAGTGGTTTTGAGAAGCTGGAAGTGACATTAGCCCTCTGCCCAGCTGTTGTGGTGTCAGGGCTGCAGGCGAAATGGCATTTGTTTGGCTCCTGGAGAAGTCATCCAGCGATTGCCTGGAGAGTCTCGCTGCAAGTGCAATCCATATGCAATGTTTCTGTCAGCAAAGACTTGCTGGAAGAGAGTTTATAATAAATATTCACATCTGCTGCTTTGGACACTCTAATCCATCCTACAGATCTTTGCTGTGTCAGGCTTTGTTCTAGATGAAGAAGCCGGGTAGTTATAAAGGTTTGGAAATAGGGCATATTTATCATGGTTAGCTCTACTTCCTAGTTGCCTTTCTTGCACAAATATCCGTGACCACACTAAGCGTAAGTTGTGGTTAAATATTCTCGGTGCATTTGTAAGCTGTTTTAGGCTGTGTGTTTCTTTTGATAAATGGGGAAATGAAGCCGTCAGATCTTCATGAGCAGAACAGAGAACATCATTGTTAAGACCTAGTTTGAATGGAGGAACAATATATTCCCTGGATAAACTGTACATCACATGGGCATACCCAGGACCCTAAATTGTTAAAACAGAAAAATTCCTCCATGCTCACGTCCGTTGGGCAGTATGTTCCCATTGCCTATTTGGTGAATAACCTGAGTTACTAAAAATAGCAAAATATCTCCTGTTTTTCATAATCTTCCCAAAAAATTATGACCTTGGGGCCAGATTGACTTTGTCAGTGTCAATATTAATTATTTTTCTGCTGGTGCTGTCTTTGCTTTCAGAGAGAAAATCTCGATACATAAGAAGAGCTGTAATCATTTGGAGGGTATATTGAACTTGCTCCAAATAGAAAAAGGTGTTTGACCAAGATCACAACTGACAGTACAGTGATCCCATTGTTGTTAGGGCCACATCAGCTTTGAAATGAATGTATTGATTTTTTTTTTTTTGTACGTGAAACTCATGATTATTATAGTTAATTTCTAAAGGAGAATCTTTATCTGGAGGCTGGGTAAGTAAAAAGCGCTTCAAACATATCACTTACCAGCTATTACCTCCGCTTTTATTTAAGCAGGAAGTTAATAAATTTATAAACACATTCTGCTTCCTTAGGAGTGTTGAAAACTGAGTCTATTTGATTTGCAAAGAAAAGCACATGGAAACTGAGAACTCCTTAGAACCTTTTTTAGGTTTTCTTTTATTTTTTCTACTGTTAAACCCTATTCTATACTAAGGATTTAATTATCACTTTTTCCATAAGGATATAAGGGAGCAAGCACTCAGTTCAGTTAGATGTCTGACCTTCTGGAAATTCAGCTGAAAACTCATGTCTTCATGTCTTAGAGCAGTATAAGAAAAGCAGTGTCAAAAGCATGGTCTGATGTTGATACCTCCAGGTATTAGGAGAGCATCTACTCCTCTGGTGCTCACTCTGTGTGTCAGAATCTGTCCCTGAATAATTCTATCCAAATATAAGGGATTGTCCCGCTCTGGTCTGCACTGGGGGCAGCCCCACCTTGAGTACTGTGTGCAGTTTTGGTCACTGTAACATAAAAAAAAATTATTGAGCTATCAGAGAGCATCCAAAGGCCAACAAAGATGGTGAAGGGCCTTGAGGGGAAGCTGTGTGAGGAGTGGCTGAGGGCACTTGGTCTGTTCAGCTGGAGAAGGAGAGACTGAGGGGGGACTCATCGGGGTCTGCAACTTCCTTGTGAGGGGAAGTGGAGGGGCAGACACTGATCTCTGCTCTGTGGGGACCAGTGACGGGACCCAATGGAATGGCCTGGAGCTGTGTCAGGGCAGGTTTAGGTTGGATATTAGGAAAAGGTTCTTCCTCCAGGGGATGGTTGGGCACTGGCACAGGCTCCCCAGAGAATGGTCACAGCACCAAACCTGACAGAGTTCAAGAAGCATTTGGACAACACTCTTGGGCACATGGTGTGACTCTTGGGGTGTCCTGTGCAGGGCCAGGAGTTGGAGTCGATGATCCTTGTGGATCCCTTCCAACTCAGCAGATTCTGTCAAAATAGCCAGGCTCCTTGTGAGGAGAACATGAGGTCTCCAGACTGGCTTAATCGCTCCAAAATCCAATCTCACTGTTATTGATCCGTCCAACTTTCTGTTAATTTATCTCAGGAAACAGGAGTACACACATGTGTCTTTAAAGCCACCATCTCAAAACTTCCAGCGCCACTCTCTTGTGTAGCCTTTGCCAACCTCGATGCCTTTGCTCTGTGTTTCAGGTGGCATGGTGGCTCTGGCCAGCAGCGAGGGCTCCGTGACGGTGCTGTGGTTGGCTGTGGGCCAGCTCTCTGTCCTGCGGGGCCCCGGGCCCGAGTTGCGCTGCGTGCGCTTCTACGGCCAGAATCACCTGCTCTCCGGGGGCACCGATGGCAGGGTGTACACCTGGACCCGAACACTGTGACACACGTGGCCTTCATCGCCTTCCACAAGAGCGGTTCGACAACAGCAGTGTGGGCTTATAGGTTCATAGCTCGTGTTTGCACTATTCGGGGAATATTCGCCCAAATGGAGTATTATTTGGCATTTTATCCAAATAAACCCCTCAATTTCTCCCTCTTTCTGTTGTCACCGTGTTTTCCTCAACACCAAGAATCTCTCTTTTGGTGGTTTCTGGAGAAACAGCTTTACAATGACGCCTAATGCCAGCGCAGCCGAATTGCAAGGAGATTGATTTTTAATGTAGCGCAGCACGAGCCACAGGAGCCGGGGCGCCCCTTCCCCGGCGCAGCCGCCTGTAGGAAGATGAGGNCCCCGGCGCAGCCGCCTGTAGGAAGATGAGGCGAAGTTTCCACAGTGCGGCCATGGGGGATGTTTTCCCGGACACCGCCGGGGCAGCGGCGATGAGCGGGAGCTGGAGAGCGCGGAGGGGCTGAGGGAAGCCCCAACCCGCGGATCCGAGGGGAGCCAATCTGAAGGGAGCCCCAGCCCGTGGATCTGAGGGGAACCGGGTTGAGGGGAGCCGGGCTGAGGGGAGCCCCAGCCAGTGGATCTGAGGGGGGAGCCGGGCTGAGGGGAGCCGGGCTGAGGGGAGCTTCAGACGGTGGATNGGTTGTTTTCTCTCCCCCGCCCGCCCCGAGACCTGAGGAGATGCAGCCCAAGTTCGCCGCGATGACTCTGCTGCTGGCACCGGGGTTTCTCCGCGGCATCGCAGGCTCCGGACCGCCTGAATCCTGCTCCCTCTGAATCCTCGGCGCCGGGTTCAAGCTCAATTCTCATGTTGTGGTTGCTGGGCTGCCGCGCTCCCCTGTTTTGCGATGGGAGGTGGAAGAAAAGGGATTGTCCGTGAGTCAACACCGAAAACGTGATTAGGAGGAACTGCTTTCACTAATCTGTTTCTAACCTTTCGGTCCATGTTGGCCTGTGACCCCTCTCAGCTTTCACATCCAGCCTGATCAGGTAGGTGTGAATTATTCACTTGGGGTGAGGGAAGGCGGATGGAAACGTTTCAGAGACTTACCTACTATCCTGGCCTCTCTCAGGATAAGAAATGATGAGAAAGTTCAAGCTGTAAACTAATTCTGAGCCAAGCAGCATTTGTTTACTTGTTGAAATGTGTCCGTGCAAGACGTCTGCCGTCTGTCTGATTTCCAGGATCGAGCCGAGTGCCTGTGAGTTGCTGTGGGACGCCTCAGCTGCTGTAGCAAAATATAATGCTCTTATTTATGATCTGGGGAGAACTTTTATATACATGTATATACACACACATTTGTTTCGAGAGCTTCCTCATCAAACTCCAACAGACTCTCACAATTGTTTCACATTTCCTCGGATATTAATTACTTTGTTTGCTGCTTTTTTTTCCCCCTAAATGCCCACAAATCTGCAGTGTTGCAACCTACCTGTAGCGTTAGGTGGGGAGAGTCTGCTCTGTAGATATGTAAAGCAGCCGTATCTGCATGAATCGCTGGATTTCCAAACAGCATGTTACAGTAGATATTGCTGATAAGAGTAACAAGAGGCTGCATAGTCCTTGTGATGGAAACACAGCTAGTACTTCAATTAAGAAGATATCTTTCCGAATTTGATAAAGCTTGTGTAATATCCGGTGTCTCCCTCTGTTGTGGCTTCGGAAAAACTGCTTTGTCAACAGGATCCCTTAGCTGCTTCTCTGGAATTAAAGCTTTCTCCTCCTGCTGCTGCTTTTTTGCTTCAGTTAAGGGTGAATTAATTGCTGAACATCTGCAGTCCACCAAAAATGGCAATATATAAAAATGTCTCCCCGAGGGGTGGAGGGGAGTGCGTGTTTGCCTGTGTGTGTAGGTTAATGCATGTTTGTGTAGACTCCGTGTGCCTGTGTGTGCATGCTCTGGGAATGGAGGAAAAGAAGGGATGACACACACACACCCCAACGGTCCTTTTTTTTTTTTTGGTTTGTGCCAGGACCTACCTCCGTAGTTCTGCAGTCCGTATAATGCTGATATTTCATCTCGTTTAAAAGTTTCCTGTAATACTTTGCCCAGGTTTTTTAAGAGAGGTCAGAAACCAGTTTGCTGCCAGGGTTGCGCTGGCTGGTGTGTGGGCACGTTGGTGGCAGTGATGTGGCACTGTGGGCAGCCGGAAATGCTCCCAAGACACCGGCACGGAGCCTTCGCCTGGCGCCGACTCTCCCGGGGGTCACTCAAAGCCCCTTTCCCTCCCGGGGGTCCGTCCTCACTCCACTACTTCAGCGCAGCTCACCGGAGGTCGGGCCGTGCTGCATCGCTCCCAAAGTTTTAGAAAGGCTCCAGCTTAATCAGGCAGACACATTTCTGCTGCTCCATGCATTATGCAGGCATTTAACATCCTGCGCTCCACGTTTTTTGCTGGGAATTACTGAAATGCTGAATAATGGACAAGGTGAATTGCATCTTTGCTTCTGTCGGGATTAAACGTACCTGCTGCAGGCTAGGCTGTGTTGATAGCCTAGGAAGTCCCTCTTCAGAAATGCTGTAAATAAGATTCTGTACTAGTCCACCTCTCGCAGCCCAAGTTTAACCCAGCACCGTCTTTCAGATCAGACACAGATCTGACAACAGATTATGTTTAACTCCTTTTTCAGCTCAGGTTTCCCACCTCAGTCTAGTGAAGTGGGTTGTGCTCCATACGTAGCACCAAGGGACAGTGGCCACCACAGGAGGTTTAGACCATTCTTAAACTTGGCTTCAAAGCCCTCCGAGCTGCCTATCAATCACCATGTGATTTCAGGCAGCTTGTTTAATTTCTGGTGCATCCAAAAACTCAACTGCAAAAATGAAGAAAGTAAAAATTAGATGATTCTGTGAGCCACCATTCCTTCAGAGATATTTTGTGGTCGCATACATCCAGGCATGTGTGTCTAATTTAGGTATTTCACATGCTTTGTTCTCTTTAGCAATAATTAAGAAGAGGTTTGAATTCAAATGAAACAGTGATAGTTATCTGTGCAGTTTAAAAACTCAGATTTATTCTTCGGTCCTGGTTGAAACAGTGTCATTTAAAAGTCAATATTTCTTGAATTTTGAGTTTGTTCTCATTTAAAACTGTTTGTTTTCAGACCACAGCACTGGTCTCCCTATGGAAGCAACTGTTTGTATCTGGCATTGAGGTCCCATGGAGAAGCTGAGAAAGGGGATGGCTCTTCATATCCATGAAGCCTGGATACTTCTGTTTGTGCTCCCTGGTTTGGTCACTCCAGCTGCCATCAATCATGAAGACTACCCTGCTGATGAAGGGGACCAGACCTCCAGTAATGACAATCTGATCTTTGATGATTACCGGGGAAAGGGCTGTGTGGATGACAGTGGCTTTGTGTACAAACTGGGAGAACGCTTTTTCCCAGGACATTCCAACTGTCCCTGTGTCTGTACTGAGGATGGACCTGTTTGCGATCAACCAGAATGCCCTAAAATCCACCCAAAGTGCACAAAAGTGGAACACAATGGCTGCTGTCCAGAATGCAAAGAAGTGAAAAACTTTTGTGAATATCATGGGAAAAATTACAAAATCTTGGAGGAATTTAAGGTATGAAACCCTTTCTTCAGTATTTCATATTAATATGCTTTAGGAATTGTATTTTTGTTGGGACCTCTCAAAGGCACTCAGTATTTGCTTACTGCCACTGATGAATGCTGAAGTTGAAGTCATTTTTAGCTGTGATGCAGGTCTAGCTCATGTAAAAGCTGTCGCCTCCCCCTTGAGTGCACTCCCTGAGGGCCAGTGGTCAGTCAAAAGCCCCTGTCAGAATTGCCAGTCCTCTGCATCTGCCTCCTTTGCTCATAGCATGGTTCATGCTGGACTACCAAGGGTGTATAAACCAGTACTGAATGCTTTTTGAGAACCCTTTTTGCAATTTGGATAGCAGAAAATTGATGGCATGGTGCTGAGAGTTGTTACTCATAACTGTATGAGCATGCAAATTAGTAGATGGTAAACTCTATTTAATTTTTTAATTCCAACTGTGATAAGGCTGTCTAGAATGGAGGAGATGAACTCCTAGGCAGATGAGCATCTCAAGCAATGAGAAGCGTGGGGTTTCATTGTAATGATTGAGTTCATGTAAGGAATGTAGTAAAGAAATCCTGAAATGTACCTTGAAAACAAGACAGTATCTTCCAAAACCATTACACAACCTGCAATTCTCATTCTAATGAGCTTGATCCCATGCTTTCAATTCTGCTAAGGAAATCAACATTTCACAATTAAGAACAGGGGCTGTAAAAGCTGTAGGTACACAAGTTTGTTCTTCTGGCTCACGTCGCTTTAAGAGTTGAACCTCCATAATTAACAACAGCCTGTAACTCTTCATGGCTGTGTGCCTGATCTTATTATACACTTGGCCAGTTTATTGTCTTTCCTGCAATGAAAATAATTTCATATAGGTCTGCGCACTTCACCAGTTCTCGGTAACATAGGTGGCAATTCCCTTTCCCACAGAAATTGTCGTTTTCAGGGAAGGTAGCAGCTAGTAGTTCCTTTCTTCTATCGTGTGTGGTGTATGCTTATCTCATCCTGTCCATCTGAAACTGCAGTCACTGAATCTGGGCAAGACAGTTTAATGTCACAAACACTAGGTAAAGCAAATGTATGAGGAACATCTCCCTGAGGGCCACCCTGATCAACCTGCTTTGCTTCGCTGAGGGGTGTGAAGATGCTGATCTTGTGAACTGCTCAGATAAGTTTCTTCTTGCCCTGGGAAGGCCTAGCCCAAGTTCATCCCATGATCACACTTCAGTGGTCCCATTTTAACTGCTGTGTTGTCAGGTGGTGAGATATCCCACCTAGGTGGTCAGGTTTTTATGTGAGAGGTATGAGGATGTGTTTTTAGGAAGCAGAAATTTGTAAGGACTCTTTGAAGAGATTTCAGTGGGAGAGATAGATCTTGTCATTAAAGTATCTCTTGGATGTGAATTAAGTGGAAAAATAGTAATCTCATATCCTGAAAGAAATAATTTCATCCTGATAACAGCTTAAACGGTAGGGAAACAGAATACAGGGAAGAAAGGCTATTGGAGAGGGTTGGGAGCCATCTGGTTAATTGCTCATTGTATTCAAATACTTGGGGTGTTGTGTGGAAAGCAAAGTTCCAGTACCCTCTGAGAAGCTCAAAGTAGATGGTGTCACGCCACTCTCACACACAGTAACCTTCTGCCCAGGACTAATGTGAGATCCTTCACACTTAATTTAGCTGAAAGTCAAACTTTTGACCTAGACCTGTGTTTTGCTGAGAGCTCAATATGTTGTGGAATAGGGCAGAAACCAATGTTGTGGAAATCTCTGTGTTTACCTAGAGTAAACAGTGAACTGCTTTTTTCCTCAAAGTGCTGTAGGAGAGTCAGACAATGGAAGATCACTCCCAGGGATGTTTGATGGGGAAAGAAGAAGCACCTGTGAACTATGACTTTATAAATTCTATAGGAAAGACAGAACTTCAAGATTCAGGAAGCTGCTGCTCTGAAGTCTTGACTTTATGAGGCATCCAAGCATTTTGTTGTTTATTTCAGCAGAATAAAGATTTTACCTGCCATCTCTGCAGATGAAATCCTGAGCAGTTCATAGGTTTTACAGGCTCTGAGCTCTTCCCTCATCTTGTTGAATTTATAAGGTCTGCAAACTTTCTCACATCCGTTGCACACACACTGAAGTCAAAGACGAGAGGCTGTTCTGACTCAAACCCAGGCTGCTTTCAGTGGAAACAGAGGCACTGTTTTATGTGGTCTCAGAACCCTTTCACCCACTTGATTTACTTTTGCTGGTATGTAGGTTCCAAATCGTCATCTATAGAAGTGCTTGTCGCTGCTGAGTTTCAGCTGAAATTAGCCTCTATTTAAAAATCTTTTGCAAGTGTGTGTCTGTGTGTGTGTGCCAGGACTGACTCATCTTGTAGAAATTTCAGCTGCCTGATCTTTCAAAAATTGAGATTAATTTTTTCTCTTGGAATTTTTTTTTCTAGGATATCAAAATCTCTGAAAAGTTTCCAGTTGGGTGAATTTTCCTGTATTGTTTCTAGATTTTTTCTTACTTTTGGGGTGAGAAATTCAAATGTGATTTTATCTTTTGTCTTACCACTGGCAGTAACTGTGATGCTCTCAGGGTAAAGGATTAGTTACAAAGGCCCATTTCTTGAATATTTAGCTTTCTTCTAGTGAACAGATCTTGTCCATCTGATTTTTTGAGTCATAACAGTCATAAGCACAAAATACAAACTTGATAACAAGCCATGTAGCTTAGACAGCTGTCCAAATATTTATACTTGTGCCCCTCAATCGTTAACATGTACAGCTGAGATGCTGAAGTTCAATTGTAAATCTAAACCCATTAAGAGTTTTTCTTGTACCCTTTTGTAAAATTTTGTGTCCCTGACAGATGGCTTAGTAACCCCATGTAGCATCTTCATAGGTCTTTTATGGCTCCTGGGAGATGTAGGTGGGTTTGGGGCCCCAGCTGCCCATACAGAGCCTGCCTCACCCCTTGGTTTCAGTGGGACTTATCCCCAGCTTTGGCTGAGACTGTGGTTCCACCTGGAAATACCTGCAGGAAAGGCCAGCACAGTCTCTCTAATGTTAATCATGATCTGATTCAAATGTGTCTAAAATACAGATTGATGCCCTGTGGTCAGGATTTTGATACCTGTGGAGCCGGAGAGAGAGTAGGTCTGGTGGGTTTTACTGGGATCCATCTCTCTCTTTCCCATGTTGTTTTCCTGCTTTTCTCTTTGTGGGACTCAAATGTTGTCTCTCAGGTCCCCACTGGCCCCTCTCAGAGCAGGGGTGAAGGCAGCTGTGGTGGCTGCAGGGAAGGTGTGAAGGATGCTGCAGGTCTCAGGCTGTTTTCTCCTGAGGGATCTGGCAGGGACTCTCGGGGTCACTTGGCATCTGCTTTTCCTCCCACGCATCATCCTTGCTTTGATTGCAGTCCTGGAGGGTAAGGGCTGAGTCCCGAGTGCTCTGCACTCACCTGTAGGAGCAGAGATCTTTCAGGGAGGTTGTTAACCCTCCCCTTTCTTCTCAGAGAGAGAAAACAAGCAAATAGAGATTGGTCTTGGGTATTGTAAGTACACATGGTTGTGTTTTAAATGAATGTTCCCAGCCAGCAGCTGATGTAAAGTTAAGGAGACAGTGTTCCACCAGCGTGACGGATGTTCATTGGCAGCTGATGGAGAGATCCTGAAAATGTCACTGAGGCAACAGTTTCCCTAAGTGCTGATTAGTTTTTGCTCTCTTGCATGACTTAACTGACAGAAAAGCACACACCTTTGAGAAAGGGAATTATGGCGTGGTCATGGTGTATTTGTGAGGAGCCACTGGAAGAGGATTGGGTTGTCAGTTTGGAAAGTCCATAATCAGCTCTGAACCTCCTAGGTCTCTCATCACCCCACAGAGGCACATCCAGAATAACCTTCTGGAGACCTCTGGGTATGTAGCAAAATGCCATTGCTGGGAGATAAATGGTCAGCTTACAAGAGATTGTCAAGCTGACATCTTGAAATATTCTCTCTCTTTTAGACTGGCAGGCAGGGACTGCTCTCTGTCCCTGCAGGAGGGTGAGCATGGTGCCATCCTCCTCCAAGGCAGTGGCAGAAATTACCTAAACACAGACATGAAAATATCTGTGTTAGCCTGGCAGACCATTGGGTGAGTTATCCTTTGTGTGGGAACACAAGAGGTTTTGGCGTTCTTGATGGTGTTCAAATGAGAAGAGCAGCTTCAACCTGCAGTTGTGAACTTGAGCTTGGAAAACACTGTGGACATTTTTTGGGTGCTCTTCAGTGGCTGTCCTCCTTTCTGCCAAGCACAGAGCTGCAATTTCTTCTAGCCATTGGCTCTGCCAGTGCTTATCCTCTGCTGCTGCCTGTATTTGCCTGCCCTTCCCAATGACTTCTCCACTTCCTTGTCCTCTCCCCTTCCACTTTCGCTCCTCCCAAACCCATCCTCACTGAAAAAGCCCGTGTATGATGCCCAAATATTTGTCACTTGCATCAGCACAAATGTGGAGAGATGGCCTTGCTCTTACCCTTGCCCTTTTCCTCCACACTGGAAAAAAAAAACCCAACAAAAAAAGCAGGTAGGGTGAAATTTTTGCTTCTAGGGCAAAATCTCTGCTGACTTGAAAAAAGCCAGGATTTCATTGCTAAAGTTCTACTTTATTTTTCTTTCCCCCATTCCCTGCTACTATATCTTAAGTTAATTGCTTTGTTTTGCCCACAAATCACCTGTAATCCTTCAGGGAAGGTTTTTGTATCTTGCTGACTTTATGTCTTCTTGAACAGTGCTTTGCACAGTGGGGACACAGCTCTAGCAGAGTTCTTCAGGGTGTAATCAGAACCCAAAATATATGGGGGACTGTATAAGCACAGCATTATCATACACTAATTCTCAGTTCATTATGGAAACCTTTACTTCAGAGTAGTGGCACCTCCTTCTCCTTTGTTAATGCTCTTTAAAATGTTTTATTAATGCAATTATCTGAATATAACTGAACAAAGCGAGGCCTCTCATCAAAAGGCACATGCAGGCAGGTATGCAGCTGCCATCCCAGCAGCTCTCAGCCCCTGAAACTCAGTGTGTCCATCCTGGTGCTGGAGAAAAGGAGGCAGTGAAGCCAAAAAGTGATTCCTCACCCCCAGAACTGTGCCAGAAATAGAAATTAAGTGGTGTAAACAGCCTGGCTCAGACCACCAGGTACCCAGCCTAGGAGTGCAAGCTTATCAAATATGAATGGAGCACTCGGGATGTTCCAGAGTGTTACTGATGGGGTGGTGCTCTTAGGTGAGAAACAAGAGTGTGGCAGCCCTGGGAGGAGAGGGCCAGCATGGGGCCCCCATTTTAATATTGGCATTTTTCTCTCCAAGATGGGTGCAGCAGGTTTTTTTTTCTACTATGACTCAAACAAGTGGGACTTTTTTTTTCCTCTTCTTCTTCTTGTGTGTTCTGCAATTTCACATATGGCTAGAAAATCATAATACAAAAGAAATTTCAATAACGTGCCTGTGCTTTAATAAAAGGAGGCATGAACAATGCCAGCTCTGAAGATAGCATACAGCCATTGAAATCAGACAGGGGAAACAGAACATCAGTCAGATGGAAAAGTATGATTTATTATCTCCCTCCTGGCAAAATTACAGTGACAATGTCTATGCAAAGGAATCTAAAATTACTGACTTACTGTATTTCTGTCATAATTTGTACCAAGAAAACATACTAAAATAGATAGGCCTGTCACATATTGATCTATAGTGAAACCTATTTTTAACATTATGCTATGTACTTAGCTACTGATTCTGTAACATATATATCACATTATGCACAAATATATTATTACAATAGGTGAAAGAAGATGGGCTTTATTCAGAATTTGGCTAAAAAAATCCATGGAATTTTCTTCCCTGGATCACAGTAATACATGGGAGGCCCCAAAAGCTCAGAGTTCAGTGGTACTGAAATGGGTGAGACCCAAAACTTGAGCTTCCCCACAATTCAGAATCAGCAGGAACTGAGCACAAGCCCCCTGTTTTAGTCACGGTGCAGCAGCCCAGTGCAGAGCTCAGCCTGTACGTGCAGTCCCAAGGGATTGGTATTTTTCCAGTAAATATGACACAGGAATTAATGTGTGCCCGGCATTTGTACTGCCAGAGCTGTGGCTGGGTTTTCAGTTATTCACTCCAGGAAATAGCCCATCAGCTCTGCTTGCTTCTAGAATAGGGGCTGTCCAGGGAGCTGCTGAAGGAGAGGGGATATCTGTGCACAGCCAGAGGAGAAGCTCTGGCACTTTCCCTGCCCTCCCTCCATTGCTGCTGAAGCCTTGCTGTTAAGAAAATAGAATATGTAGTACATGCAGCTGTTACCAGCCCCTTCCAAGAGTGGTAAAATCAAATCCGAGGCTTTATTATTGTGCCAGACAATGCTCAGGGGGGCCAAGGAGAGAACTGCTCATCCCTTGGCTCTCCCAAGCTGTTCATCTCTGTCACACAGGGTGTTTCTGTGGGGCTGGTGAGCAGGAGGTCCTCAGGTCATCAGCTTAGGAAGAAGGACGTCATCCTTAGAAACGTTCATAGCTCCTTGGTGAGAAAGTTTTTTAGGGAGCTGTTTCCTCCCAGAGCGAGGGGAAGTGCAGGTGTTTGTTGCCACTGGAATGTGCTCTATGCAGAGCTGTATTCATTAGAAATAATGCTCAATCAGCCAATTATTCTAGTTACTGTTTTAAAAACTATAATTAGATAAGTTATGTAGTGACAATTCTCAGTCTAGTTGCAAAATAAAGATACATGAGGCTTCCTTACTCTATTCTGTGGTAATTTCAGAGGTAATTCTTTGGGAATTACAGTAAAATCAGTATGCTTGGAGAAGCAATAGGGTTTGAAACAGCTCCTGAAAGCAGGGAATCTCTCAGTCTGTTAACTATGGTCATCCCAGTCAGCAAAACCTTTCTGACTGAGGGCCAGCCCCGTGTGCTCCCTGTGTAAGCAGACCCCAGTGTGTTGTCTCATCACAGATAACCCATTCAAACCCTTTTTCAGTTCACATCCTTCCCAGCTTGTGCTCACAGCCAAATGATGACATCCCCTGAGGGACAGAAACCTCCCAGACACTGCTGGCTCCTCTCCTGAGGGTTTAACCACTGGAATCAAGCACTGGATGCAAAGGGGCAGACATGATAATTTGGAAAATGCCTTCTCCTTAGCGCCAGCTTGTAAAGAGCTGCAGGTTCTCTGCTGCTCTGAACTACTGCATCTCCGAGGATCCCAAGTGACCCACTGGGATGTTACACTGGTGTGAAGTTTAGTACCAGTGAGATACTTCTCCATGGAGTTTGCATGCTGCTGAGCTGAGGCAAGCATTCAGGAGGGAGCTGCTCCTCTGAGGGGAAGGAGGCAGCGTGTTGGGATGCCAATGGGATGCAGGAGCTCCTGCTGTAGTACCAGGGAGCAGCTTCCCCTAGGGCACAAGAGGTGCAACACCACAGGCAAGGCCAAAGCTGAGGGTGACAGAGCACTGAAGTCTGTAGTGTGGGGCAGGAGGAGCTCCACCCTGGCTGCTGCTCCAGCCAGCAGTCGCCCACCAGTCCATCACCCTGCTGATTTCCAGCTGCCTGAGCTGCGTGGGGACATGGAGCTTGTCTTGAGGCAAAGCACAGTGGCTCGAGGTTTGCATTCAGCCGGGCTGAATAACCATCACCTGGGTATCTTGTGAGTAAAACAGTCCAAACTCATCACCGTTGTAAATATGTAGCCTGGCCAGTACTGTGGCTGTCTGACAATCCAGGCAGGAAACTGAGGAGAAGGAATGGGACCAAGGTCCAAATCTCCTCCCCCGTGGTGACTGGATGTATTATACCTACCGCCATAATAGAAATTCAGTGTTTTATCAGTGCACAGAGTCGATCTCGCCACCTTCTCCCTTCTCTCAGTGTGGACAAAGGAGGAAACAGCAGACTCAGATATAGGGAAAACACATGTAAAGGGATCACCTTTCTGACCAGGTCCTCGGTTCCTTTCTCCCTGCTCCAGGAGGCTTTCTGCTAGATATGGGTCCTTCATTGCAAAAGCCAACCAGGAGGGAGTGGAGAGCAGAAAGCTGCCAGCTGGGCTCACCTTCCCTGCTGACATAAAAAGGAGATTAACAACTGTGAAGCAGACACAGACATTTTGTCTGTGTCCGAATGGGGCTGCGCTTCACACGTTGGAGCCACAGTCCCATCTGTCACATCCGTACCCTTTCAGAAGGAGTCCCCTTCCCTGGGCACTGGGCATGTCTGAACTAAAAAACTTGTAATCAAGTCATGAAAATTATCACCAAAGTAATGAGAGCTCCGGTCCCCTCAGCCCCAGGGTAGGTGAGGTGCAACTATTGTAAGGAATAAAATGAGACATATATCAAAACAAAGAGAGAGTTCTTATGGAAGAAGTGCAAAGTCATGTTTTTACAAAAAGCCTTGCTACTGCTCTCAGGAGAGAAAAGCAACCACGAGACTGCAGATACACAGCTCTGGTGGAAAAGGGGCCAGGACTCGGCTCAATGTTGTCCTTCTCATCAGCTAATGGAGGAGTCACTCTTAAGATCCAGACATGGTTCCAGGAGCCTTTTAAACTCATCAAATTGTGTGGCACAGAACAAATCTATGAGTACAAAGCTCCTAAAGCCATCACAATCCTGACTCATCAGACGTGGGCCCAGGATACCCAGGATGAGGCACATCTTCTGTACCCCTCATCTGCCTTACTGATCTGTTGAGCTCCCCAGGAATGTTTACAGAAGAACAGCAAGGACAGTGTTTTTTCTGGTTATGGACAGGCATGGCCTGGGAATGAGGGGAGGAGAGGAATACACGACCTGGGGCAATTAGAGCATCCCTGTGCCTTTCCATCTCCAGAATCCAAGCCTGGTCACCAGCATGCTGGAAAGACTTTTATGTTAGTAATGTTTGTGTATGTGTTGAGGGCTCCCTTAAAAACAGGATCTCAGCATCTGCTTCTGCTGCTTCTTGGAAGCCAAGTCCTTGGTTTAGCCAGTCTGCAGTGTGGTGCAAGCATTTTTCAGTTTTTGGGTGGCAAAGTTCATTTGTATTGCTAGTGCTCTGTGTAAGTAGGATTCAGCTCCAGTTTTTACACTGCAGATAAATTATCTAACGACTTAGTAGTTTTTTCCTGTTGCAAAGTCGTTTGCAACCTGATGGTGTTTTCAGTGAGTGTGCTTGTCTACAATTACTCAACAGATTGTTTATTTGAGCAACTTTCCACCTATGGAAAACCCAAGTGGTTATGGTTTCTGTAGTGTAATTGATATTGTATCTCCACTAGCTGGCTGGATGATTTTTATTTTATTACGTAAGTGACAAATATGAGAGAAATTTTTGTCCTTTGCGGGTTTTTATATTGGCACATACAGAAGAGCCATTTACCAAACTTTTAACACAAATTAGATGGTTATTTATGTGCTGCTAATAGTGAAAGCCAAGTGAGCAGCCTAAAAGAGAAGTGGGCAGGTTTCAGTCTCACCTTCAGGTGGGACTTGTTCACCAGCTCCTTATCCACAAGTTTGGCACCTGCAAAATTTCTCAGCTGAAAGCTCTCTCTGAATTTTTCTGCAATCTTCTGCTAATCTTCCTGAGATCACAGGCAATTTCAATAACAATGAAAATGATTCTAATTTCTCCTCCAGGGGTATCTCTCATGAATGCTATCCCGGTTCCTCTTTTATTCCTCTCCCCTGGTTTATGACTTCCCACCTCAGCTGTAATGTGGAAGCCATTTTTGCCTCCAAATTTATTCATCAGGTCCTTTCAAACTTTCTTCCCTTTCTTGCTTCCTGCCAATAAATTCCCCACCTGAAACTGTAGCTACAGAGATAATTTCCATCAGAATTGCCATTGCCCTTAGCGTCATTAAAAGTTACAGCTCTTTTTAACATGTAAGTGCCCAATTTGACAGACGTCACTGTGCATCACTCTGCTTTTCCTGCTGTTTTGTCTGCATTGAGCAGGATGCCATCATTCCAGCCTGTCTGAGGGGATTATCTCTGTGAGTCTCTTGAAAACTAAAAGAGGGAGAGATTGACAGCAGTGATAGTTTTCAGTTTTCCTTTCCATGGAGCCCAGCACTTCCAGGGGATGGGACACATCCAGACGTGTAGGCAGGAGGTGCATGTGGATACAGCTCGTGGATCTGAATCTATAGCAGGGTGTGCAGAAGTGCCAAGTGAGATCCACTGCATCCCAAACCACCTTGGCGTCAGAAATGCAGAGGCTGGCACCTCCTTTTTAAGGTGTTGGCACTTCTTTTTCTAATGTGTTCTTGTAGGGGGAGAAAGTATTTCAACTCCATATTCAGTAAAACTGCCATGAAAAGCACTTCTTCCCTTTGCAGTATTACCTAGAAGAGGCACATCCTTACACAGCACGTCCTTTTTGGTGTCTGGTGGGGGGAGCTGGGAGCTGACATGCCTGATTTTGGTTTGCAGTGATACCAGGAGTGCCGGCATCTCCTCTGCCTTTGCTCTGATGTGATGGTTCCTTGGGTCTCCCCAGGGCTCAGAAAACAAGCCTACTGGCTTAATTTTGTGCTTATACCCATCTTCAAGTGCCAGTCAACCAAGCAAATTTCTCCAGTCATTCTGGCCATGTTGTAAATTCACCGGTTTGACTCTGAAAAGGCCCCAATAACAGGTATACTCAATTCAGTGGAAATACTTGGATTGTCTTCAGCTGACTTGGACAGCCCCTGCATGATGATCAGTAGGTGCACTGCAACATGATGAGATGGTTGTAAACACTTACATGGAGCTTTTCTCTTTTGTTCCCCGGAAGAAAAGTCAAGTATTCCTGATGCAATGGTTGCGAAGTCTGTACTGCTCTGTGCCTGTCTAGTAGAGCTGTGTAGGACTGGTGAAGGGCTGTTGTGTGTCAGGCAGCACAAGAACATGGTCCTTGTGTACCACTTCATGGGACCTTATCCATGAGATGAAGCCTTCCAGGATGGGATTATGGGACATCCTTGTACAAAAACCCTCTTCAGGCTTAGCTGTAGGAAGGAGGGGGAAGAGAGCAGCACAACAAATCCTGATAACTGGATCTCAGGCTTTGAGCAGCCTGGCTCCAGCAAAGATGTAAACCTTCTTCCGTGAGGCTGAAAACCCAGGTACAAAGAAAATGACACACAATTCAAGGCCTTTTCTTGAAAAAGTGAGGAGAGGTCCAAAGCGTTAGGAAATGGCTGTGCTAAACATGCCTGGAGGAGCTGGCATCTAAATTCATGGAGTGGAAAGTGTCCAGGAGTAACAGATCTCTGTACAGTCAGTTTTAATGGTGCAAGATCCACTGGCTCTTGAAATACTCAGGTGCCGAATAGCACTTTGGTCTTGGAAGGCTGCTTGGAAAATGAGCAGCATTTTCTCAGCTCCTGGAAGGGTATGAGCCTCAAACCCCAAATATGAGTGAAGCCAGCTGGAAGAATCCCAACTGATGACAGGGAACTGTAGCCTTAAAACTTGGTCTGAGACATCTCCTGAGCTGGGTGACATGAAAACCAGTTAGCCTGGTGAGTGTGGCAGCAGAACAAAAAGTGAGGAAAACTGCTTCTTATTGATTGACAGAAAAAACAGGTGAAGAAAAGGTATCAGTCAGATGTCAACTTCAGGGTTTTTAGTTTGTCTTGGGTAAATCCCTCCCTTTCCCCATCTCCAGAGCTGTTTGTGTAGAAGCAGCTAAGAGTGATGGACAAGCAGACATACAGACAGAGAAATCCTGATTGCAGGCAGGCAAGAGGAGGGCTGCAAAATGATGTTTTATAGATACAGATATGCTTCCTCCATTCACTCAGGGAGAATATTCACCACTCAGTGATGAGTGTTTGCGGGGTAGTGTGCACGTGATAGGAAAGCCTTTCACATATTTGGGGCAGCAGAAGGGTGGCTTGGGTGCTGTAGTTGTAAGCAAGGCATGAGCTAAGGGAGAAATGTGAAGATGAGGTTCAGTAAGTGCTTGCAAGAAGAGAATTCCTGTGACTAAATGAGATGACTGAGGTGCTTCTTGCAGAAGCTTCTTGCAAGGTCTTGCCAAAAATCTTGAAGTTTTGTGTGTCAATTATTGGTGTGATTGTACCAGCTGCCTTGGTCTGAAAAAAATGTTTGATTCAGATCTCTTCAACTGTAGAAAAGCATACAAGAGTAGATTTAAACATTCTGAGTTCTGAATTCAGATTTCCATTTTCTTTTCTCCACCTCTCCCTTAGGTTTGGGAATAATCAGTTTTATAGTCTATTTCCTCAAGAATTGTTAGATCGTGTGATCTTTCTGACTGTCCACCAGTCCTTTTAGAGACTGCTCACAAAATAGCCCTCTCAGAGGTATGAAATTTCTATGAGTTTTTGGAACCTTGTAGCTGACTAAAAAAGGACCCACTTGGTGCCCAACCCTCTAAGAGAGGAGTAGCTTATCACTGGGAGGAGTAGCTGGATGATGTTAGCAGTCATAGTTCCTACATGTGCTGGCATTTGCTTCCAAAAAGAAGGTGGAAGTGGTGGGGAGCTGGTGTGTTATGGGTGTTAGAGTGAAGATTAGGAGGTAGGGCACCCATATCCTGTTTGGCTTCCCAATTTCCCCTGCTCGGGGTGTACCTTGTTTTTCATTGTTTCCTTTGCTGCCTTTTTATTGTGTTTGTTTGTATCGTCTATCAGGTTTATCATTATGCGCTCGCACACATAAAATCTTTATTAGCCGTGTGTATTTTTTATTCTCTGTTCTAATTTTCCTTCCTTCTTCCTTTGTTAACAAACTCTGCTGATTGCAGATGTTTCCCATTTGACAGCACCTGAGACTCAGGCTTTCCAGGCACGCAACAGAACGAGTGCTGGCTCCTTCCTCCGGCCATCCTGAGCTGTGTGATGGGGCCATCCCACACAGAAGCAGGGGCTGAACCTGCCCTCCCAGCCCAGCCCGGGCTCTCAGTCCTCCTTGAGATCAGTAGAACAGAAGACAAATAGAAATTGGGCTGTGATCTCAGGGGTGGTTATGAATAGGTTGTGCTGCTCCGGTCTTTTTGAAGTGACTGGCTGAAGGAGAGGGGGATCAGGGTCAGTGCTGAGACTGAGAAGGTCCTTTGTGCTCTGTGTCCCGTTTCAGCTGCTGTTAAAAGCCCTTGAATGGTGGATAGATGTTGGCCACGTCTGCTTCCCACCAGCTTGGCTTGACTTGTCCCCTATGCTGACAACAACATCCCAGAACGTATCACCCCACTGGCTCTGAGGGTCAGCGCTCTCAGCCACATTAGAAGTGGAGATGGGGTAAAAAGAATTTCAGTGCTTTGCACTGGTTTGGCCAAGTCACACTGCTCTGCTGACTGATACCTTCTGCAGAAGGACCCAGTTTGCTCCTGATAGAGCCATTTCTGAAATCATACCTTGAGCAGTACAGGACCATGGAATGGTGCAGATGTGTACCTGTGTTGTGGCTGGGCATCATGAGCACCCTTTTCTTTTGGGCAATGGTCAGAAGAATGTTTCTTCACCAACACCTCTTGAAATCCTGCCTAATAAATCCTTCCCTAGAGAGTTTTCTAAGAGATTATTCTGCCTCAGACAGGGGAGTGAATAAATCATCACCTTTTGTGATCCTTTAATCTTAGCACTGTTTCTAGAATATCAGTTTAAGGGACACGGATAAAGCATTGCACTGTCCATGTAGGACAGTGTCCTCTCTCCTTTCTGCTCCAGAAAACCCCCTGTATTTTTTCAGTATCCTTCTTCAGTAGGGATGAGAGTTCCTTTTCTGGAACTGTTGTTTGAACTTCAGTGGCTGCAAGTGTAAACCACCCTTCTTTCGTGGGGGATAAATCTTTAAATCAGGAAACAAAACTTCAGGACATCTTCTGCTGGTTCCCTGTTCTTCATTGGTTCCCAGTTTGTCATTTTGCTGCTTGGTCTTCCTGCTGCCTGTACCAATAGATAGAGGACTTTTTGGCCAGTGTCCCAGAGCTGTTCCATAAGAAGGGTAGCACCAAGGAGAGTAATAGCTCGGATGCAGAGCCTGCAGACCACACTTTCAAAATGCTCAATCAGTGTGCTTGGGGCAGAGTCCTTTCTGAATGGGCAGGGATCTGCAGATCGGATCCCAAAGCACATCCCATTGAAGAAAGTGCCAAGGCACTCATAAACCAAGCGGACAGGAGGGCTGGAGTCCCCCATGGTAAGTGGCACTGACAAGTGAGCAAAGTGGTCAGAGAGAGGAAGATCCTGGTGGCAAGACCAAGTGGCTTGACCTTGATACAGCAGGGAGGAGGAGGTGGCAGAGAAAGGTTTGGCTCATGCCAAAGCAGCCTTTTTGCTGGTGGCTGCTCCACCGGGGAGCAGCTTTCCTTCCCTCCCAGTGTTCCACCGGGGTGTGCTTTCCTTCTCTAATTGCTTGCAGCTCTTCCCACTTGGAAAGCTGCTCCCAGCGTCAGGCAACATCATGGTTTATTACAGTGTCATTTTCAGGCTACACCACCAACGCTGAGGCTGAAGATGTGTGTGTCATGTCTCATTTGCTCAGCCTCAGAGTCATTCAGGGGCAGCTTCTGCTTGTGCTGATCCTCTTTGAGCCGTAGATTGGGCTGCAGCCCTGGAAAAGCATCACATATTTCTTAGCGTTGCAGCCATTGGAGTAGTGAGGATGGGTGCAAGCCGTGGAGGAGACGTCAGTGAAAGCTTCCACAAATCACAAGATCTAGTTCTGCTGCTCCATATAATTAGTGATTAAAATGAGTAAAAACAAAGCAGCAATTTTCTTATTGATCCCTCAGCAAATAGCTCTGTCTATTTTCTTCTGTATTGTTTCTTCTTATTAAATAGCCTTGAATAAGAAATGTCAGTCAAATGAATTTAGATTCCTGGTGCTTCAGACAGAAATCAAAGCAGGATTGAAAGAGGAACAATAATTAGAGAGAGGAATTCCACCTCCACACACTTCTTCCCTTGCTCAAGGAGTGCTGATTTTATCTAAATTGCCAAAGCCGTGAGCAAATGAGAGGTGATGGGAATTATAGACTGCAGATGCTGAGACAAAGCAAGGGAAGCTTTAATTAGTGCATTTTAAGGTAGAAACGAATTTCCTGGGAATAAATTATTAGACTCAAGACATACAGAGCTTCTTAGAAGTGAACTGAAAAGCTTTTTACACACCAGAACCAGGGCTCACAGGTTGTATCTGTCTTGTAGAAATGAGTGACCCATCACTGGGGTTTGAAACACATCAGGATGAATCCTTATTTCTTTGCATCCCACTTTATTTTTTAATATTGAGGAATTCCCACAGCTGCAGGTTCACATAAAGCAGAGTTTTTTTCAAATACCCACATTTACTCATTGAAATGGTAGTGATGGATGCTGAGAAATTGGGAGCTACATATCAAACCTACTGGTACTGAAAGGAAGTTATTTTCCTTTCAATTCTCCTCTTATTCCCCTTTCTTAGCTCTGTTGCCGTGCTTTCTTGACACTTGCGCACTCATGAGTCACTGGGAACCTTAAAACACTGACCTTTCTATGTTTTCAACAGGATTTCACAGCTTTTTAAAGGTTGAGACAGTAACAGCTCTGCAATTTGGAGGTGGATCGAGATTCCTGGCTGAATTGATGGTGCTGAAACAAAACCATTTAGCTGGGTGCTTTAATCCAGAATTCCCTGACTCAGCAGAATTACTCAGTCTCTTAATTATTTACGTATTTTATGCGAGCCTGTTGCTCACAAACCTTGTTGAAGCAAGCAGGAGAGGGACTGGGTTGAGATCTCATGGTTGTGTTATGGGAGTGCTCACAGACCCCTGATGCAGGTGCTGCACAAACACAGAATAAAATGGGTTTGCCCCTCCAAGAGTAACACTGTTCTCCTCTGCCCTGAAAAGTGGGTATAAAAACACCCCAGGAGGTTGGGGGATGGGGAGGCCATCCCAGCAGCATCTTTCCAACAGCTTGGGGGTGGCTGGCAGTGGTGGTGTACAGGAGAGATGGGTTTGGCCTGGAAAATCAGCCTGTCCTGCCTTGCTGGAATGAACCACCACTCGTGACCTTCCACAGATCCTGCTCTTCTTCTGGCCAGATGTGTAAGATAAAACAGATGGGTAGAGCAAGGTACAACCTAGTGGCTTCAGCTCAGCTTTTTTGGCAAAGGGGCCTAAAGCCCTAAAAGACACCGCACTCTGTGTGGGAAAACAAGGCTGACGCTCGCTGGTTTTTCTGATGTCGCGGTTGCATATTTCAGCTGTTGCTCTTTCGTGCCAGAGGTTAACTTGTATCACCCATGATGAATGACTCAGTCAGGGGGTATTGAACGCTGATGTGTTTGTCTTGTGGCAAGATGGGAATGTTGCAAACTTGTGAGCTGCGGGAGGCAATGGGCTAATTTGAGATTTGTTCCTAGCCCTCGCCATGCGAATGGTGTCGCTGCGAGCCCAGCAATGAAGTTCACTGTGTTGTAGCAGACTGCGCAGTCCCCGAGTGTGTCAACCCAGTCTATGAACCAGAGCAGTGTTGTCCTGTCTGCAAAAATGGTAAGAAAGAACTGTGTTGGCTTTAACAGAGATATAAAGGAAACATTTTTTTGAAATGCTGTTACTGAGGTTTGCTTCCGTCAGCACGGGCTGCGTTGGGGCTGGTCCTTCTCGTGGTGCTTCAGTTATGGGGTGAAAATTAAAGCTGCCCTTCCTGGCCTGTGTCTTCTCCTTGAAGCAGATGGAATGGCCGACAAAGGTTTTATAGGATTGAGTCCTGATATCAGTGATTGTTATTTCATGTCTTTGCTTTTTTCTCAAAATTAGTCTAACAGAGAATCAAATACATGAGAAAAGAGAGGGTCTTTGTCCCTGCATTAAGAAACCAATGGTTATTATCTAAGGCCAAGGGAAAACTCACCAAAATCAATGGCAGAACTTTTCCTGTGGCTAGTAAGATGCCCACCAAGGCCAGAACATCATTAGCTGTGTGCTGGAGTCGGTGTGTAGCGCTGGCCCTCATTATCCTGCTGAGGTGATTTCATGAAATAGTCTGATTCATCAGTACTTTGAAGAAATGTTTTGGAATGACTGAAAGTACCTCTTTGGAAAATAAATCTGTTTCCAAAAAGGTCTCCCCAGTCTTGTACCACAGCCTGTACTCACATACGTCTCTGAAAAAGCACCTTTCTCCTAATGTAGATGTGAAGACAGATTAAAAGGTAAGGCAGCTGCACACAAACCTCTTCACAGCTTTCTAAATATGTAAGAAATGGCTACTTGGATTCATCTCCTCGTGTTTAGAATTCACTATCCGTATATATTTGCTCTTACATACATCACTGCTGCTGGATAAGAGTAATGGTTGCTTTTGTACCTAAATGAAAATGTTGGTAAAGAAATAACATTTTCAACACATTTTCTGCTCTTTAAGACAGAGTAAAGGCAAAGAGTTGGAAACATAAAATATTTTTACTGAAGGAACTTGAAAAATTAAAAAAGGTTTGGAAAATTATGCCATAAATATTACCTGAAATCCTGAGGTTTGTATCTGTATTTTTGTTCAAAAATATTTTGTCAGATTCTCATTGAGTTTTGTGTTTCTGTTGGAAAGCAGAAAATGTACATAGGAAATCTCATTGGTTTGTTTTTACTGATGAAGTTCAGAGGAGAGGTTTGTAACCCAGCTCTGTGCACCACCTTTGTGTCCAGCTTGCTGTGCTTGAGTGTGAGGTTTCTCATCACACTCAACAAGACTGGTGTGCTGGGTTGGTGACTTGGGGGTGCCACTGGCTGTCACCGGGCTTGTCACCGAGCTCAGACTCATTCACACCCTAACAAACACCTCTGGAGCGTGTGTGGCCTCTGTGTTCCGTCATGTATAGGGCACCATCCCAAATCCCCTCATTGACAGTGGCAGCACATACCATCCGTTTGCATCGCATGAATCCAACCCGTGAGCATCCGTCAGGCTTCCCAGGAGTGCGGGCTCAGAGGGGCCTTCTCACAGGCCCAGGAGCTGCTGGATTTTCCTACCAGCACTTCACCACCATGAGCATTTCCCCCAGGAACCGCACTGCCCCTTTGGGGGTTGGTGACTTTCTGTGGTGCAGTCCCCGACATCCCTGGTGACCAGGGCTGAGAAGCATCTTTGTTCCCAAAACCGAGTGCCCAAATCACCAGGGGGAAAGGGAAAGAGCAGCTCCTGCTGGTGGGGACAAGGACAGGAGGACAGAAAGAAGGCAGCTGCGTGCTGAACAGACTGTGGGACACAGTGAAGTGATTGGAGCCCTCACAGAGAAGCCAGGAGGCTTCACCCATGGTTTTACCAAATCTCTCCACTCCTCTCTTTGCTTATCTGTTGGGGATACACATAAATCTCTGCAGCTGAAACCCATTTTAGGCAGGGGTGTATTTCTCACCATCCCCTTCAGAGCAGCCTGGATGCCTTGGGGATCCTGGTCTCTGGGGCTTGGAGCACAGCGCAGCCAGTGGAGGGTCATGGCTGTTCCTTAGGATTGAGAAGCATATCTGCATGGGGGTGCTGTGGGGGGAGCTGAGCCCCTCCTCGTGTCCCAGCCTGGCTGTAGGGATGGAGACCTGTCAGCTGGAAGGGCTCTGCTCCTCCTGCTGCAGCTGGGGTTGACTGGCTTATAGCTGGCCCAAGCTTGCAGTTCTGGCTGCATCCTTCACAGATGTAATGAAGTAATTCCCACAGTGATAGAAATTAGTAGGCACCAAGGCAGTCTCCTGTGTCGTGGGGAATCTGATGTTCAGAGTTTGTCACTGCTCTTGGACGTGCTGATTGTGGCACACACCGTTCACCTTTCTCTTACAGTTTGGGAGATTCAAGTGGAAGTAGCAGCCATTCCTGTGTCTCTTCCCATCCAAATCCCTCTGATACATCCTAATGAATGAGGAGCACGGTGTTTTCAGCTCTGTGTTCATCTTGAGACCAAAGTTTTGTCTTCCAGCTCTCCACTTCAGCCAGTCAATTAAAGCTCAGTTTCAAATATGCATGAAGATAATACAAGCTGACAGACCCACTTAAATGACTGAAACACCCCTTTTTAAATTTATTTGGTTTTCTTCCTTCTGTTCAGTAGCTTTTGTTTTCTGCCAAAGTGGTGAAGACACAGTGCTGTGTTCTGGTGTGATGAAAAGATTTTAGTCCCTGTGGTCATAATTTCAGACTGACAAACAGAAGAGCTCAAGGGATGCAGTTACTGTGGGGGGGAAGTTAATCTCTGTGGTGCAAATCCTCAATTCAAAAGCTACCCCTTACAGTTTTGGTAAGGAAAATCCTCATTTTAGGTAAAACACAGCCCTGCATCATTTGCTGCACTCTGCTAGGAGCATGGCTTGCCTGCTTGTTTAGATGTTGCTGCTATTAATGAGAGAATAACTTTCTTTCAATACAGTCAGGTAGATTTTCATAACTTTATTAATTACGTCTTGCCAAGGACAGAAGTGCTGCGATTCAGTGAGCACTGGAACAGGCTGCTCAGAGAAGCTGTGGCTGTCCCATCCCTGGAAGTGTCCAAGGCCAGGTTGGATGGGACTTGGAGCACCTTGGGACAGTGGAAGGTGTCCCTGCCCATGGCAGGGGGTGGAAGGGGATGATCTTTAAGATCCCTTCCAACCCAAACCAGCCTGAACTTTATGATTCTGTGATAATGCAAAAATCCGTTGATTCTAACATTCCTGACCTGAAGATTCATAGAAAGCCAATACCGATTTCCCTCCCATCATTTAAGAGCAGTCTGAACAAATGGCTTTGGAGATTTGTTCCTTCTTGGCCAAAGAAATGAAATTGTTATCTCGTGCTTCACTAAACACAGCAGCTCATGCAAGGCTGGCTGTTCCTGGCAAGGGATACCACACTCCACAGGGAGCATGCGGACTTCACTGGGAGGCTCAGATTTGGGGGTGAGGCAGGGAGAGGACGTTTTCTCTTTCGTGTCCTATCATCCAATTTGTCAGAGTGGATTTTAAGGGCGATGGCTCCAGGTGCTGCGCAGCATTTCTGTCACAGAGATGAAAGGTCACTGGATTTCACGTTTCCTGGTAGTGACAGACCGCAGAATTATGGCCCCGAGTTGTTATTTCCACTCCCTGTGACTTCTCCAGACAAAAGTGTGTCAGTGTTGTTAACTCTCTCCTGTGCAGGATCTCAAAGTTGCCTGTCACTGTTAGAGCCCAGCTCATGGTGCCACCATTGTGTCCCTCCTGTGCCAGCTTCTCCTGTAGCTCAGTGAGAACATCCACCCGCTTCACCTGTGCCAGAGCCTTTCCGAGCAAAAATTCCCGACGAGGTCTGGATGCTCCTGTAGAGGTGCCTGTGTGGTGTCACTGGGCCCTTCTCTCCTGACCTTGCACTCTTCATTTCCAGGCCTCTGCTTGTCCCTGCCCATAAACCCATCCACTGCTGTGGGGTGAACCCTGGTATTGGTGGGATGTGTGTGTGTTTTAACTCCCTTTCCATGCATCACTTGGAGGTTGCTCTTCCCATTTCCTTCAGCCCTTTGGATGTGGTCTGGGAACGGTGCGGGATGCTGAGATGGGGGGCATCCCCAGTGTATCACCCCTCACATTGCTTAATCTGGTTTCATCTGTGGTCCAGATCAAATGACTTCCTCTGCTTTGCCAGCTCCGAGCAGCTCTCACCTACTGCAGTGCACAAAGGGAGAAATTCCCTGTGTTTCATTTTCTTGAGGTATGAACTAAACAAATATTATAAATTTTTGGGTTGAGGTCTGGTTTTGCCTTTAATTTAATTTTTGTTGTCACCAATCCTCAACAAAAGAATTTGTTACCCAATGAGCCAGATAAAAGCTAACATGTCCACAGTGAAATACTTCCTGGCAAGCGTGCTTACTCAGCCTGGGCTTCTGGAGACATTCGTGATGGAATACTGGGCAGCAGGAAGACATTTCGTAGATAATCTGTCACTGAGTCTTTAATTAAAAAGTTTTAAATTATCACAGTTGATACAGATTTCCAAGTAAAGAGGCTGATCCTGCCATCCACACACAAGTAAAAGATCCCTTTGACCTTCATCAGATTTTACATTGGTAAAATAGCATGTCTTCAGGCAAAGCTCTTGTGGGTATTTATTATAATGTGCTATAAATATTAATAAATCCCTACAAATGTCTTCATATTTGAGGGCATGAGTGCAAAAGTGAGTAAATAATAATTTATTTCTGTGCATATAAACCCACATTTTACCTAAGCTTATCTCTTAATTTACTGAAATATAAACTCGTTGCTCATTATTTCTCTGTTAGAGTTAATTTGAAATAAGCATTCTGCACCCTAGCCTGATCCTGCTGTAACACAGTGTGTCTTGCTCAGGAAACCCCCAAGGATTTTCCCAGCCTGTTGAAGCCTTTCCTTTGGCAAACAAATCTGTGTTACACATGTCCCTGAGTGAGTTTTGCATGTCTCTGTGCAGAATAACACCTGGGGGCAGACCTTCAAGGCTGCCTTTTCTTAGCAAGCTCTATGAAGAAATGCACTTTTTCTAAGTGGGAGACTTTTGGGAGTCCCCAGGGGGTGTTCCTTTGGAAAAGCTGTGCTGTGGGCAGTGGGGCAGTTGGTGTCTGGACATGGGCCAGGCTATTCCTGTCCTGCCCAGCCAGTTCAGAGTTGGTCCATGAACTTCATTTCCATTCCCAAAGTAAGCAGGGCAGGAACGTGTGGATGCCACAGAAAGATGCACTGGTGATGCAGTCAGGGAGCAGGGCTCTTCCTTCACAACCAGGGACACAGCCAAACCACTGCCCAGGTATTGCCCTGGCAGGGCAAAGGGAGCTGTTCATTTTGAAAACCCTTTGTGATTTTGCAGGACAAAAGGCTCCATCTCAATGTAAATTCTTTTAGGTGAAGGTAGTGGATTAAGAGTGCGTATTGGTAACCAATACTGACAAAAACCCTTCCCCACGTGGTCTCTGTTGTTCCAAATTATCGCTGTCTTGAAAAGTGCCAGGATTTTACTATGGAACAATCCAGTACTGGTGCTTTATTGCATAAATGTAGCTTGTTATTTATCTGCAAGATGTGGATCGCTGAAGCTCCAGGTCATTGTTTTGGAAAGCTTCTGCTTCCAACTTGATCAGTGACAAAAAAATCAAGGAAGCATGGAAAAAAATTATAAAATTTTGAGGAAAAAAAGGGAAGGATTTGGGTACAGGATGTTTTGTCTGCCATATGATTATATACAACTGTTGGAGGATAAAGGTGACACAGAAAATGTGGCAAGAGGATGAGAGAAGACTTCATGTTCATTTACTTTGTGGAAAACAGTGATTTGGAGCCATGGGGAGATCCCTTTAGAGAAAAAAGAATGCAAACCAACAACTAAATAAAATTCCTCTTCTAATTTATTTCAGGAATTCCTGAAATGGCCAGATTTTAAGATTGCACTTAAACCCCCTTCAGTCACAGTCTATGCAATGTGCTGGTTGGTTGTGCAGATGCAAGGGAATGTGCCCCACCAAGGAGAAGAAGTCTTGCCCACGCCGGATTTTGCTGGACTCCACCATGCTCTCCCCCAGGTCCTGGCAGCTGAAGGCAGTAGGATAGCGTAGCCACCTCACCCTCCATAGTTGTGAATTACTGATGGCAGCCAACCTTCGGGGCACCTGGTCACCCCCACAGCCACCACCCCTTCAGGTGTCAGCCCGAGGGGCCACGGGAAGGACAGGATAATGTTCTTTGTGATGACCGGAAGGAATGTGAACTGTGGTTCCCTATTAGCTCAATTAAAGCAGTGATTTGATTACCAGCAGAAGAAGGAAAGGATTGATTTGAAAGCTGGTAGAAGATCAAGACTGAAAACAAAGTGTATTTGGGCCAGGCAGACACCAAGCTGACAAAATACTCCAGTACTTGCTCTACTGTTCCTTGAGAAGTCATGTCCCTGAAACTGATTTTCAGTGGAGCTCGTTCATCTGATTGCTTCAGACCAAGGGGTTAAAGGCACATAGACGCTGAACTTGCTGGTGAGAATTATTAGACATGCAAGCATCTGTCAAGAGCTAGATCCTCCATTGCTTTGGAAATCTCCAGCACTTGGATTATCCAGATGCTTAAATGCTCTGCTGACTCAAGACTGATCTGTTCCCCATGGTCACAGCTGTTGGAAGAGGCCTTTATAACAGTGAAAAGCTTTGGAAAAGTTAAAACTTGCAAAATCAGCCATCCTGGTGCTGGACAGCATCAGGGAGGCTGAGTTGAATCTGCCACCTCCTAACCTTTCAGAGAGCGACAAGGGAAAGGAAAAGCCTTTGGAGAACAAAAAAGCCCTGAACTGAGCAGTGCTCAATGTGATTAGCTTCATCCCACAGCTCAGTGCTCACACAAAGCCAGGGTGCTGGGCTGTGCAGCGACAGGGATGCTGCTGGAAGAGCTCCAGTCCCAGGGAGCTGCAGCATGAAGCCAGCAGGACAGCAGCCCCTGAACCCGGCGTGTTCACCTGCATGGGTCACCTGCTGCTTCCCGAGCCTCTGTGCGCTCTGCCTCTGCCCAGCACGCAAGAAAGGGATCATTCACAAATTCAGCACAACAGGAAAAGGCTCTGCTGAAGGCCAGGCAGGAGCTGAAAGCTGCTACCCTGAGTTTGTACCCCAGGTCCTAACCACGCTTCCGTGGTTCAAATGTATTAGAGTTCAAATGAATGTAACAGGCACCCTGAAGAGGAGGGTCAGGGAGGATCATGAGAATCCAATTGTAGGATGGGACCAGCTCCAGCTCCCGTCTCTTTCAGCGGACACGGCTCTCAGAGATGTGGGAAACACATTACCTGGTCTGCATTACTCTTCAAACTCAGAAATATTTATGAAGAAGCTTTTGCTCATAGTGATTGTTTCCTCTTGGGGAAATGTTGCTGAAGTTTGTGTGCACTGGCCTGTGAGAGTGGTAGTTCAAGGTCCACTATCATCATGATAGTATCTTGTAGAGAAGGGGCGGGTTAGAGGTTTTTTGGAGGGAAAGAGTTCCTAGATTTAGGTTGGGAAGCCAGGTTCCTTTGCAGAATGCAAGGAGCCTGGGCAGTACTGAAATTAAAGCAGGCATCGTGTTGCTGTTTCCCACCTGATTCTTGGTGTGACTTTAAAATACTAAAAGTGACATTATGATCCAGTGACATTGCTGTAAACCATTTTGCTGCAAGAGAAGCCTAAAGCCAAATCCTGTGTTGATGTCACTTGGTGTAACACACAGCATTGTTTTACTCTGATTTACTCCAGCTGAGGATCTCACCTGCTGATACCTCTGCGTGGCTCAGAGGCACATTGCAGGAGGCTGGGGTGTTTTGCATGGTCAGGGTTTCTGAAAGGATTAGAGAGGGTTGCTTTGGCTGCTCTAGCAGGTTGGGATTGTGAAGCATATCTGTATGAGAAGAGGGGCAGACACTGTCTTCATGTATTTCTAATATAATGAATGTTTAATGCTTCCTTATTGGAGCCTACACATATGTAGAGTAGAGGACTTTAACAAGGGGTTGACTTATGTCAAATAATTTATGTTTGAGCTGCTCCTTTTACATGAAATGCAGACTTTATAGGGCAAAGAGACTGTAATGAAAATATAAATTAAAGATTAGAGCTAAGCAAGTCTGAGAACACTTAGAATTAAGAAAGGCGCTTAGAAGTTTTCTCCTCCTACTTCCTTTCCTTCCCTCCACCTTTCCTACATCTCCATCCCCCCTCTTCTTTGGCAGAGTGCTGCATTTCAGGGCAGCCTTCTGTCCCTCCCACACGGGCACAGCTCTGTGAAGGACAGCAGGGCGGTAATCTCAGCCTGGGTGTTACTGTGTGGCCATACACAACCCTAGCCCATCACTTGCCAACTCACCCATTACTTTGGCTGGAGAGACTAAAAAGTGGGTTGAAGGTGTGTTTTCTTCATCTCTCTCCCTGATTTGCTGGTGAAGTGCATCCCCTGGGCAGAAGAAAAATAAGTGCAGTTTTGGTGGAGCGGTTTGCAAGAGAGACCCGCGATTTGGTGCAGTACAACCAGATCAGGGTGCAGGGACATCGTTCGTGGGTGCAGTGGTGCTGCTGTGTGACAGTGTGGAGCTGTGCTGCCTGTGGGAGGTTCCTGTAGGATGGGGGGAGGCTGGGACGCTACCAGCCATCACGTAACTCCCTGTTGTGCAAGGTGCTCTTCTGTCCACAAACATCAGCATCCATTTCCTCCCACCCCTTTGGCCCACCCCCTCACTCTCAGCTGCCCCTCTTCGTGCTCTGGCTTTGCACAGGTGCTTTCAGCTGTCAGTGCAGATCACCAGGCCCAGCACCAGGGCACTGCTCCTGCAGCATGAGGCTTCCCTTGGCTCCATCCCTGCAGCACAGGCTGCAAAGAGCTTGGCTGCTGCAGGGGTTCCTTTCTTGCTCTCCTTGTTTGTGTTTCAAAAACCCTTCTGCAATGTTGAATTACTGCCCAAGGCTGAAGAGCTTAGGCTTGGTCATGAGCAAATAAAAGCCTGCTGGGAATGAGGAGCGGATGTTGCTTTCTTTGCTGTGGTTGGTGGGGTTGACCTGGGTCAGTTCTTTGCAGTTCTGGCCGTGTTGATGCAGCTCAAAGAAAGAGGCTGGGCAAAGGAGTTGCCCGTGGGACCCTATCAGCACTTCGTAATGGAAGGTAAACTCCAGGATGTCCATTTTCCACTTCTACCTGCTTCTGAAATCATAATCCCCTCAAGGAATTCACTGAGGAGTTCAAAGAGAAAGGAGTAGTTACGGCTCTTACAGATTGATGCAAACTGCTGTAACTCATTTTACATCAACTAAGCCACAATCTGTCCCAGTTACAAATGTTCTATGCCAGGCAGTGCCGGTAGGGAAGGAGTTTGTTAGAATAAATGGAACAGGAGCTGATGTACCAAAAAGAGAAGTGCTCATGTCCTGCCCAGGGATCTGTTGAGAGCAGTGGACCTGTGTGAAGATGAGCACACAAAGTTCTCCCCAACCTGACAAAGTTCAGACTTTTTTCACTGCAGCCGCCTGAAAGTATTTGAAGAAGATGGGAGTATGTTGGTCAGAAAATGCTGACTCACTGAAACCTCCCTTGGAAAAAGGCCAATTACAGAAAACTTGCTGTTTGTACATTAAAAAAGGTTGGGAAAAAACTGGAAATTATGAGATGCCCCATTTAATGCTTTCAGAACAAACTCCCTCAAATCTGGGAGGGTAAAAGGGGTGACATGGTTTTAGATGTAGATTTTTCTTTTATATTTTGGAATATTTCAGTGGGAAGACAGAAGTAAAGGTTCTTTTTGCCCTATTAATTATTTCAGACAGCCTGCTCTGATTTTTACTAAAAGCAGAAAGTGTTCACGCCTTTGACTTTCCCTCTCCACGTGAGTGGGAGAGGAATAGGAGAAATAGCCCTGACTGTGATTGGAAATGTCCTTCCTGCTTGGCTCTCCCTCTCACCTGGGTAAGTAACCAGGTCCAGGATTGATGAAAGCTGACAAGAAAAATGGAAAGGGACTATTTACAAGGGGCTGGAGTGACAGGCAAGGGGGAATGGCTTCCCACTGACAGAGAGTGGGTTTAGACATTCAGAAGAAATTCTTCCCTGTGAGGATGGTGAGGCCCTGGCACAGACCGCCCGGAGAAGCTGTGGCTGCCGCATCCCTGGAAGCTCTCGCCGCGTACAGAAAGGACTACAACACCCAGGCAGTGACCGATCCCCGTCAGCCGCTCGGGCACAGCGCTTCCGTGCCGAGCCAGCCCAGTCTGCCAAAGGCTCCGATTTCCTAAGGCTGAGCCACCGTTGGGATTCATCCCAGCACAGCCTCGCTCGCTGGTCTCTGACTCATCCCGCCCCTCTGACGTCCGAGGGTCTCCTCCCGCACGAGGATTATCGCTGTGTCCGGGCTGCGTCATCCCCGATCCCGCCGGGAGCCGGGGACGCGCTCTGCGCGCCGGCCCTTCCCGAGGCGCGGCTCTCGCAGCCCTTCCCGCGGGGTCACGGACCGGGGCAGCGGCTGCCGGCTGCTGAGGAGGGCATTTAGCTCGCTTTTCTTCACTTGGTGCCCGTAAGGCTCCGGGACCCTTGCTGTGCTACAAGGAAAGCGGCAAGAGGGAATTTCTGGTTACTTTTCAAGCTGTGCCAAACAGAAATGTATTACAGGCAACGTCAAACTGTAATTGTTAAACTGGAAATTAGATGGGAAACCGTGATAAAAAATGAAAACCTGCTACGATAGTAACAATTAGATATATTTGCTGTTTTGTACAGAAACCACTTTTTGTCTTGGCTACATCATGCCCTCCCCCGAGAAGCAAACATGCTATGATTCAGTTCCTGAGGCTGGTGTAAACTGTCCCGGCTGCCTTGTTCCAAGGGAAGCATCCGTGCTTGGTGTGCAGCTGAGGATCTGCCCCCTCTTTCATTCATCCTAACAGCTGGACGGTGAATGTTTCACATGCAAAAGAGTCAGGGCCGGTTCCTGTGCCTGTATAAGGCCCTTCTTGGGCAGTTTCACCCAGACTTCAGAGACACTCCTGCCCAAATGCTTATTTGGGTTTTGCAGTTGGGTCAACCCCGGAAACAAAGGTAGCTACTTTTCTGTACAGATTTAGCCTAACTTGTATCTATGGATCTAAAGGCTGGAGGAGAGCTGCTGAAATAGGAGTGACCTCCATGGAAGGCATTACAAGCCCCCAGAAAAAAACACCCAGGGCCTGCCTTGCTCCTCTGTTGCATGCACAGTGTTGTTGCAGTTTGCACTGCCCCTTCTCCTCTGCTTGTTTTCTCCATCTCAGGGAAGTGCTGCCTGCACTCTCCCTCTTGGGTTCATGTGCCCAAGCTCCTCTTCTAATGGAGGGTTAAAGTAGCCAGAGATGAGAGGAGAGGAGAGAGCACCAGCTAATTAAGAGCAGTGGCAGTGGCAGCATGGGATGCTGACAGGCACTATCAGACTGCCTGGGACAGCCTGTGCCAAACTGCCTGGGCTCCTGCACTCATGGATGCACCAGCGTTCCAAAGCCTTGTGTGAAAGCTTTTCTTTGCTGGAATAGGATTTGCCAGATGTGGAGGTGAGGCTCAAAGCGCACCAAGGAAATGTGTGCGTTTTGTTCTCCTGACTGAGGTCTGGAACTTCTAGACACAACGTACTCTGGTACAGAAGTGCTGGCACAGGGAAGGCTGCAGCTACCTGGGGATTGCATGGGCTCGTTGAATGTTGGCTCCCAGGTGGGGCCGGCCCAATGGTTCTCATCACTGTGTGCATTAAGAGATTATGGCCTTGGGGGTCAGCAAGACATCACTGACTTTTTGTTTGCCACTAATTTTTTTGGCAAAAAAAATGAAATAAAGTCCCCCACATAAGCTCATCATGTCACAAACTTCCCTGGCTAGTGAGGTGGAAGCAGCAGTGGGTCTGGCACTGCTGGCAGGCCTTGCACCTGGCAGCATCAAGTAGGAATCCTGACAAATGCCATGCAACAAATGCAGTGACAATCCCAGCAACGTGTCCCATGTGCTGCAGTGTCTCCTCATGCATTTCACTGCACAGTTTCTGCATTTCTCAGCTGAAATCAGCTGCTGTGTCGAGGATTTTGGCAGTGCACCCCAGGAGGGGATCTCTGGGGCAGGGCAACATCCTACAGCTGGACACCAGCACCCATAGATCATCACAGAACGGTTTGGGTTGGAAGGGACCTTAAAGATCACTCAGTTCCAGCCCCTGCCATGGGCAGGGATGCAGTAGCAATGTGCCACTTTGCTGCTTTGACTTAAGGCAGGCAGGCAGCTCACATGTTAGGGGTGACATTTTCCTTCTTTTAGTGTCTCCAATCTGTGCCAGCCCTCATTTCTCCCACTCATGTCATCCTGCCCATAATGTTTCACAAGACCTGTCCTAATTTTTCTCACAGAATTTGCCAGATGAGAAATAAATAAAGACATGAGAGTTTGTTCCCTGAGTCAGGCAATCACTTCATGGCCCAGGAAATAAGGATGCAAAGTAAGAGTCAGGGAGGGGATCTGTCTCAGAGGCACTGGGGCAATGCTGTCTTCAAAACAAGCATTTCCCAGGCTTTCTTCTGGGGCTAAAACTCTGAGACAAAAAGAAACCAACAGCGTAACTTCTGCCATTGGCAGGTTTTCCTCTTCCAAGGTCAGCTATGATTACATTTGGAGAGTGCTTTGCTCTTCTTGGCAGTTTTGGCTATTGCTGCCATACGTACAAGGGACCATCTGGAAATCTGTTCCCAGCTTTAGCAAGTGTTGACGGGGAGTTCTGTTCACTGGGCCCATCTTTGCTTGCTGGCTGCAGCAGCTCCGCATTGAGCACACTTGGGCTCCCCCTCCTATGCCCAACAAAGGCAGGGTCTGGGTCCAACCCCGTGTCAGGGTGTGCACAAAGCCTTTGAGCCTCCCCAGGAATTCCCACCCTCTTTTAGTTGCAGGCTTTGGGGTGGTTCTGGCTTTTGGGATGTTTGTTTTCTCATCTTTTCTTACCTCTTCTGGCTCTTGAGCTCAGGTTTTGTTTTATGTGTTCAGGAGTACAGGAGTGTGTTTCATTTTCCAGATTAGAAAATGCTCAGAGGTATAATCAGGTCCTTCCACAGTATTTAATTATCCATAATTAAAGGCATCTACACAAAGCAGCAGATTTTCAAAGACTATTCTTGTGTTACATTGCTAATGAATTAAGTAATTAATTGGCATTGAAAAAATACAATAAGAAACATCTATCTTTTAAAGTAAAGCATTTTTTAGGGGTTTTATAAAATCATTAACTCCTATCAGGTCAGTAGCTGTTCTAATGTCTAAATCCCCCTTCTGGCTTTAAAAAGAATTTCTAAAGCACAAAATGAACACAGGAAAAACAAGGCAGGGAATACTAGCTGAAGAGCATGGGAACACTCAGAAGTGGGGAATTTTTGGAAGTCATTGTCCATCACTTTGCCACTCTGTCCCACAGTTCCTTCCCTCTGCCAATAAGGTGTGAACCAATTCCCATCGCACTGAGAAGGCAGTTTGCAGCCTCAAACCTTCCTGTTGCTACAAGTTAAATACTGTTTTCTTCTGGGTTTAGTTTGAATAACCTTCATCCCTTCACGAGTCCCCACTGCCTCTGTGCCTCAGTTTGCCTAGCGCACTTCCCTGTCCCAGGGGAATGTGTGAGCATAATGGGTTGTGAGCCCTTCACATCCTGTGGTGCCACTGAGACCAGAGGGTGAGCAAGAGTTTCACCTAGGAATTAGGTAATAAAAACAGACTGCAGAGAGAGGTGACGAAGCATTTGGGAAGTTTGGGCAGGAGGGATGCAGAACCACATATATCCACCACATTTTTTCCCCCAGCTTTTCATCATTCCCAGCTGTTACCTTACAGAGTAACTGTCCTGTCCCAGCACATCAGCACAATATCACATCTGCCAGAGTATAAAGCCCACATGTGCTGTGGTTACTTACACCTTTTGTGGTAACACCCAGAATCATTAGCACAGGGAAGGACCATCCTTTTTCCATTGGATGATTTCATTAAATGCAACTGTTCCCATGCAAAACCTGCACCTCTCATTTTATTTCTATCACTAGCCAGACTCTTTGCATGGAAAAGCATCCTGGAAATGCCATGGATACTGTTAAATTCAGGTAGTGGAATGGGAAGAGCAAAACCTGGGACAAAACATGGATTACAGCTGCTTCTGCAGCTGCTGGAGAAATCAGGACAGGTCCCAGCAGAAGTGTTCAGGAGCCTGCTTATTCCAGAAGCACCAACATCTGCTCATCTTTTCTGTCCATCAGACTGAGGTGTGCCCGTCCTTGCAGTGCTTTGCTCTCCCCATGTGTGTCCTCAAGATCGATCCATCCATCCTGCACTGCCCCTTCCATCCCCTCCTCCTCCTCCTGTTTCCCCAGGAGGTGCAGATATTGGCACAGCAGTGCCTTGTCCTGTCTCTCTAATACCAGGCTTAATGGCTGGGCTGGGGTCAGGGAAGATGTTTTCCCGATTTTCCTTTTCTGTGCCACAGGCAGGTAAGCAAATTCCCCAAATAAACTAAAAAGTTCTGTTTCTGCCATTGCAGTTATTCCCTTTCTACAGGTAATCAATCATTTGTATGGATTTGCATAGAAATGAGAGCTTTGCCACTGCAGCCTGACCTAAATTTATAGGGATGAAAACAGGCAAATCCAAAGGCTGATACTGTTAAACACCCTCCGGAAGATCCATCCTTTGACTGGAAGGGGAACCTTTGCTGACTGACTTAGACTTTTAACATTAAATTCCCCATTCACTTGGGTCTTACCTGCCCATGGGTGTCATTTCTGTGTCCATCATCACAGAGGCCAGGAGGATGAGAATTGTGGTGGAGACTGTGGAGGCAAGGGAGATGGGAATGGTGATAAAGGCAGCAGGAGATGGGTTCTGCTCAAAGTCAGCAGCAGAAAACCAACAACTCAAACTCAAGCCAAGTGCAGAGCAGAATGAAATAGTTTCCGCAGCAACTCCTTTTCCCTTACAGGGAAAGTTTTATCTTTGGTTTGAAATCACATTTTTTAACACAATCCCACATTCAAAACCATCATCAGAAAAATCTGTCACCAGGTGGGAAACACAGGTGGGACCATGCTGGTGCCCTCAAAGCATCATCTTCTTGCCGTGATGGCAGAAAGGCCTGAGGGCATTTTTCCATCAATTGACCCCATCCCACAGGGATCTGGACTGCAGTGGAGCTGTTTTCCAGACAGGAGCTGGAGGTTCATCCCAAGCATGTGGTTCCCCACAACTCAGGAAACTCCTGTTGCCTTGGCAGGGCGTTTGTGCCAACAGGCACCGATCGCTGCTGCAGCGTCACCCGGCGCTGGATTGGGTTTGCAGCACACTTCACCTCTAAAGGAGCAACTCAGACAAATGTGTAGCAATCCTGGTTCTTCCCTACACCTTTTTGCTCCTGTTTGATACAAAATGAGCCCAGTCACAGTTTCCATTTCATTTATGACTGATCTGAAAAAAATCCTCACCCCATAAAACATCCCACAGCTGTAGTGACCAAGTTAGATTCAATTCTGGCTTTATATTGAGTTGACATGCAGCCAGCTCTCTTCCATACATCATCTGTGATTGCAGTTAAGCATGAAATACTGTTTTAATTCTTACACCAAATGTGGGGGGTTTTTTCTGAAGAAAAAAAGACATAAAAATGTTAAAGTGGGCCATAAAAATCATTATATTTTCACATGAAGCGCAACCAAGAGGTGAATAAGCTAGCTAAACGCTCACAAGACCCAGAGAAAAGGTCCTGTTTGTTATTCTTTTGTTGTTAACCTTTGCCTTTGAATGGGGATACCTGGGCAGGGACCACAGGCCTGCTGCTTTGGCACCCAGGGGCTGTTTGGGCCCTTACATCCCTAGATCAGGGTGTCCTCCCACTCCTGCATGGACCAGGAGCTGTGGCTGCCTGTGAGAGCTGCTGCTCCCCAACTGTGTCCCAGTGTCCCTGGGAGCTGCCCAGAGCACTGCAGGGTGAGCACCCAGCCAAGTCCCTGGATGAGTTTGCTGCTCTGCATCCCAATTCCACTCTTGGGAAATACTGGCCACAAGGGCACAGTCACCGGGACTGAGCCTGTCCCATGGCACGCGTTGTTCCGTGGCTGCGCCTGGGACCTGAGCCAGCGAGGTGAAGGCAGCACAAACACAACAGCACATTATACATGCATTTATATTGTAATTTTTTTCTTCACTTAAAGGTTTAGTCTCTGAAAGGTCCAACTTTTCCTTCCTTTGGCTGTTGAATTTACTAGTAACATTGTTAGCTGATGCAGTAGTTTAATGGTGGTTTTATTAACTGATTTATTTTAAATTAATCTATTTTATACCAGCTCAAAGAGAAACACCTCACCTTATTTGCCATGTTTGAACCTTTAAAAAATGAATGTGCCTTCAGTGCTGCTGGAATTCGTTTTGGGAAATATCTATTTATACAACTTTTTGAAAGCCTATTACTTACCTGAAAGGTTTAAATTACCTCAGAGTAGCTTTCATTGCCCACAATTACAATCTACATGTATTCAAAAAAAAAACTATGGTGTTCTCCCAAAGTTTTATGCTGTCTTCAAAAAGACTTTTAAGAGCTAATCCTGTTTGTTAGCTCAGGTAAGTGTTGAAACACACATTTCTCCCTTAATAGATGGTTACTGCTGCCTTTGAGGTGTTACTGTTTTCCTTCTCCAGCTCAGAGTGTGCACAGTAAAATCTGATTCAGAAAACTTGCTTTGGATGCACAGTTCCTGCCTCTGCAATGCTGGGCCCTTTGCCTTTGCAGCTTTTTACCATACGCTAAACTTTCCAGTGCTGATTACAGTATTTGCACACATAGATCCTTTTAAAATGAAGAGGAATTTGGTATATAAATCCCATAGGTGACTTTGAAAATGCCAACCTGCATTTTACACTAAAAGGAGGGGGGAAAGCCGTGGATTTACAGCTGAGTCTGAAGCACTGGGAGTTGCTCTTCTGCTGTCTGGGAGCTGATCCATGTGCTAGCTCCTCCAGCCAGGTGAAATCTCCTTGGTTTCACTTCAAGGCTGCCCCCATTCGGGTGTTTGAGTCAGCAGAGTGAATAAAGGGTTATGAATTTGATATCTGTTCATTTGCAGTGCAGCAGTGCCTAACCCTGCTGGCCAACAGTCCATAACCCACAAATGGGTTAGAAACCCTGTAAAATGGGCAAACTGGGGCTGGAGGTTTTGCAGGGAGCTCAAAGTGCACTTGGATATGCTCCCAGCTTTGATTTTGGTGCACTTGGGATCAGAAACAGAGGGGCTGGGTGCACGGGACTGGGGGAAATGTCCATGTGGGGAAGGCAGATACCATCATCTAAAGCAGTGGGAAACGTACATGTTTTTGTAGTGTGCCCAGATCATGAGCTTTGCTCCACCATCTCCATGCTGCCTTCCCCGAGTGAGCTGTGCCAAAGGTCCGATCCAGAGCTCTGCTGCCTTGGCATGGGCAGTGCCTGGGGAAGGGCGTGTTGGACACGACCATCTGAAAGACATCAGACATCAGAAGCTGTGGCTGCTCCATCCCTGGAAGTGTCCGAGGCCAGACTGGATGGGGCTTGGAGCAGTCTGGTCCAGCAGAAGGTGTCCCTGTCCATGGCAGAGGGTGGAGCTGGATGAGCTTTAAGGTCCCTTCCAACTCAAACCATTCTGGGACTCTGTGCTCAACCTTGGGCTTGGTCCCCTGTTGTCCTGCTCATCCCACAAGCACAGAGGATGAAGAGTGGAGTGGGGCTGTAATTTTCAGCTGGTACATTTTAGCTGTGGAAGGATCGCTGTCGTCATTTGTCTTGGTGAGGGATGGTGTCCAGCCTGTCCGTGGAGCTGGGATCGGTATTGGCGCCCACGGACGTCACTGCTCCCAAACAGACGGCTTTTAAATTGCACCCATAGATCTTCCCTGCACCAAAACATCCCTGCTCCAGTATTTAGTGATGCCTGAAGTTATGTCTCCACATCAAATTAAGTAACTGTGCTATCAATAAGGAGGAGTAATGCGGTGTATTCCCTTCTGGATGTCTCCCTGTCCCTCATTTGTTTGCTGCTGCTGATTAAGATGGATAATGAGCCATCAGTATTTTTCTAACTGCGGTACAAAGCAGTGAGGCCTAAATCAGTCTCTGTCACTGGGCGTCAGCCCGTAATTTAAGGAACTCGAATGGGCCCCCTGCATTCATTAGACTCCAAGGCAGTAGATACTTGGGACTGTCTGAGCAAAGCCTGGATGATGTGACCATCTCAGTGTGAGGAGAGCCAGGAGGGGATGTGGGACCGCCAGGAGGGGATGTGGGACCACCAGGAGGTCCCTGTCCCGCTGGGCTGGGTGGGAGCTGCTGCTGTGTTATAATTCCTTTATTGTGCGGCTGCATCACTGGCAGAAATCAGTGGAACAGCTCCCATTGCCCTGAATTAAACTTTTCACCTCCCCCTTGCCTTTTCAATGCATTCCTTCTAATGATGGAGGGCTGGCTTGGAGTGAGCAACTTGGATTTAATTTGGACAAGGATACTGCAGATATATATGTATATATATATGTATTTTTTTTTTTTTTAATGCAGAGTTTAAATAACTTCTAGGCATCTTCAGGCATCCAGTAATGTGAATTATGGCTGGAAAAATCTCTCCTGTAAATAGGCGGTACTTGAGAAGGGCTGTTAACATTGTCTTGTGAGCAGTGAAGAATGCAGGAAGGATGGAAAAGAGCTGCAGATCAGCTTCAGAGGAGAATTCTTCTAGGCAGTGGTGCACACGATTGAAAGCTCATGGATGTCTAGAAGGTACCACCAGATGACTCCAGGAGCTGTTAGCCAGAGCCAGCAAGGTTTGTCCACAAAGGGAAAAAGAAGAGGCTCTGATTTTGCAACATTTTACAGAATAAAGTGAAACTGAGGGCATTTATTGGAGGTGCCATCTCTCCGTGGGTGGCTAGACAAGGTGGCAAAGGCAGAGTGAACCTTCCATCTTGGGGTCACCTCGAGGAGGAGACACTTGTTACCACAGCTGGGAGCCACAGACTGAAAGGACAAGGGGAAATGGTGTTAAACTGACAGAGGGCAAGACTTCCTTTTGGTGTTTTAAAATATCAACAGCAATCCAAAAAAGGGGAAGAGAGCAATTCCTGAGCTTTTGAATGGCAGGGGGTTGGAAGGCTGCTGGAGCCACCACTGGCTCACTGGAGGGAGGTTTAATTTGTGGCACTCGGGCTGGCGTGGGTTGGTAGATTCAGTTCCTAGTCCCTCCTGAAAACGGAGCAGCATCCAGATTTTATTGAGGGGGCAGATGATGCATTGATGCAGCCTCTGCATCACATGAGGGCTCTCTGCTGCCTGAGAGGGTGAGCAGGCTGAGAAGGGGCTTCCAGACCTGGTGGTGATCAGGATGGGGACACTGACCTGAAGCGGTCTCATTTCCAGCCCTGCAGGAGTCTCTGTGCAGGTTGGGTGTTCGGGTGGCGATGGTCCAGGGGGTTCTTTTCCCCTGGTGTTTGTGCTGGGAGGAGCTTTGTCCTCTGTAGGCTGGAGGACATGGACATCACCTGCAGGAGCAGGGAGCAGCAGAGCCACAGCACAGTGCTGTCCCTCCTGCCACCACCGAGAAGTGGCAGACAGGGACCAGCACTGGGTGTTACCGGGGCGTGAACTCACTGCCTCACATCACGGGGTCATGGCAGCCCCATTTCCAGTTCACCCTCATACTTCAGCCGTGCTCCGAGCCAGGATCTCTAGCTCTGGCCCCTTTCTAACCCAATAAAGCTCAAGTGTTGTTTTCTTTGGGTGGGGTTTTCAGCTGCCCCTGCAGAGCATCGCCAGATTTAATTTTCAGCAAGGCAAAGCTCAGCATCGCCAGCTGATTTCTTTGTCTCACCTCCGGTTTCGCCCGCTGCCTCCTCCTTCCTCCAGAGAGAGGGGGGCTGGCACTCTCCATATCAGGCAGTAGAAACAAGACTTCTTCCCTCCCCAACTCGTTAATTAAAGCCACAAATTGAGCTCTTTGCTTGCAATCTGAAGTGATCACATAAATAGCATTGGCAGAGCTAAATGAACATTTGAAAAGATCCCGCAGGATCAGCAGAGAAGAGCAGTGTTAACCTCCAGAAACAGAGGCCATCATTAAAAACAAATCCTTTCCTTCTGAGCACAGAGTTCAGCCTGAACATGGAAAAAGTCCCAAGATGCAGGCAACAGGCAATTTCTTGCCTCCGTGACAGAACCTGGGGATTCTGCTGTGTTTTTCCTCTTTTTTTTTGGGGGGGGGGATCCATGAGCATCCTTGTGTGGATTCCAAGTGTCATCCTCATTTGATTGGTGCTTTGCAAGGGGTTGTTTCAGCACCAGACACCAGTGCTGGAGACTGCATGGCTTGTGGTGTGGGATGGTCATGTGAAGCCTGGGAGAGGCCTGTTTTGTGGAGAGGAAGATCTGCCTTCCCACTGGGAAGACACTTGGCCGTGCTCAGTAGAAACACTTCCCCTAGGCCAACGCACACTGCCAGCAGAAAACCTGCACACCCAGTTGTGTTCGTGGTCAAGCTCCAAAAGCAAAGTCATCGAGCCTCATTCAGCTGAGTGAGTGTCCAGGGGAATGTTTCAGGATGTATCCATTCCTAAATACTGTCAGGAAACACCACAGTTTTCCACTTATCCCTTGCAACTTTAACTGTGGGGAACACCACTTGGGAGCCTGAGGGATGGCTGCTGAATTGAGCTGCTGTTTAGAAGCTGTCTTAACTAGGCAGATAAGCATAGCCATCAGCACCTCTCTCCTTGATGGAATCCATTGACTGAATAAGCCATATTCTCCTGGAGTCAGCTTTAATATTTCCTAAAGGGATGGGGAGGCTTTCAAAGAAGTGGCAGGAGACATATTTAACTGAGGGGAAACTACCACTCTTGCTGAAATCAGAGGTTGCACAATGAGAAGTTGTGGTTGAGATGATGAGCTTTGTCTGGGGCAAGATGCTATTCAGGGCACATCTGAATATCACAGTTGGCCTGAAGTGATCTGTGCTTGCTGTTTGATTAACATTTGATTTCCTTTTATTGCTTCTCTGCACACACAAAGCTAAATTCAGAGCTGCTGAAAGCCACGGGCAGAGCTGCTGAGTTCAGTAAAACCCATCTGAGGAGTCACAGGGAGCTGGGGGGATGCTGCTGTTCAGCACCGAGTGACTCCAAGGCATCAGGTCATGGTGTTGGAGAGAGCCTGACCCTCGAATTCCCTCCAGAACAGGGGTGCAGTGGAGCAGGGGCATCACCCAGGTACCTGATCTTCAGCAGATGGTTGCAGAATTTTCCATCATTCTCCCCAAACAACAAACGAAATATGATTTTTTTACATCTCTCCCATCAAACCAGCATCTGAATGTCCCTAATATATCTCCATAAAAATCTTCACAGCTGTTCTAGCAAACAGCCTGGAGTGCTGCGGGCTTTTATGAGTATTAACTATGTTAGGCAAAGCAAATCTCACAATTACACTGTCTGTGGGAGCAGCAAACCTCTCCCATCAGTCTCCCTGAGCAAGGAAAAAGGGTGATTAGTGTCCTGTTAACATCACAGCCGTGGTTTAAGATGCTTTTACCAAGAGCAGGACGACAGCCCTTGCCCAAAGCAGCTTCTTGTTCCTGCTGCTATTATCATAAGTAACCTGATGTGCTTGACATGTCATCAAATGCTTCTGAGCAGCGTCTTCCTTTGAATAGTAATTTAAAAACTCCACACTGCTGTTCTGTGTCATTCTTTGGGTGTTTGTTTTGGCATTGATTTGGCAGATCCTGGTCTCACCCAGTTCCTCCAAGCAGCCGCGGTGGGAAAAGCTCAGGCCAGTCCTCGGCAGCGCTGGGTGGGGACACTGAGCTTTTGAAATGTTGGGAGGGAAAAAGAATATTAGAAAATTTAAAAGAGTCTGTTTAGTTCTGCTACAGAGAAAAAAAATAAGACTTGGTTTCTTGCTGTGGGCTCTGGTTGTGGCTTTAGGGGCTGCAGCCCCTCCAAGGCACATGGCACAGCCACACAGATCCCCAGGTGCTGGAGCTTATCTCCACCAGTAGCTGCCAGCTCTATAAATCCCAAAGGTTCTGGAAAACTCCCTGATGACTTGTGCCATGGCACAGAAAATGCCACTTGGCTGGAGCATATTTTCACCTAAATTCCAGCAGTGCAGGGTCCCTCTCTGAGTGCCTCTCTTGTGCCTCTGCCATGGGTGCAATGCTCGCTGCATCCCAGTTTGGACAAATAGGATCCAGTTCTCCAGTGTGAAGGTGGGAGAAGTATAAATGGGGAAAAAAAAGGGGTGGGGGGAGAGGCTGGTTGATAGTGATTGTGCTGGAAAACTGGATTTCAGGCAATGGGAATTTAAGTTGAATTGTCACAAATGCAGTGTGGAAATTTTGCCTTCTGTTAGAAATTCACATTTCTGTAGGGATGGGGATAGCAGCAGGAGAGAGAGGATGCAATAAAGCTCCATCCAGCTCACTGTGGTGAGCAAAAGAAACCATTTCACTCAGGCTATTTTGAGAGAGTGCTGGGAAAGAAAAGGTCCAGAGCAGTGGCAGTGTTGGCCCAGATTAAAAGTACTAAAGTCTGACAGGAGAGGGGCAGAACATCCCACAGGAGGGCAGATGTCAGTAGAGCCCCAAGCCATGTTTTCCTCCATTTTGCTAAAAGCCAAGAAGAAAGAAAACATACCCAATTGCTGTAATTTTTCCCTCAGTTCAGGCTCTGACTACAGCTCCTTCCTTGGGTGTGCCCAGGTGACCCTGGCCAGCCCAGGGATGCTCGGTGCTGCACCAGCGAGGGCTGGTCTGGCAGTCCTGTGATTTATCCCAAATAGCTGTCATTTTCCCCCTTTCCCTTGCCCAGCCCCTTTGGGGCAGTGGCAGTATCCCAAGGATTTTCTGTTAGACACAGAGGTGCTTGCCAGGTCCTTCCAGGCTCAACAGGGATCAGATGGGCATATCGTTAGTGTTTAATTACAGATTTGCAGAGTTGCCCCATGTCCTTGGCCGGGCCAGGGACATTGCTGTGCTGCTGTCCTTGGAATAAGGGATCCCCTCTCCAACAGGGACCTCAGAGATGCAGGTGATTTTTTTAGCACATCCCCCTCATCCATCCCCTCTTTTCATCACAGTGTCTGCTTTCTGCTCCTCCCTGTCCTGGGACAGGAACATTAATGAAGGGTATTTACTGATTATTTTATTTCCATATGACCCACCTGGGGAAGCTCAGGAGGGAGAAGAGACCTGGGGCTGCTGGGAGGAGGAAGGGCAGCCAAAGAATGGACAGATAAGCAGGATGAAGGAAAAATAAGCTTTTGCCCAGTTGGCAGCACCCCATCAGCCAGTCCCAACACCATCACCCGTGACTGACCACAATCCCTGCACATTGGGGTGCCAAAATCCCATGAGGGAGGTGTTGGGTCCCCAAACCCTGTCTGGGAGGCAAAGTTGACTCACTTTTGAGTGAGCAAACCTGCTGGCTCCGTCACTGCCAGCCTCCCACCTGTTCTCAGCCCCTGGGATGGGCTGGCAGTGCTGTAAATCCAGACAAAGCTGTGTCTGGAGATGTGTGTGAGTGTCGAGGCAGCACTGGCCTCTCAAATCAAGTGCTTAACAGGCAGGGCAACAAGAGGGAAGATGATCTTCCCTTTCCTTGCCACCCTAATCTCCTGAGGAAGCTTTTTGTTTATATTACAATGAAAAGGAGTTTTTTTGCTCTATGAGCACAGAGCAGGCTGTTGCGTGGAGACTGCCCACCCTGGGCATCCCTGATGTCGGCAGGCAGTTGGAGCATCCCATTAACATGCCATCCCAGGCATTTATTTCAACTTCAAATACAGCTAGCTGCAGTTATGGGAATTTCCATGGCATTTGAACCCTGGGCATTTAACAGCAGCAGATAACCTGAGAGTGACATCCACGCTGGGCCATAAAACACTCCCACCCACCGGGCTCCAGGAAACAGAGAATTAAACCAGTGGTGAAGAGCACAGGCAGTGGCACAGGTAGCACAGGGACTCAAAGACTCTGGGAAAGTGTGACAACTTCAGTGGGTTGCCAGAGACATACCACAGTTGGGATCACAGCCTTTCCAACCAGGATGGTGTCTTCCAGACAGATGTCAACTTGGGAAATCTTCAGCTCGTGACTAAAACAGGTTATGACTTCTTTAACCTCATGCCTGCAGAGAAAAACACAGATACCACCTGTGCATATGCAGAGTTTGGCTGTTCTGTTCATGCTCTTGGCTGGTAGCTCCTGGCTTTAGAGTTCTTTCAAGTTTGGAATGGCTGAGGTTGGAGGGACTCTTTGGAGCTTGACCAGCTCAAAGCCCAGCTCAGAGCAGCCTTAAAACATCCCCACTCGCAGGGCTCCTTCACTGCTAGCAGCCCTGTGTCACCTGTGCTCTGGCTCAACAAGTGCAGCTGAATCTCCTTGTCTGGAGTAAAAGCCTGCTTCTTCCTGGAATCCTGATGGAATTCACATGCTGGCTGGGCCAAGGAGGAGGCAGCATGGAGAGGCACAGTGCTGCAGCCTGCCTTCCCAGGTGCTGCCCATGGAAGGAAGCAGCAGCCCTGGGGTACACCCTGTCACCCCAAATTCTGTCCAGGAGCCATCCAAGACATCTTGCTTAGGCCCTTCTGTCGTGGCCTCATGAAGATGGATGTGGAATGCTGCTGTAGAGCCACATTTGAAGGGGCCTTTAATGAAGGTGGGAGGGTTTTTAAATACAAGTAATACTCAGGCACCCTAAATTGTCTGGTTAAGCCCAGCCCTGACAAACTTGTGGCCTGTTCAACAAAGGGTCCTGAGGAGCATCTTACTGAAGTCAGGGCACTCATAAATAGCCTTCTGAGACTATAACACGTGGGATCCTGGCACTGGGCTGGCTACAGCTCAGCCTGTTTCCAGCCTCGTAGGAACCCTGTTTCCCTTTCAAACGGCCTTACACCTGAGACTTAAGGAACAACTTGCCCATGATTTCATGTCTGTAAACGCTCTCACCTTTGGAATGCACCTCATGCACTGGAGGCACAGATTAAAACCGGTGGCCAGCCGAGGGGTGACATTTCAGAGCAGCACTCGAGCCACAAAACACTTTTTAAATGTCTTTATGCTTCCCCAATGCCACTAATGCGACTGCCTTGAATTTTTTGTGTGTGCTGCTGTCTCTGACATTAATTCCAGGCACTAAGCAGTGAAGGAGGTAGGAGGGGAAGAGGAGAGAGCTTGCAGAGGGACAGATGGGCAATGGATATTTGTGGGGCTTTTATGAGGAGGAGGAAAGGGCTTTCAGATCCCTTCCAACCCAACCATTCTGTGACTGGGAAATAAGATCCTTGCTGACTTGCTGCTCAGCTTTGATATTGTGTAATAAAGAAGCCAAAAAAAAAAAAGGACCCAAAGCAATAACAAGCAGATTAAAGGAATTATCTTTGAGGAAAAAAACCCCAGCTTTTATCAGAAAGCTTATTTGAGAGGTGATGCCATAAATCATTTATGGTTAATAGCTCCAAGCTGGTGGGGGTCCTCAGGGTTACCTGGTGTTGGAGCATGGCTGCCAATGGCCCTAGGGGATGAATTGGCTCTGGTCCCTGCAGCTCTCTGCAGGCTCACCAGGCTGGAGCAGTGAAGGCTGGGCTGTATTCTCCTGCTTGTCCTCATGGTCTTGTTCATCTTGCAGTCAAAATTTAAAGAGAAAGAGGTACTAAACTAGTAGTCAACCAAGTAGAAAAAGCTGAGTGCAAATGCCATTTGTTCTAGGGACTGGGTGCAGAAACAGAGGAAAGTTTCAAGGCCTTTTTTTTCCCTTTAGTGCCTGAGTGCAACCAAAAAATGAGAGAAGGGATTGCTGTGGGTCCAAGGCTCAGCACTGAGCAAGGTGGGAGCATGCTGCAGATTTCAGCAGCGGCGGTGGTGTGGCCAGAGCGCAGCAAGGGGCTGGCGCTGGGTGCCCGCCTGTCCCAGGCTTAGAGCAGAGCTGCTGCCCCCAGTCCAAACACAGAGCATTTATCCTGTCACCCCCATGTGTTTCTGCAGGTCCCAACTGCTTCGCAGGCACCACGATAATTCCCGCAGGCATCGAGGTGAAGGTGGACGACTGCAACATCTGCCACTGCCACAACGGGGACTGGTGGAAGCCGGCGCAGTGCTCCAAGCGCGAGTGCCAGGGCAAGCAGGCTCTGTAGCAGCACCCCCGCCAACAACCCGCTCACGGTGGTGGTGATGATGCTGATGGTGGCGAAGGAACAACTTCGATGCTGCCCACACGTCCGACCTCCCGCCAGCTGCAGCAGGGTCACCAGCAAGCCCTGCGAGGGTGCCACATGAGCAGAGATCGGTACCTGCGGGGAAGGGTCTCCCTGTGCCCCCTGCAGCTCCTCTCCCGCTTTACTCACTCTGTACCCGGTGTCCAGGTGCCTGCTCTGCTGCTGCAATCACCAGTGCTTGGCGGGGACGCACTGCTGGGACTGGGGGAGGACAGCAGGAAAACAGCCCACGCACCTTCTTGGCCTGGAGATGCCTCTGAGGCGCCGATCGATTCACTGCTCTCACTTTCTACAGTGTGGATTGTGGGGTTTTTCACATTTATTTATTTGAGGGTTTTTTGCTATTGTGATTTTTTTTTTTAAAGCCTCTTCCTAAGCTGGGATCATCGGGACAATACAGCTATGAGTGGAGCAATAGATGGAGCATTTTTATTGTGTCTGTAAGCGCAGGTAGCACTAAGGACAGGAGGGAGGTAGAAATTAAAAGGGATGGGGGGTTAAAAAAAAACCCAACTGGAATGTAACCTGCCACAGGACCGAGGTAGATGCACAGGTATAGACCGGGCAGCCAAGACACAAAGCTGTATCTGTGTTACACTTTCTCCACTGAGTGGGGACAATAAAGTCGAAGACACCTACACAGTCACCGTGACCTTGATGGGAGCAGAGCCCACAGCAGCTGCATGGGCAGGCTGGGGCAGCCAACCAGAAGGTGCTCCATGAAAGCAACGTCTGACCTGGCTTGTCTGTGTGTGATTCCTGGCTGGGGCAGCAGGGGTGGAGCAGAGGGAAGAGGGCCCCACCTGTTCCTGGTTCTCAGGCTGAGCATGTGTTCACCTACCTTGTCCCATCCCGAGGCTGCTCTTGCTGGAGCCAAGGGCAGTGTTTCATTGCTTTCAGCGACAGCAAGTCACCATTTAAATATGGAATCACCCCACTCTGGAGTTTTCCAGGAATGTCCCATGGCTGTGGCAGCACTAAACTGGCTCAGCTGGCAGGTAAGACCCTTTGGTACAGCGGGAAGGAGCTGCCCTGGCTCTCTCTGGGAGCATCCACACTGCTGAAGATAAAGCAAGCCACAGTGCAGCAGGGCTGGGCTGGGCTCCTGGTGAGTGCTCTCTCTTAAAAGCAGCTGCTCTCTGTGCCTGCCTGCCAGGAGCAGAGGTCCCCATGTACCCCCAGCAGCCAAGGGTCCCCATCGGGCTTTCCAGCACTGGTACCTCCTGCTTTCTCAGGCTGCAGCTTCCAAGCGATACTGTGAAAGAAAAGCCACCAATGTCAGCTCTCTGCCCTGCCTGCCCAGGTGAGCGCAGGGGCCTTTCCCATCACTGTCCACGCTTGGTTCCCTGCTTTTTGGTCCAGGTCATGATGGTGGTGGTGCTTATTTTGTTCAGAGCTCAGAGTCCAGTCCAGCACCTGCTCTAGACAGCAACAGCAGCAAATCCTCCCCACAGCATCCTCACAGAAGCAGATCAGCACATCGGGCTCGGTTTATACACACTGTTGCTTTTATACTTTTATTTCTTCCCCATTTTGGTGTTTTCCTGGAGGGCAGGAGTGGGAGGAGCACTTAGCACAGCAACTGCTGTCCTATGGCTGAGCACTGACTCCCTGCAGGCCGAGCTGGTACCATGAGAGATGTCATCACCACATTTCTTCGTAAGCTGTTGCCTGTCAATGACTATCCAGTTTCAAAACTTCAAACAATAGTGTGCCTGAAACTAGTGAGAAAAAAATCTGTAAAAATGGGAGGGAGGGGTCCTAGAAACAATATTTGATGTGTAAAAGACTATATTATTAAAAAATTATTTTGTTAAATATAAAGTGTGTGAACCAGCAAAAAAACCCCAAAATAATATATTTGTGGTGTATTTTACTCTGCTGATCATCAGCCCCTCAAGCTCCCAATTCCTCATCTCATCCCTTGCTCCAGTCCCTGTCTCTTCACAGTGTTGGTGAGTGCAGCTGGGGTGGGAAGAACAGGCTTGGAGCCTGGAAGTGGCCATGAGAATCCCATGGATGGGATGGGTTGCTCAGGGCGTGTCTCAGCAGGAACTCAGTACACCAGCTTTGCTTTGCCAAACCGGGATTCCCGTCTGGGGAGCTGCCATGGACGGACACGGCTCCCAGGCTCTCACTTTAACCCCCATCTGCTTTTGCCTTTTACTGGTGCCATTTTATATTTGATGCCATTTCCTGAACATGGAAATTTGCTTTCAGTTCACAAACCCCATTTGGTACCTCCAGATGCATCATTATTTACACTGATTAGTAGTTACTCTAATTAATTACAGCTTAATTACTGTAGTTAATGTTTGTACAGTGCTTGGAACAAGTACAGCACTATACGTGCCACATATTATTATTTTCTTCATTATTAATTAAGCACCATCTCCATTCCATGCTGTGCTACTTCATTATTTCCCAAGGAGTCACAGTAGCGCCCTTATTCCCACCCAGGAGTACTTTTCTCCCAGCTGCCACTGGGATGCTGTGGTGCTGGACTGGCATGGGAAGAGCAGTGGGATTGCTAAGGAACATGGGAATGCTCCGGTTTTTGCCCTTCACTCTTTCAGGGAACTTTGTCTAAAAACAAATGGGAAAAAGAGGCAGATGGAGGGGGACCCCCTGACCCCGCACAGGGAGCTGGGGCATGCTCCAGGTCACATGAGGGCAAGCCCTGCAGATCCCATCATGGGGGTGTCTGCAAGGTCTCCATGGCTCAGACTGTAGAAGGGGTCTGATTCCCCAAAATCCAGCAGTGTCAGACAGCATCCCACTGAAGGATCCCACAGCTCTCCCCAAGCACCAAGGCATCAGTGGAACATGGTCTGGGACCACAGGGAGAAGCGAAGGGCACAGATCATTTTCTAGGAACACTTCCACTGTTTATGTGGAAGAGTTGCCAGTCATAGGTGGGCAGTGTTTCCATAGCCCTGGGGTGCCAGTAGCCCCAAAAATCATTGCCACCAGCTCTGCTTCCCATCAGCCTCTCTCAGGCCAGGGTACATCCAGAACTGAATTCCCATCAGGCGCTCTCCAAGTACCCTCCAGAATTGCATCCTCATCCCAATCTCCTTTTTTTTAATGTTGTAGTTCATTTCTGCCTTTAATTAATCACAGCTCTGGGCCAGCCAGACCCATTAACTACTCTTCTCATTTAGACCTTTCAGAGATGCAGTTGCAGATGCAATTTAATTTGTTGACCCGTGATCGATAGCAATTAATACCATCTCTTTAATCTTGTTGAAAGGTTCATCTTGGGCTTCCAGAGGCTGCCAGCTGAAGGGAAAGGTGCCTGATACATATGTTATCAGATGGGGACATATGTTATCAGATGAGGGAGCTCAACCTCCTCTGTGGGCACCCTCCTCCCCGTGCCCCTGGGCTGGCACTCCTGAAAATACAACAGGTATTTGTGGGAGATGGAGAAGAGAAGGTGGATAAAGGCAAGGGAAGATGCTGAGGGGTAGAGAAGAGCAGGGGGCTTGGTAGGGCAGAAAGTAGGGGAAGGTAGAGTTGATGGGTTGGAAAAATGAGGGGAGATAGCAATGGGACAGCTTAGGAGATATGGCTAGTAAAGGGAGCCAAAAGGACTTGAACTGGGGCAAAAGAGCAGGTCAGAGAGGGGACAGCTCAGAGGCAACACCTTCAGCAGGAGCAACAGTGAATTTTGCAGAAGAAACAGACCCAGAGGCAGAAAAAGTCCTTGCTCTTGGGGTTCTTACACCCAAGCCTCACTGATGTGATGCCATGTTTTGCCCCCCAAATGCAGCAGCTGTGTACTTCTCCTCGCAGTGGGAAAGCCCATCCCAGGAGCATCACCTTTCCCTGTCCCCATTAATATGCCATTAGTCAAGATTGTTTTATAATTACAGAATTATTTCCTGCACACCCCAGGGGGACTGACTCGGCTCCGGAGCACAGCAGGGCAATGTCCTTCTCCCCCAGGAAGCTGCAAAGCACACTCCAAACCAAGCTAAGACTGTGGAAATCCTGAACTTTGGCTACTCTCCATCCTACCGGCGCTCCTGAGGCAGCAGCACCTAATGGCTTCAGTGGCAATAGTGAGCTGAGTGCCCCAGTGACCATCCCCTGGATGCCAGATCCACTGCAGCAACCCCTATCCAGCCTCAGCTCTGCTAGAGGTAAAAGCAAAGAGCAAATCCCAGGATTCCAGCACAGCAAGAGCAATAAAATGTTTCTCTTTGGTGGTTGTTAAAGGAGAAAGAGGGCCCATGTGGATATATGGCAAATGAATGCCCTTTACACAGCAAGAGGACATGGGTTTGCAACAGTAAGTCAATAGAGAAAATGAAAAACTTATCAAGAATCTACCTTCTGTGTGATGTGGAAGCTTAGCTTTTAAAACACAGGGGATGGAAGGCATGGAAAGGAAGTGCCTGTATTTAGACATAAGATCATAGATCATAGGATAAATAAAGTGCCTGTATTTAGGATCATAAAATGGTTTGGGTTGGAGCCTTTAAAGGGCCATCTAATATACCAAATGGATTTATTTGTGTTTGCAGATATACTTTGGGGTTTTTTTAAGAGAAAGTATCTTTTTACCATTACTAACTCCAGTACCTAAAAGAGCTCTGCTCTCAGAAGATGCCAGTTCATTCCCCCACTCAGCCCCACACAGACAAAGGGATAATCATGCTCTAGGAAATTGGAAGGAAAGACAAAACCCAACAAAAAAGCTAAGCCAGGCTCCTTTGGCATGGCACAGAATGAGATGGTGTCCCTGCCAGCACTGGCTGGTCTCATCCATGGGGACAGGACAGGTGATGGTTGCACCCATCTGCAGAGACAGCCTCATCTTTTGGGCAGGCAGCTGGGTCTTATCCATGGCTACTCAAGAGACAGACAAAGCCTCTCCTTTCTCAGGAGTTCCTGTCCTCTGACTATGCTGGCTCCTCTGGGGCCACAATTTCATAGAATCAGGGAATGGTGTGGGTTGGAAGGGACCTTAGAAATCCCCCCGTTCCACCCCCTGCCATGGGCAGGGACACCTTCCACCAGACCAGGCTGCTCCAAGCCCTGTCCAGCCTGGCCTTGGACATTTCCAGGGATGGGGCAGCCACAGCTTCTCTGGGCAACCTATGCCAGGGCCTCACCACCCTCACAGGGAAGAGATGTCTGCATTTAATTAATTAATTATTTTAATTAGTTATCTGCATCCCTGGGAGCTGCAAGCTGATATTTGCTTGGCACTGGGCTTCCCACAAAAGAAAGCAGGAGCGTGGGTATGGTAGCACCAAGTGACACACTCTGACAGTTTCAGGGCCTCCTTCCCAATGCAGCGTTCCCGGTTCCCGATCCTCAGCTCATGGAGCAGCCCTGGAGCTGTGACCTGTGCCTGAGCTTTTCTGCACATCACCCCATGCTGGTAGCCCAACCAGTCAGGTGAAAGGAGCCTTTCTGATGCTGGCATCAGATACAGGAGATGGTGATCTAGGGAAAGGATGGAGAGAGAGGAAGAGCAAGTGTGAGCTATTAAGACTTGTTTCAGTGGGACAAAGCAGGATTTCAGTAATAATTAATGCCGCTACTAAAGATCCTCATTTAGACTGTAAGGCATCTGGCACTGGGAAGGACACAGTGAAGGTACTTTTGGTCATTAAACACACACAATGTTCCATGCTGCTGTTCTCTTGACAGTGATAACCCATGAAAGGTTGAAGAGAAACCACCAGCCCACTCTCCCTCCCGGTTATGCATAGGGATTATCCTGTTACCCATAGGAATTGTCTCTTCAGGTACTCCAGCAGTGGCTTTGCTCTGTGTTTGGAGAAACAGCCAAATCCAAGCCTAGGGAGTTTGGGAAAAAAAAATCTTGTTAATCAGGAAGGCAAAACTCCAAGAAAGCAGGTGAAAAAGGGGGCTCCCCAGGCTTTACATAGTCCTTCCAAATTATGATCGTGGACTCACAGAATAGTTTGGGTTGGAAGGGACCTTTAAAGTCCATCTAATCCAACTCCCCTGCAATGAGCAGGGACACTTTCCATTAGACCAAGTTGCTCAGAGCTCCATCCAACCTGGCTTTGAATGTTTCCAGGGATGGGGCAGCCACCACCTCTCTGGGCAACCTGTGCCAGGGCCTCACCACGCTCATTGCAAAACCCATCTCCCTTATATCCAGTATAAACTCACCCTCCTCAGTGTAAAACCATCACCCCTTGTGCAGCAGGGCGAGATGATGAGTGGAGAATGCAGACAGGAGCATCCCACCACCAGCAGGCTGTGTCTTTTGCAGCTTCAGGTCCTACCCTAGACGACTTCGGGAAAGGCTGCAATAAAGCCAGGGTGAGGAGTTCAGCTGGCGTGCTGAAAAGTGTGGCCTGGAGTGTTTGTACCATCCCCAACACTGCCACCAAGAACTTGGCTAACGAACATCAGTTTGATTTAAGAGACAGGGAGCAGCAGTCATTGCTCTTTTCATTACTTACCTGACTTGGTGGATGCACGCTCTGCCTCGCTGAAACAGTTTTCTGGACTTCCTAGGGCCTCTTCCTATCATTTGGCTGTATTTGCCTTTTCTCTTTTTTTTTCCAAAGGACAAAAGCTTTGGGAAAGGGAAGAGATAAAAACATGAGGAAGTTGCTCTCCTGCAAATAATCCACTCCCATACACACTGAAAGGCTCGTTTTGCAGTCCATTAAGCTCAAGTTAATGCAGGTAGAGCATGTCTGGCAGAGAGGATGGTAAAGGTTTCGGGGTTTAATTTTACTCAGATGGAAAATCCTATACGTTCCTGGCTGGTGTCGACACTTCTGCAGCACAGCAAACAGGCCCCGCAGGAAGCATGAGGCCAAGGTTAAAGCACTTCTAAGTCAAGATACTGTGATACCCAAAGAAGCAATTTCCCATTGTATTGCGAATCTTCTCGCACTTTATTGGCCTGAATAGAAACTGTGAGCCAAAGGGGTGTGTGGGGACCCATTGGCACTGCAGATGGCTTTAAATTTCCCCTAACTTTCCCTGGATTCAAGGTTACCCTCCTGGCTGGCCGCAGCCCTGCGCACTTGGGCTAATTGCATTTGCAAACAAACAGCAGCACTGCCCCTTCCTGCCCCGCCAGCATCAAAGGAAAGCAAATGGAGACGTGCCTGGATAATGAAGTACGTTTGTCATCATGCCATGAAGCTCCATGAGATATTTAAGCCCTCCAAAAAAACATCCTAAATCCCACTGCCTTTGTCAGCAGCGTGAAAAACAATAAATGGAAGGAGGCACAGGTGCCTCAGGCAAGGGAGCAGGAGGCACTTAGGGAAAGGCAACCCTTAAAATCATGGCATGAGTGCCATGAGACCATGGGGTTTCCCTGCCTGCTCCCCTTGGGTGCTTCTGAGATGCAAGGCTGGTCTCCATCCAGCTGGAGCGTGGGGACCAAAGTACCATTTGCAGTCCCACTTCTCTGCATCCTTCTGGATTTGAGAAAGAAACAAACCAAATTCATCATTTCCTAGGCCAAAACTCCCCCAGTGTTTGCCTGCTGCCTGTGAGTGTGATGCCTTCTAGCAGAAATACAGGAATTTTTTTCTCTGAAACCATGTTAAGAGCAGAAACAAGAAATTCCAGAATGGAAGGCCAGATCCTGAAGGTTAGGTCAGCATAGAAATAGAAATTTAGGTGGATGCACACCTGAACTCCTGACCACTGAAGCATCCTCTGAAGGAGTCACCCCAGCAAGGGAAGTGTCACTGCCCAGGCTTGGCCCGCTGCACCTCTAACCTTGAGCAGGGCACAGAGAGGCTTTGAGAAATCCACCCACACCCCAGACTTGTTCTGTCATTTTGTCAGACACGCTCATCAAGTAGTGTTACCCAGCCAGGGCATTTGGCCTTAACTTTTGAGACTAAAAACACTCTTGAGAATAAAAGCACCTATAGAACATAACACATAGCAAAAATTTTGCTGCCTCCACATGCAGGGGCCACCAGTGGGCAACAGTGCTGGAGGGAAGCCTTAAGGCATCACAGCCTTTCTGTTACCTATGAAAAGAGAAACTGAGCAGGTTAGAAAATGTGAAAAGAAAGAAGCATGAAAACAACTGAGCCACATTCCCTTCAAACAGACTGAAATTTGGACCAGAACCTGCTCCTGGGAGAGGATGCAGGGGTAAAAACTGGCCTCATGGAAAATGCTACACCCAGCACCAACAACAGCAGGCATCTCTCCCCATTCCCAAGACATGATCTTGAAAGCTCCATTTCCCACAGGAAATTATTCCCATGGCAAGAGGCCACTCCATCTGATTTTCTCATATCTATTTGTATATCTATTTGTGATAAATGTATCTTAATCTACTGCTAGGTAATCTGCACCACCTCTCAGACCCTGGAACCCTGTGCCTTTTGCAGGCAGAAGTGACCTTGGTACTCTTCCAGGTGTTATTTGGATGCAGTGAGTGATACCAAAGTGACAACGGCTGGAAATGCAATATCGGGACAGATCACGCCAAAACCCAGAACAATTTAGTGATATTAAATTAGTGCACAGCCTCAAATTCCTAAAGAGAAGCAGCTGGTATAAAAGTGATGCAACTATCAAGGCAACACATTATGAGGTTTATTCTTGCTATTTTTTATTAACCAATTTGTCATCCTTGCGCCGCTGTGGAAATGCTGTGCGATAAAGGGCAAGGGTTCGCTCACCTGCAAAACAAGAGCTCTATGGCCTGGCCTGAAATAGATCATTTGCAATGACAACAAGTGCTGTTAAGAAAGTTTGGGGCTAGGAAATCGCAGGGAGCTGTGCTTCATGTCACTGCAAGAGAGCTAACTTTGGGGAGGAAAATGAAATGTTAACCAAAAAGCCATTTCCAAGAGAAATACTCCCTCTATACATCATCAAACTAATAAAAGTTACATGCAGTCATGTAACAGAAGGAAATTCTTCCTTCTCCTGGTCACAAATCATTTTAACCCCATTTTTTCATGTTCTCAGGCTCAGAACACAATTGCAGGCTTCTGTCAGCTTTGTTGGTGAATTTATACAGCTCTTTACTGCTCACCTATTTCTCATCTCGGTCTTTTTCATTAGTGAATCACAGAAGCATTAATTAACTCTTAAGAGGCAGATAGCAGGTTTGTTTTTTCTTCTCTGGATCACTGAATCAAAGGTGGGCCTGAGTTGTTCAGTTATAAGTGGAAATGCAGAAATGGAGAACAGCTACATTTCCAGGTTGTGCTTTACATAGCCAGCAGGAAACATTTTAACATAACATTTTATATGAAAAGAAGGGACCTAAAGAAGCATCCATTTCCAGAATAGGCCCAGCCTTTACCAGCTCTTCTGCAGATGCTTTACAAGTTCATTTTCTGTGGAAAATAAAACCTACTGCAGTGACTGATGAGGAACAGAGCGCTTTGGAAAACCTGACTCAAGGCATCAGGTTGCTGGCAGTCTCAGCAGCAAATGGAAGTCTGGAGATGGGGGCTGCTCTTTGGTCTTGGTGATTGAGGAGTGGAGGAGCTCTGGGCTGGACAGCCATGGTCCTGCACAGCTTCAGGCTCTGGGAAATGGAATGGCCTGGCTTGGAAGGGACCTTAAAGCCCATCTCGTCCCACCCCTGCCATGGACAGGGACACGTTCCACCAGACCTGGTTGCTCCAAGCCCTGTCCAGCCTGGCCTTGGACACTTCCAGGGATGGGGCAGCCACAGCTTCTCTGGACAACCTGTGCCAGGGCCTCACCAGAGAAGAATTTCTTCCCAACTCTCATCTAAACCTGCCCTCTGTCAGTTTGAAGCCATCACCCCTTGTCCTATCACCTCATGCCAGTAAACGGCTGGTGCAGAAGTAGTTTGAATGTTCAGGGTGAACAGCTGTATTTTATGGATTCATATAAAAATTCCATTCATTATTATTGAAACAATGAACACTGTAAGCTCAGCACTTCTGAAAAGCTTGTGGTGTTTTCAAGACTGACATCCTGAACTGAGATGGAGGAAACCAAAGCAGCCAAAGTACTTTGATGTGATTAACTCAAGGGCTCTGGCATGGGCTGGAGCCTGGGTGCCTCAGGATCCTGGCCAGCCACCAGGATGTCAGAAAATGCACAATAACAGAATCACAGAATCATTTTGCTTGGAAAGGACCTCTGAGACCATCGAGTCCAACCTGTGACTGATCCCTAAAAACAGTGGAGAGCTCCCTAAGGTGGAACAGACCTCTGCCTTCTCACCAGGCAAACCCTTTGATGGGCCCTGCCAAGGCACAAATCACTCTGTGTGTGCCACCTTTCTAAATGAAATGTTACTGCAGTCACAGATCTCAAGTGTCCCCTGAAGGCACACGGTTCGATATTTATAATCACTTAATAAACACATGAGAAATGGCACAGTACAGCCCTACATAATCTGTGTGCAATGATCCTTGGTGACAAAGTTTAAGTGACCAAATCCTTTTCCAGGTCTAATGATATTTTGCTCTAGTAAGCCAGTGATATATCTCATATGGCAAAAATAAAGCACTCATGCATAAAATTAATACAGTAAGCTCTGAAGTCATAAAGCTTTCAGTCTGTGATATATGAGATGAGAAAATGACCAACATGTAATTCAAGTTCTCCCAGTACCTTATTCCCAACAGATTGTAGGGTCACCTGGGCATTGCATGATCAATCCAGGCTATTCCAGAAATATATGAATTATTAACCAACCAGTTCAGGGACCCATCTGGGTCATGTGCATAAAATGCCCTGAGAGGACACAGGTGGCAGGTTCTCCTCACGGAGGTCAAACGTTTCTGTTCTTTCCAAACCTGCATGACAAAACTTCCAGCAAATTGCTTCCATCCATTTTGTTCCCCTCATTCCTTTCAGAAGGGCTCATGATGTGACAAAAGATGTTTGGTCTAAGTCTACCTTCTGAATAAGCTAGGCCTCTTCTAGGCAAGCTTCCCCACTGAACAGCAGAAACACAATTCCCACACTGGTTTCCAGTAAAATTGGGAACAATCTGCCAGAAGTCCTCAAAAAGCATGACAGCAACATGCTTTCATGACAGCAGCCTATGCCACACACTGCTCCCAGAAACACATCTTTATTTTTCACTCCTGTGAAAACACATACCAGCCATCCCAGTACAGTGGCAGACTGGCTGCTGGTTCTGAGGGGCTGGACCACGGTTCTGGGCTTGTGTTCTCTGGCAGACTGCTCCCTCACAAATTGCACAGGCCTCCAGGAGCTCCTGCAGTGTCCTGGTCTTCTGTCCCAGTGTGAACTGCTGTCCAGGGAAACTTCCCCAGTCACCTTCAAAAAGTGAGGAACCATCCAGAAAGTGAGAGCAGGGAGGAGAATCAACCAGCAGTGCCATGAATCTGCAGCACGAGTGAGGGCAGCCAAAATGCATTGCCACTGCAAAACCTGTTCCATGCAGCACCTGGGGCCCAGGAGAGCAGGGCATACAGGTGCAAACACAAAACCCTCCATAAAGATGTCAAAGAATCACCATAGAATTGTTTGGGTTGAAGGGGACCTTAAAGCCCATTTTGTTCCACCCCTTGCCACGGGCAGGGACACCTTCCACTATCCCAGGTTGCTCCAAACCTCTTGCAACCTGACCTTGGACACTTCCAGGGATAGGGAATCCACAGCTCTCTGGGCAGCATAATTACACTCAGCAGTGACAAATACTGCAATTACCTCTCTGTAGGTGTGTTGCACACCTGATTGCAGTAACTCAGGGATCAGAAATCCAGCCCTCTGTAAAAGCACAGACACTGCTTGCTCTGACTGTGGGTGCAGCAGGGATCCCACACAAGGACGTGCTGTAGACTCCATCGTTCTGCAATCCAACCCATGTTTCAACCAGAAAAATAATTATCCTTTGCATGTGAGATGATCAAAGTGCTTAAAAAAAAAATCAAACTCCAGCTCCTCAATCAGGAACGCTGCCAAGCTATCGAATCAATAGGTTGTTAGATACTTGAAGTATGGGATCATGTGAAAGCTATCAAATGATTTCTTTGTTAATAAACTGCTACAGTAATTACCATTAGAATAGGAATGGAAAGATATGGATCAGAAATGGAACACTGTGAATGGTTTCTCATTAAGTGAAATTAAAGCCCATGGGATTTTTTTTCTTCTCTTTTGGCCATGATTCTGCTACATTTGAACTCGCACGCCCTGAGCTGCTCATGCACCCTGCTTTGGATGCCCCCATTTCACCTAAAAATCTTCATGTCACTGAGCCTTCAGTATAGGTGGGGTTTTTTTGTCTACCTCCTCTCCCCCAGTGGCAAAGGGGGCCAGGAAATGGGGGCTGCAGTCAGTGCATCACACGCTCTCTCTGCTGCTCCTTCCTGGGGGAGGGGGCTTCCAGCAGCTTCTCCTGCTCCCAAAGTCTTGTTGTGCAAACCCAATACACACAGAGACAGGAGGCATTACAGCATCACAACCCAAATTACTGACTTTCAGAGGTCTGCTGTGCTAAAACATAAGGTTTCAGTTAAAGAATGTGGCAAGCTCCTCAAATCATAAACACATCAGGAGGCAAAACAGCCAGCCCCCCTCCAGCCCTCCCACTTGCCACTTGGGATCAGTAGAGTAATAGATTTTTTTCACTGAAACAGCTTGACCTTGTCTAAAATGCAGGTCAGAGAATGCAATGAGATACTCACAGGGTTCAGCTTCGCTCTAATTAGTGGGACAGAAATTGTCATGCTGGCTTCAGGGGGAGGAGGGAGAAAACCACTTGCTGCAGCTGGAGGAATAGTCCGGCTGTCAAAGCCAGCTCAGCTGCCCACATAACCATCCCAACTTCCCTGACATCCCTCCTCCTTTACCCCTGCCCTTAGCTGAGAGAGCACACAGAAGGAGGAGATGCCAAGCAAGTAATCCTGAGCAGATCTCAAAAATCCCAACTCTTTTTAAGAGGAAGAGAAAGGTTGTGGAGACTGGAAAACACCTGAAAGGTACCATTCAACAGCCGCAAATCCCACTTTACCCACGGTGCTTAGACAGGACAATATTAACAGCCCCACAGCTCTGCACATAGAGAATTTCAAGTGCTTCCAGACCTGATGTATTTAATGAAATTGTTTGTCTTCTACTAGCACATAAAGAAGGGGAGAAAGAGGACTAATGGATGTACATTAACCTTTTGGTACTAGATTTCCTGATACTAGCTACTAATGCAAAATGCATTAGAGGGAAACGCCTGGGAACCCAAGTGTGGAACTGCTGTAATGCAGGGAATAAGTCTAAAATCCTAAAGTGGGCACAGCAGGAACCCATGCCAAGGTGGTTGCAAGTATAAGATGATCAAAGAGAGCTCTCCAATCTGCTTTGGGCAGAGAAACCCTGCAAAATAGGGTCTGGAGAGGTGAACATTCAGAAAATGAGCTTCACAGCTGCCCCTTTAGCAGGGAAATTTTGCTGCTCACCCCAAGAGCAGAGCTTTGAAGCCCCTGTATAAAACCTCTTCCATTGCCATACGGATGCTCATGGGCAGTGCGACTCATGAGCTCCTTCCCAAGTTCTTGTGCTAGCCTGGGCACCACCAAAACACGATTTCCCTCCTCCAGCAGGTACAAAATTATCTTTTATTAAGATCATCTGTTTGAAGATGAAAGAAATACCAGGAATAGCCTGGACACAGCATAGAGCAGGAACAGAAGAGGTGAGGGTGACCATAGCAATGAAGAGACTAAACAGCCTCAAATGCCTTTATTCGAGAATTTTTTCACTTGCTGTGTGTTCTGCTTTGAAATTGTAAGACTTAAGTGTTTTTTCTTTCAGTGATGTGAGGAAAAAAGGGAAAGAATAAGACCAGAAGTGAATATTGTCATTTAATACACAAAGATAGTTGAAATAGTTATGTTAATGTACACTGATTCTATGTGGGACTATGCAGCACATCCTCAGGCCTGGTTAGAGAGCCTTTCTCCCTGCTGCACTCAGGTGTGTTTACCTATTTGTGGTCAAATGTTACTGCTCATGCCTGTAGTGCAAGTGCCATCCCCAATTTAAAAGATCACTGTGGTGCCATCCAGAGACTGATCCAGAGCCAGTACTGCCTTGCCTGGCCTTCAGTAGGAACTGTGGTTCCTTCCATTTTGGTGATCTTAGTGTGCCACAACCACAGCAGGAGCTGCTGCATCTGATCACTTACTCATTTACGTGTGAATTTGGGAGGTGCAATTGCATTCTGGATTCGCAGCCTGTCTTTCAGTTCAAATTAATTTAAGTTCCTTAAAGTACCTGACTGCAGGCTCTCAAAACCAAGGGAAAATATAAAGCTATGTCCAAACCTGGTCCTGATGGATGGCTGACTGCAGCTGAGCTCACTGTGCCCATCCTTTCTGCACCCTAACAAGGCTTTGTGCTGAAACACATGGGCCCTGTAAGGAGGAAATAAAAGCAAGGTTATGGGCTTTTTCTTGGATTTGACAAGTGTAGATGGAATGTAACAAGACCAAATCAAATCCTGATCCTTTCCTCCCCAACCCACTTTCTCTGCCTGTTGGCGAGAATCTCCTCAGTGGCCACAGAGATTGGTAAAAGCCTGCATGTCCCACTCCTAGGGGTGCAGGGTAGGCCCAAACACCCAGCCAGCTCCACGGGCAAGGCTGGTGTCCTGCTGATGGCTGGGAGACCAAATCTGTAGCTTCCAAGACCCGAACCTAGGTAGGGACAGGCTACTTCTGAGCCCCAGACACTGCAGCAGCTGCTAATTCTGTGTAGGCAGTTCCTCCATCTCTCCTTATTGAGTCAAGGTCTCTTTCATCCAGCACTCTTGAAAGAGGCCACAAAAAGCCATCACTGGAAAAACCCCAAATGTTTATTCCAGGCTCTTCCCAGATGTTTTTACCACACCTTGTGCAATAGGTACACAGCAAGGAAAGAACCAGAGACCAGAAACCTTGTACTGTGAGAGGACTGAACTGGAGAAAAAATCTGCCTCCAATTTTGCAGTTAAACAAAACTGTGACTTTAATTTAATAACAGCCTTCTGCCTACAACCACAGATAAAATTGTTCAAGCTTGGCTGGGTTTAAAACCAGAACCTGGCACCTCTTCAGAAGCACGTTAGTGAGCTTAGGGTAGAAAATCTTCCCATTCTGACAGACACAAGCTGCTGGGATTCAACTGCTGAGAGGAGGAATGAAGCATTGCATCGGGCACAGGCTCCAGAAGCAAAGCACACAGGGGTCGGGGCAGTATTTGCATTAATAACAATATTGTTTGTGAGAGGGCTTTAAAAATGATGCATGCCATTAAGAGTAGCTGGTTTGAATCCAGCCATGCAAGTGACCCTGGCTTTACACAGCCAACCTGAGGGCACATGAAGTAGTTCAACCTGGAGCACAGCCTGGCTCCTTTGCCCTCTCCCAATCCTATCATCTCCTGCTCTCCTAGAATGAGCCTGGGGGACACAGCCAGGCAGAGCATATGGCATTCCCTTGCTGCACAAGGGGAGAAAAACATCCAGCACTGCAGACTTATTGAATTAAACATTATTGTGGCTAATGCAATCAATAAAGCATTGATTGCATTATCCATATTAATATTTAATTCAATTAAAAGGCCCACAATTTCTTTTAAATGTTCCTTCAGATCTTTTATGCTGAAGAATTAAATTTTGCTAGACCACAAATTCCAGGTAGACCCAAACTGTAGCTGATCTGAGTTTCTCCTGGCACCAGCTGTTAAAAGCTGACACTTCCAGCAGAGCAGGAGAAAACCATTCCCCTGGTCAGGTTGCCAGTAGCACCCAGCACAAACCCTGCAGAGAGACTGGGACCCCCCTCACGGGATTGGGAAGCACAGAGCTGTGTATGGCAATCCAAAAACCTCCATCCAGAGGCCTTCCTATTGCAACTGAGCCCCTAGAAGAGGCAACTTCCCATCTGCTCCCCCCACCAAAGAGTCTGGCTCTTCTAAGAATTAGCAGTTCACCAAACTAGCAGGAAATTAACCCAGCCCCACCCTAGCTGAAGAAATAAGTAAATTTTTATCAGTTCAGCAAGCTGAGCAAAACAGCCAGCTTAGCTGCTGTTTCGCATTCCATTTTTTAATCCCTGTTTTAACCCTGTTATCACTGTGTACCTGTTCAGCTGCAGGGCTTGCGAAGGGAAGGAAGCCCTGCTCTGGTGCAGCCCCCATGGCAGCACTGCTCTGCTGGCAGAACCACTACTGCTGCAGTGACTGGCACTGGGCAGGCACAGCCCGAGGGGAGCTCAGAACCCGAAAGCTGTGTTTGCCAGCTGTGCTCAGCAGGGAAGGAGCCTCTCGGCCTCTGGGACACCCTTGGACTCCCAGGGCAGGCACTGTAAGGCAGCCAAGGGCGGTGCTGCTCTCTAACTCCTCCCAGCTGTGGAGCAGAGCTCTTCCCACACCCGCTGGAGCCAGACATTCCAACCCCTGCTGCTCAACAAGCCCTGGGCAGCAGCCACCCCGTGGCCTCAGCATCTCAGAGCAGGGAATGACGGCAGGGTGTCACACACGCAGCAGGAGCTGACGGCTCTCTGCTACTTCATCAGACCAGACCTCCTGCCAGGAATTAAATTGAGGCACACAAAGTGCATCTTCTCCATAGGAAAAAAAGGAAAAAAAAAAAGTGGGGAAGCTTCCTCCCCTTCTTCCATCTGATTACACACAAAATGTTCTTCTGCTTTTAAGGGCAATTTAACACTAGTTAAACTACCGTTAATTTAAATCAAACAAGTCTGAAAAGACAGAACATGCTGCACTGCTATTAAAAACAACCGAATCTTCGTTTCTTTCATTGAGACACTGCTGCCCATTTCCAAGCCAATACAATCTGGCTGTCCAAAGACCTCTTGCTGTAGTTTTTAAGCTGGTATTTAAGCCTGCTTTGTTGGCTCTTTAAACACAAAGCAGTCCCCATAGATATCAAAGATTCAAACCTTTCCATTAAACTGCTTATGGGAGTAAAGGCAGAAAAACGACATGGGGCCAAACTGATTAATACCAATGAGTGTGACATCAAATCCACCCCATTTCCAGGTGACCTTCCAGCACTGAAGTACAAAATAGCCTGAAGAGGAAAAAGGATAAGCTTTGTTCTACTGTGTTTCACAGACTTGTCCTCAACGTGATGCCAAGATGCTGCTACCCAGACTTTGCTGGCAGTTCAGCCAATGGACAGGCCAGGCCAGAACAGCTCCTGGCCAGCAGCTCTGTCAGCACTGCAGGGCTGGCAGTGAGGAGCTGGTGTTTCCCTTCCCCCTGCCACCCTGGCAGCAAAGCTAGCCCACAGGAGCTGGAAGCAGCACAGCAAGCACAGGCAGGGGGACCAGATGATCCCTATGTTTATACATTTCCCCCAAATAACCTACACCAATGTGCAGTCTTACCAGGCTGCAGCTTCCATGCAGACAGCTTTGTCCTGAGCAGAATGTGTGCAGGAATTTCATTAGCCAACATGCAGTTCTCCTGGAAGACTGCCACAAAAAACAACTGCTCCAGAGTAAGTTTGGTCTTAAGACACTGGACATCTGGAAGAAATAGAACCAGCTTCAATCCCCTGCCTAGAATTATTGCCTTCCTTGAATTAATTCCCTTCAGTCACTCGCTCCTTCCATGAGTCTTGCTCAGGTTGATCAGGGATAACTATGCTGGGTTGTGCACAGCCAGTCAGGTTCAACCTCAGCTCACAGCTTGGGACAGAGCAGAAGAGAGGGGCTTTAGCCCCAAAAAGGCTCTGTAGGTGCCATCTGGGTGAAGCACTTGCTGACATCTTTTTTACCAGAGAGATGCACCTTTGGACACTCATGCTTATCATTACAAGAGGGCTGTGAGACAACAGAGCCACAGCACCTCCCAGGTATGGCAATTCTAATTGGAGAGCAAAAGCAGCTACTGCTGCTTGGTACTACTTGGTTGCCTGTTGTTTCTCTGAAACACTTGCAGAAATATTGAAACATCACTCAAAAAGATCTCACAGTATTTACTAAAAATGTTACCTTCTGTTAACTATAAGGGGTGTTAAACTGATGTTGTCACTGAACACCAGATGATATTGAAGGTGTTATCAGGTGTCCCAAGTTAACTAATTAATTATGAGAGATAATTTTCAAGGGAAGATGCTTGAAAATCATTAACCTGAGGCCGAACTTCTTGCCTGTGAGTGGGGTGAGGCCCTGGCACAGGTTGCCCAGAGAAGCTGTGGCTGCCCCATCCCTTGCAGTGTCTAAGGCCAGGTTGCAAGAGGCTTGGAGCACCCTGGGCTAGTGGAAGGTGTCCCTGCCCATGGCAGGGGGTGGGATGAGATGAGCTTTGGGGTCCCTTCCAACCCAAGCCATTCTGTAATTCACAGTATTTTTGATCAAAATCAATAAAAACACCTATAATCCTGAATCCAAGTCTTGGACTTCCATCTCTTCACATGATGTAATGACCACTAGATAATCTTTAAGGTCCCTTCCAAGCCAAACTACTCTGTATTTCTATGAAATGCCCCAATCATCAGTGCACATTAAGTATATGCAGGTTAGCAGGAGAATACTAATATAAATTCATATTACAGCTAAGGTTCTTTATTAACCTTTAATAGATTTTCTTTGATAAACTCATCTACTCACTGCTACTGACTAAGCCAGGCTACTATGGCCATCAGGGCCACAAGTCTCTCAGGCTTCCTGAAACACCTCTTCCATTTTCAGCCTGCCTCCTAGTACTTTCTTTTAGTGCACCCTGGGTTTTGGACTAGAAGAGACAGCGAGAAACGATCCCTACACACTCCTTACCACATGCTTTCAGGAGCCAAAATCCATCCAATGGATTAAGGGACTTGATATATGCTTACTACAAGGCTCTTTTATCAAGTGCTATCCCTCTGCTTTCAACAACGAGCAAGAACAAATTAAGCAGGGTCGGTGTCACTGACCTCTAAGTTTTGTGTACTTGCAGTGCTTCAGTAGTGTTTGGCACCTGCTGTAACTCTGGCATCAAAGTCTACCGGAAGGCTCTTCAAGGCTACATATACATAAGCTGATCACGCTCTGAATTCCTGCAGAAACCTGAAGCAGATGGGCCAGAGTTAATCCTGGGTGAGGATCTCTCCTCAGTATGATATGGAGTGATTCTTAATGTGATTGAAGAGAAATGCTGCTTGATAACACAACTGGATTCAAAGGAACACAGACGATGTTCAGGGCATGGCTTAAAAAACCCCAAAACATTCACGGCAATTTTCTAACTGAGTTTCTTTGCATCTGCCAAGGAACAATGGCTCTTAAAATCTGTAAAAGTGCTGCTTCTACTTTAAGACATAGAGCAGGATTACTGATGGGTCGAATTTCTTCCTGATACAGGGCAGAAAAGCTCAATTTTTAAGAATTTTGCAGAGATTCACTGCTACTTTTGCAAAGAACACTGCATTAGGTATATTGATGTGCTATGAAATGCCAAGTTAAAATGTGCCACAACTGTTAAGACAAATGCACAAGTCCACGCAGTATCGACTTGGTACCTCATTCTCTGCCAGTGTTTATCTGCACAAAACCCCAAACAACATTAATCCGGGGGCTGCTCCACTTATTAATGAGCCCTGCATTTAGTGAAGAGCAATGACTCAGTCTAGCATAAGTGATAGATCAAGATACTCCAGCTGCTCAAATCCAGCAGATGCTATTGAAAACTGTACCTGTTCTACCTGCTGTGTACAGTTCTAAGAGTTCTACAGGGCACAGGACCTCCAGCAGCAATGGTTACAGAAAACAGCTCTCTTCCTCTGCAAAAGCAGCTCTTGGGTGTGGTACACCATCTCCACAGCTGTACTGAGCTCACAGAAAAGTACTTCCATTTACCTGTTGAGATATGTATGGGATATGCACTTATTCTGCAGCCAAACTCATGCAACAGATGCTCCCAACTTCGTGCACACACAAAACTTTCATTATTACAAACAATAAAAAAACAAACACACAAAACTTTTGTTCTATACCACAACCATCATTCTTATTGTGTATTATTCCAAGACATCATTTTTCAGTTACAAATTCACAAACTAAGATACAAAACATTACACAAGAGCCTAGAGTGAGGGAGGAAGATTCTGACAATAACTTATAAGCCATTATGAGAAATATTGTAACAAATATGAAATAATCAAATATCGATCCAGTGTAGCCAGCTGTTTAGGTGCAGCTGTAAAAAGTGAAGCCTGATTCTTTTGTAATCACTATTTTTTTTCCTTTACAGTAGCCATGAGAGCAAACATCTAAATTTACAAAAATATTTATTATAATAATTTAATAAGGAACCTGATGCTTCAAAGCCTTCAGAAAATAGAACTGAATTCTAGTTACATGTTTACAAGGCATGAATGAGGACAGAAGTGAGTAAAGCATTCATCTTTTTACAAGTAAGTAAATTTTAGACTAAGATTTTTTAATTATAATGTTCTCAAAATTGTCTACTTCCAGATGGATTCAGGCCATTAATTTAACTCTGATTTCTACAAGATTTATCCCATGCCAAGAATTTCCACCAAAATTCAGTTGTAAGAAGTTATAATAAATGTCACATGTCACCTGACATGTCTGCACAGGTTCAAATGCATGGAGTCCTTTTTTTAAAAAATACCAATTCTGGCTTGGGAAATCTTGATAAATACAGTAGATCTTTATCAATGGATGTTAAACACAACATAAAAGGGGTCATGCTCAACTGCCTACAAAGGGCTGGTTCAAATCAAGAAAGCAAAAGGTTTTATTTTGCAAAATCCCAGTTACAAAATGTCAGTGATTATTTATTAAGCATTTATTAAGTTCAATGCAAAAATAAAGCATACTAAATAAGCCAAGACACACTTTTCAATCCTCTCCTCCATTGCATGTTCATTTAGTCCAGCATGTCAGTAATCTTAGTAACTCACTGAAATGCCCAAAGCTCTCCTGAATCCCAAACAGAAATCACAGCTTCAGAGCAGCGTTTGCCAGCGTGTCCCAGCTGCTCAAGATTCAGCCCATTTTAAAGCCTTGCTCTTGAGATGCTGCTATTTGATATTCACTTCACAGGCAGGAGCTGAAATGACATCACACAGTCTATGAGCCAGCTGGAGGGGGCCATCCACACCTTGCCCTGCCGGATCTTCTCCGGCTGGAACTTGGAAGCCACGTCATAGATGACATATTGGGTGCAGAGCCTCTGGTCAGAGGTGGGCTCTGCATGGTAGGCCACTGTGTTGATGGTCTGTGTCACATCACTGTCTGGTTTGGGCTGCCTAACCAGGACCTGTCCTCCTGCTGCTTTCACCAGTTCCAGCAGATCACTCTTCTGGTGATGTTTGAAAGATCCCAAAAAATAGAAGTAGCATCCATCAAACAACTTAGGCAGCTATGTGGAAGGAAAAAAACAAGCATAAATACAAGACTTCACAACTCAGAGAGGAAAAAAGTGGAAAGGAAAAATCAGAGCATACAAAACCCCTACAATTTAAAATAACCATCACTGGAAACTAGAACAGTAGCTTAACATGCAAGGTTCTAAGGATAAGTATGCAACCAAGAAAAGCTTGTTTATGTGGTAAATTCTCGCTTCTGTTTAAATACTTTCCAGCACAACAGGGTTTGAACTATGAGTTAGGAATATTTACAGCTACTGTTACAATGCAGTTAATAAATTCTCCAGTGTAATCCAGCAAGTAAACAGGAATGAACCCTCGTTAAATATAAAAGTGGCCCTAAATGGAAACAAATAGTAATAAAAACATCTTTCTTCCAACTTTCAGAACTATGTTCTAAAGGTGAGCAGAGAAGGCCAAAGCACATCACTTCCTGTCCCATCAGGTACAATACAGTGAGTGCAATACAGTGCTCCCCTGACAAGGTTACAGCAACATCTCCACTAATGGAGAAAAATGACAGCTTTATGGGTGTTCACGGCTCTTTGGATCACCTTGCACATAATCAAATTTCTGCACAAGACCACATTAAAATTTTACATCTCCTGCACCTTTGCGTGTGGCAAAGGGCAGAGCTGCCTGGCCCCAGGTCATTAATCCAGGCTGTCTGGAGCAGTAAAACCCACCAGCTGCTCCCGGTTGAGCCGCCCTCGCCGGGGGCCACCTTGGACTTCATACTTCTCTTCTTGTTCTCGAACAGAGCTCTGCAGACAGGCTTCTACCCCTACAAAAACCACAGTAAGGGAGGCAAAAATTAGAGACCCCAGGCTTTAAGAAAGGCTTGCATGTCGTTTTAGGGACTAAAGAGTTGTGCTAAGATAAAGTTATTACAATGCAAGACATTACATCCACACAGCACCAAAGCTTGTGTGCTTTAGCAATTTGCATTTAAAACCCAAAAAAATTTACAACAGTGCCTGGAGATGCAAAGTGAGATGAAGAGAAGTAATATGGCACTAAAATCTGTGCTATAAACACCAGGAATTATTAGGTCTTCCTCTCACCCTTCTAAAGGTCAACCACTTAATGTCAAATGTCAAACTGCTGATCATTGGGAAGCTCAAAGCCAGTGTGCAGAGCCAACACGGCAGTTATGAAATGGACACAATTGCCTGATGAAGAGCAATTACAAGCCAAGCACAAAGCTGCTTCTAAACGGCTACAGCCTCAAATAACAAATCAGATGGGATTTCAAGGTCTCCAGGATCAGCAAGAACTGGAGATTTATGCTGGGGTTTAACAGTGGCATTCATTTCTGTTAGCACTGCTGCATAATGAGATTGTCTTTCAGAGTCAACATGTTTTTACCTTGTTTTAAGGCCAGTTATTTTTTCCAATGGAGAATGCACTGATGGTAATGCATTGCTAATGTCCATAAAATGTACTGCCTGACCTCACTGCGGGGAGAGGAATTGCTGTGGTCACCCATTCAAGGATGGAACATTTTGCCCACATGTACTTTGCAGTCATTAATAAGAATTACCCAGGAAAAAGTTTGCAAAGCTGATTCTGAAAACGGTTCCACGAGGATTTACAATGTGGTCGAGGCTGTAACTTTTATAGCATCTCACTCCTTGCACCGTGTTTCTAATTCAGGCAACTTATCTGCACCGGTAAAGTAGGAAACCCACAGTATACAAAAAATATAAACTGAACAAAATCAAAAGAGAAATGTGGGGGGTGGATCCTAAAGAAGAAGAAAGCCCAAGGCTATGAAGAGAAATATCACTGATAAAGGCACTTGGATGCCATGGCAGTAAGTAGCCAATGGATAGGAATATCTAATCCAGAGAGATCTTGAAAGAAACTCTCAGTAATTTGCTGTCAGTTCATACAAACTCATAAAATGAAATGGGAATTCACATTTTGGGTAGTAGGAGTCCTTCAGTGTGCTTACATCAAAAAAGATAAACCCCTAGAGAAAATTGCAACTGGCTGAATACTGCAGCAAGTATCTCCCTCCCTGTACAAGTATCAGATTGATTATTTGCACTTGTTCATTCCTTCAAGGAAAATTAACATGAACTAGAAGGGCAAACCTAGTCATGGATTTTCCAGAAAGGCAACTCACATATTCATTATTGATAACAGCAATGAATACTGATAACTTAATTTCAGTACTCATAACTCAAAAACAGATCTAAAAGCTATTTCATATTTTATTTATTTATTTTAAATCACCACAATTCAACAAGACTTCCTGCGTCAATGTGCCTCTAACTTACACTGCTATTCTTTCCCTCCAAGGAAATACAGATATTAATGGGTGCCACTTACAATAAAGGAAGAAGTCTCATCTAATCTTAAGAACAGAACTGTCCATTCATTAAGAGCATGCTTTATTTCAATCTACCATCAAAAGCTCAGTTTCAAGGACTTTCACTACAGAGATGAGGTTTTTATACAATAAGTACATCACAAATTGAGCATCCAGTGCCAGCATCAGTAAATGAAGCAAATGTGATACAAAAGTAATAAAAGATTGAATGAATACAAAAGACTACAATGTCTTTTTGAACTGCTGCTTGCCTGAAAAAAAAAAAATGAAGTCAGAGAANTTGCAAAGCTGATTCTGAAAACGGTTCCACGAGGATTTACAATGTGGTCGAGGCTGTAACTTTTATAGCATCTCACTCCTTGCACCGTGTTTCTAATTCAGGCAACTTATCTGCACCGGTAAAGTAGGAAACCCACAGTATACAAAAAATATAAACTGAACAAAATCAAAAGAGAAATGTGGGGGGTGGATCCTAAAGAAGAAGAAAGCCCAAGGCTATGAAGAGAAATATCACTGATAAAGGCACTTGGATGCCATGGCAGTAAGTAGCCAATGGATAGGAATATCTAATCCAGAGAGATCTTGAAAGAAACTCTCAGTAATTTGCTGTCAGTTCATACAAACTCATAAAATGAAATGGGAATTCACATTTTGGGTAGTAGGAGTCCTTCAGTGTGCTTACATCAAAAAAGATAAACCCCTAGAGAAAATTGCAACTGGCTGAATACTGCAGCAAGTATCTCCCTCCCTGTACAAGTATCAGATTGATTATTTGCACTTGTTCATTCCTTCAAGGAAAATTAACATGAACTAGAAGGGCAAACCTAGTCATGGATTTTCCAGAAAGGCAACTCACATATTCATTATTGATAACAGCAATGAATACTGATAACTTAATTTCAGTACTCATAACTCAAAAACAGATCTAAAAGCTATTTCATATTTTATTTATTTATTTTAAATCACCACAATTCAACAAGACTTCCTGCGTCAATGTGCCTCTAACTTACACTGCTATTCTTTCCCTCCAAGGAAATACAGATATTAATGGGTGCCACTTACAATAAAGGAAGAAGTCTCATCTAATCTTAAGAACAGAACTGTCCATTCATTAAGAGCATGCTTTATTTCAATCTACCATCAAAAGCTCAGTTTCAAGGACTTTCACTACAGAGATGAGGTTTTTATACAATAAGTACATCACAAATTGAGCATCCAGTGCCAGCATCAGTAAATGAAGCAAATGTGATACAAAAGTAATAAAAGATTGAATGAATACAAAAGACTACAATGTCTTTTTGAACTGCTGCTTGCCTGAAAAAAAAAAAATGAAGTCAGAGAAGTGACTAATGTTAGCAGAGTGTTGATGTCATAGAAAGCAAAATCAGTGAGGTCTGTTTCGCATACATACATCAGTCCATTTCCCACTGCCAGGTCCTCCAAGGAGCCTGAAAGCTTCAAAGTTCCTTGTCACACATCCTTACAACCCTCCAACAGGGCCAGAAGAGAGACTCATCCACCTGTGTCCTGTTTTCACTGTGCCCACAAGAACCACAAGGCAGACATCTGTTTCCTGGAGAAACTGGAAACATGCAAACAGCCATGTGTCTGCATGATCAGCATTAATTTTAACTTTCCTTTCCCAGCTAGAAACAGGCCAGATCTGTGTCTTAACAGGTTTGTGACACAAAAGCTATGTTTTCCACATAGCATAAAAAGCCAAGAGCATAAATTCTCAGTGCCCAGGTATTTTCCCTTGACATAAATATTTTAAGAGGCTACACTGTTAGTCCTACACACACACACACACACCTTCATGAAGCAACAGACCCTCTGGGGTTTTTTGGTGATGGAAAAATAGTACATTTTCAATTAGTGAACATATTTTTTCATACAAGATCTAGAAGGAGAACTTGCTCTGACACATGGGTCAGGAAAACTGATGCAGTAGCAACCAGTGTTTGGGGAAGGTGCTTACAACACTGAGGTGAACAGTCAAGGACTATCTATCCATGGAGGAAGGATTCCTGACTAGAAGGAGGAAAGCAAAATAATTTAAGTGATGGATACCAGTATGTCCTTTGACTGCAGATTTTGTTCAGACTGATTTGTTGCCAAGTGGCTCCTTTTTCTTCAACGACTCCTGCATGCTACAGAGTTTGTATTAAAGAAGTCAAATATCATAACAAAAAAAGAAACAAAAGGGAAACATGCCCCTGTTCTCATATTTGAGATAAAATGACAGAGGGCTTAAGCTGTTTTTCTACCTAATTCATTATTCATTTGTCTCAACAAAAAGTTACTTTCCTGTTCTCCCCACCCAAAACCTTAGTGTCAAGCCACCACTTGCTTTGAGATCTCTAAATCTCCATTATCATTTTCAGGTGCAGTGAATCCTAATGCATGCAATAGCTCAAGTGAGGTTCTCAAAGACAGCATATTCAGGTTTGGTTGTGTTATGGTGTTATTTGGAAGCAGCAGGAATGCACAAGTATTACCATTCTTCTAGGAGATGGTATGACCACCACCAGATGATCTTATGCTAAAAACAGTAATATCCCTATTTCACACTTGAGAGTAGGGATACAAACAGAAGATTAGAGCACACTGCAGGGCCTTCCAACTTGTTTTATTTTACTGCTAGGGATTTTATTTTCTGTGAAAACTGAGTGCTAAGTTGAGTCCATTCAGTATAGCCCAGGCCTCTTCCTTCAGTAGGCATTATTAATTTTAAAGCTGCTAACGTGTATAAGTGGCTGCATAACAAGACAGTTCCCTTTTAATGGTCTCTTCACCCGACTGAGTATCATCCTGATTAAGAGGACATATAAAAGGAAATAAAACTCAATACCTTTCTCACAGGTGTATCAGTCTGCTACTTTTACAGGAACTTTTCCAGAAGCTCTTTTGACCTTATATCACTTAAGTCAAAATCCCCCTTTGATTTTAAACAGGAGCCATGTTTAATTGACTCCCAGAAGTCCTGAGATCAGACTCTCATTTCTTTAGCACTATATTGAAAAGCCACCAGCGAGAACCTGATGCCAAGACATTGGCCAAATGAATGGACTGAAAAAAAGAATTGCTATTATCCTAATTTAAAAAGTGATCAGGACACCATCTACCTTCTGAACCTGAGATGGACACCTTAAGTACTTATGCAAAAAAATGTTCAGAACAGAACTGAATCTCAGAAGGACAACGACAGTCCTAAAGAAGGCCTCTGAAAATAGAAGGGAACCTAACTTACTTTTGAGGAGACACCTGTAATTTTAGGAGGAGGCAGAGATCAGAGTTGTGTTGCTTTCCTCCACACATTTGGTCTGTGCATTCTTGACCAGCAAGCCTGACTAAAAATCTAGTCTGTTCTGTTCTAAAACAAGACCATTCAACTTGCACAGGGTCTCAGCCAATCTTGATTTATTCCTTAATACTACCGCCAATAAGTTTGGACCATCTAAGATTGAGGTTGTTCAGGTTTATCCAAGTTCTCTTCCTTGAGGAGAAGAGGGTGATTATTACAACCACGTGTTAATGGCCCTTTAGTTTAATCTCAGTAGTTGGATCAATCACCCATGAAAGGGCAAGACTTGTATGAAGGCAAGTGGCATTTCAATTCTCATGGACCAGAGCTGCCTTGCGGCGCCACATTCAGTGTGCAAGCACTGATGGATGAAGCTGGCCTGACACAACACCACTGTGGGGCCAGACCCCATGGGCACAGGGGTCATGCAGAGTTTCTGCTCTAGAAATACAGAACACCACAAGCTTCAGAGTCTCTCAAAGAGCTGATTTCACACTTGCAAGTTCTAGATATAAACGAGGTCATTTGCACCAAATTTTAGCAAAACCCAAGCCTGCATTACAGTCCCTAGAAAACACGGCAGAAAGAAGTTTTAGCTTAATGCATCTGCATTTAGCTTGGTGCCACCACATTTGGCAAGCAGAGCACTGCTCATTTCTTCCCCCTCATTAACAAGATCAGTAAAGCATCACTACTTACACTGATCCTTATTACTTCACTGAGCAGCTGCCCCTGCCTTCTCACCTTCCAGATCTAAGGAGCAAGCAGGTTAACAGGGTGTCCACTCTAATTGACCTTTGATACAAGTGCAGCTGCTAGTACTGGAAATAAAAGAAATCATTATTTGCAAAATTTAAGATCAGAGCCCTCGAATTCTTATTCATGTAAGTCTTACTGGTTTGTAATGAAACTAACTGCATCAGCAAAAACAATTTGAAGAGAATGAAGTACAAAAAAAAACCTGGTTGCCAAGAACAAGTTGTAATCACCCACAGATACCCAGGGGTATCTCTCAGTAACTCAATTAGCCTTAGTGGAGTTTTGCTGGATTTGCATTAATAAAGCAAAGAGCAGGGGTTAATCCCAAAAATCTCTTAGAATGGCTAGAAGTAATTTAGGAATACATGATAGCAACAAAGAAGATGAAATACTACACGTCCAAGATCTAGCAGAGACTGCAACTGATACTTCCTTAGCTCAGTCCTGCACTGGGTTTTAAAACTTACATGCAGATTGAGTAAAGCTTGGTGGGAGTTTTTTTCCCTACAAAAGGAAGAAATCTAGACTGAGTGAAAGCTTTAGGGGAATTTGGCATGGCTGGCTTCAATTTGTTTTCACAAACAGCATTATTGGCCTATGCTACAGCACAGGAAAGAATTTTTATACTGTCTCTTACGTGCTTATAAAGCGACTTCAGACTCACAGATTTTCATGATGTGAGGTAGAGATCTCGTTGGTGAAACAAGAGCAGTCTGTTTTCTCATCACGTGGAAATGACACAAGGTCTGCAGAGACTGAAGTGAATCTGCTTAAGAATGGTAGTTTACAAGTTAATCCAGGTGGTATTTATTGAACATGATGGAACAGATGCTTAGGAAGTCCTGAAACATTCCCAGAAGCTGGGAGCATGTGGTATGAAAATCATTCCTTCACTTGAAGTCCAGGTGTCCTATCTTCTTTGGAAAAAAACACTACTGGCTTCAGCTGTTTTCTAGAGTTATCAAAGTGATCGGAGGTAGCCCTTTCTAAGGTCAGGTTAAACTCCACCAGGAGTGCTCATCCTCTGGATCCCATCACAGGCTTTGTAATGAATGGGGTTGTATTTCCCATCCTCTTCCTTAAAAAGGGCTTCCTTAACACAATGTTTTCTTCAAACCAGAAGTGAGCTAGAACAAAGGACTCCACAAATATAACTGAGTACCTGGATGACACAGAACAGAGGAAGCTTTGGAAACACCAAGGTTTCCTTTTCTTCTAGACCTTATTTCAAACCAACCCACTTCAATCTCTGCAGACACATTTAAGATATTCTCATGGCCATTTTCTCCTCTGCCAACCCCAGCAGCTTCACAGCGCAAAACTGTGAGCTCCCTTCCAGCAGGTGCAGACACTGGGAGTGCAGAAGTTCAGTCCCTGCTGGTTTGAAGCACTGCCCTCAGCTGCACACCCAATACAAACCAGAACCCGCACATGCACTTTGGAGAGGTCAAAAGCCTCTCAGAGCTATGAGTCCTTTTGTAGGAGGCAGCTGAAGTAAGTTTCCAAGTGCAAAAAGAGCATGAAACTCCAGTGATCAAAAGTTTTGGGTGTTTTAAGGAGGGAGGGCATTGCTGAGAACCAGCCAGTTACCTAAAAGATGTTTATACATCAAAGAGAGACAGTCCAGCCTGAGGAGCAGTCAGCTCAAGCAGCTTTGCACTCCTCTGCTCCCATAGCCTAAACAAGGATGGGCATAGAAAATTCAGAAGGATGTTTTCACCTTGAAACATCAGTCATGCAGTCCCCTAGCTCTTCCAGTCAACTCCCTGTTGTTGTGAGTCCTTACAGGAAAAGCAGTTTTTTCTGCCTCCTTATAATGATCAGAGCTGAATCATTGCTGCTGCTGCTCCAGGTAAGCAAAGCAGAGGAAGGAATGAGCAATCAGATGCTTAGAATTCTGCCAGACACTTCACTGCCAGGACTGACACAAGCTTGTTTCAATGCATATCGTTACGAGATCATTTTTCATTCCCTGCTTTAACAGATGACAACTTTAAGAAAAAAAACAAGCTGAAAAGCTATTAAAGACTTCTGCTGGTTTTAATTACACTGTTCTATGCTCCACATAAAGCTTAGAGGAAATACAGTGATACTTGAATCCTTGTCTCAGCCCACTTGCAGAAGGATAATGACTCGCCACTTCGTGCCCTATTACCATCCCAGAAATAATAAAGGCAATAAAATAATGAAACCAATGAAAGATATGGCCAAGGGCAAGGAGCACAGTGACAACACTGCCTCAATTCAATTCTGTGCTGCTTGGGAAGTGGATGTACTGCTGACAGTGTGTTATATACAGAAAAGGTGGAAAAGCAACTGGTAACATGAAATTTTTCTTCTGTGAAGATCTAATATTGCTCAGTGGTGAAATCCTTTCATCCTGATCTCCCACATGAAGACAAAAGGGAACCCCAAAATTGAGGATATGTACTTGAATCCTGGCTCTCCAACACTCAGGTCAAACTCTGCTGGAAAATTCCACATCACCTCTCTACCAATACTAATGGATGCTGGATCTGTGTGTACAGACACACGGAAACAGGAGTATCCCAGAATCATGCAAGAGAAGAAAACTGATTTTATGAGAAAAACAGATTGACAGCCTGCTGTAACAGAAGGGTTAACATAAGAGACTCTCAAATGAAATACTGTTTTCGCAAGCTTGTGATGTTTTTATAAGAAGTGGTATAATGTGTAGGCTATAAATATAACTTTAGGGATAACAGTCAAATGCAGCTTACCTTGTAGTAAAAGAAATTCAAACACTCACTTATGCATAGTCAGCATTTCATTAAGTGCCTCACTGAACTTTGTTTTTTCAAATATTTTAGTGAATTTTTTCAACATGAATTCACTTTAACTGAATGGTTTAGAACAGTGAACCATAAACAACTTCTTAAATTTATTATATAACCAGAACATGCACATACTTCTGGAAGTTTATTTGCATCACATTTAAGGAAACTTATCCAAATAGAAGTCAAAAAGCCTCAATAAATAGAAATGGAAAAGAAAAGCAAGGACCTCTTTTTCCTAGACAAATGTTCCATCAGCAGGAGTCCCATTATTTGTTATAACAATCTTTAACTTGTAATGACTCTGAAGAAGACTGATAACAGACTGGTGGGAACAGATGGAGTGGTGCTGTTAATTATAGGCACTTAGCTGCATCAGACCCCATGAGTTATTGCTAACATTTCCCACTAGGGAGGAGAATCACTCGCTTTTAAGTAGTATGTTGCTTACTAAGCTGGGAGCATTAGCAGTCAGGATTGTACTAATCAGTACCAACAACATAAAATAAAACTGAGCTGCAAAAAAACCCCATAAAAATATTCCCTGAATAACCCCCAGACCATTTCATTTGATTTTTTTTCTTTTTCAATCACTTCTAAATGTAAAAGTTCTTCCATGAAGATTTAAATTGAGGTCTCACTAATGAAATCTCCCTTCCACTCAGAAGTTTTCTAAGCATCTGACTAGCAGGGAGATGAAATGAAATAAAGGCAGCACATAGGATAGAATGTATGCAAACCTTCTGGGCTGAGTGAAGTCAAGAACCTGCCAAGGGATTCACCACAGAAACAGGGTATTCAGTCTTAAAAGAAATAGCATGGAACAAACTGTCTGGAAGCCAAATGAACACCCTGAGTCCAGTGTTCAAACTGATGCTGTGCTTTAGTTTGCACCTTCTGAGGCTTTGCACAGTGTCTTCATAAACATTACTGACTGGAAAATCCAGACCATCAAAGAATCCTTATGTTCTGATGTTTAGTCACACAGTAGAAAACTGGAATGAAATCTGTCTGTGAGTTTTCCATGGGTAATTAACTCATTTGTAGTGTACTTATCAGCTAAAGAGACTTAGCCATAAAGGTCAAGGGGAAGAAGATGGGTTTTGCAACAACCGTGAAAGCAGATAGAAAGAAATACATCAGAAAGAAAAAATAAAAAAATCCAAATTTAGGGTCTACGTCCACAGAACAGCTGTATAAACAAGCATGCACTGTATAAACACTAATTACAGACAGCATGGAAGATGACTTGCATGCTAACTTGTAGAAGTTACAACCTTCAATAAATCTCAGCTTGTATGTAAACATAAGCTTACTTCCTACAGGCCTGGAGCATATACCCCAAGCAAGCCAAAGTCTCCTCTCAATTTCAATGCAAACTGCTCATAACAAATCCTAGAATTCAATAAAATCCTTCCTTCTCTGCCAGGATATCTTCCATATTCTTCCAAATCAGTCTTAATGTAGCAAGGAAGAAATTCATTCCCTACTGATACTTAGGCTATGACCTATCCAACACCCTTAACGATGAAATGCACTCATTTACCAAGGAAGTAGTAGTGACATTTAATTTATTTAATTAAGTTTCTAGTCATTCATGAGATTTGAAAACAATCCCTTGCACTTTATGTTAAGATAGCATTGATATTAGGGCAGTTGTTGGAAAAAAAAAGTTTCCTTGGAATCCCATCTACAATTTCTGGTTAAAAACCCCAAAGAATCCCACATATTTAATACTTACATTCAAACTTGAGGACCCAACATCCAGTCAGAACAGCCATCATGCATTTGACAGTACTTGGCATTGGAACATCAGGGATAACAAGATGAGTTACTAGGAGAAAGATTACATCAGTAAGACTAAAAGCACAGAAAAATCAGAACCGTGCCTGGCTGAAAAGCAATCTATCATTATTTAAAGAATAAACAGACTATAATAATTTATCAGCCCCTCTTTCCAGCACAAGGATGTGATTTTTGAGACTATGATCCGAGTTAGTAGAAGAGCTATTAGAAATTTTGTGGGTTTCAACACACACTTGCTGTGAAAAAGGGAACTCATGGTTTTATAGTTCTACGCTAACACTTAAATCTTCAGATGAGGCTCTGGTTTATAGGATAGCATTTTTTTTTCAATCCTTTTAGAGTTATATTTAACTCTGACAGGAATCTTACTACACGATCTTGCTGCTTTAATACAAAGCTAACAGAACTCCACTCAAAATTTTCGAGTAGTAATCCAGAAGTGAAAGATGGTAGGGGGAAATTACCTTAGCATTTTGTTCACAAGCACTTAAAAAAAAAACTAACAGGAGGGATTACAATAATGTTCCCATCCTCAAAGAGGAGAAAAGAACTCCACCAAACCCCATCATTTGGGTTCATCAATCTTAATGAAGAACAAAACCTGAAGGAATGTAGCATGTGAGAAGACGTGTCAACTTTTAGTCAATGCCATGTTCTTTTCTCAAGGCACCATCTACCCAAGGCTCACTTCTGGAGAGTAAAAACTTTACAGGATGTCTCACATGAGCAGAGACCTTAGAGCTGGTAAAAGAGGTGTAAAGAGAAGAGGTCCCTAAGGAGACTTTGGAAATTTAAATAACAGACAATAAACTGCCAAACTGTGGCTCCCCTAGAAACTTCCTGCCTTGGTAGCCAGACAAGCTTTATGTGTGTTTACATGCAAAACACACCATCACTCTACTACAGCTACAACTCAGGGATTTCAGAAACTGCACTTCCCAGGAGCAATAAAAAACCCTGTTGCAGGTAGTATCTTAAAGGATTAAGTGCAGAATTGTAGTTACTTATATTTGGACAGAGACATTTCAACAAGACTCCATACCTCTGCTGTTAAATTCAGTGCACCTCTGGGCCTTCAGGACTGTTGCTAATTTGTTCAGCAATTTCTGCTGCTCCGCACTAAGATTGCTTCCCAGTATACCAAGAGGTCCATTTCTTGGCTGGCTGGAGCTCAATGCCTGCATGAACAGAAAATTCTGCAATAAGCTGAATGTTTGGGAACATAAGGAAAGCAACTTACTTATTGGACAGCTTTGTTTTTCAAGAATAAGCATTTTGAAACACAATTCATGGCAAGCTTAGTGGACAGGGTCCATAAATAAATCTCTATGTAACAAATCAGCTCCACAGGAAAAAAGCTTCACATTAGAGGTACTAATGTTAGCTTATGCAAGGTACCAAAACACCTCATGGATCAGATTTTTCTCCGTTGCCCTTTTTGGTGCTTTTTAAATACACTGGGGTGCACACATAGAGCTGGTTGAACACTGTGTAAACAGCCTGGCAGACTGCAGTGTTGAAAGAGAAAAAAATTCCCAATTAAGTAGTAAAACCTCCTACTTTTAGCAAAGTATTAACAACAGATATGGAATTGAGTAACCTATATAATTATAATTTGCATTTCCTTTTAGTAAAGGTCCCTAATACTTTGCCCTCTAAGCAACAAATGCTTAAGTGGGGTTTTTGATGTGGATAGTACTAATGCAAAGTAAGAGGAGCTTTATGCTGACAAGGGTAGGATACTTCAGCTCCTGGATTTTCCTAAATACTCCAGATTCCATAGCACAGACACACCTTTGAGATCCAGCTACCCCACAGCCTCAGGCTCTGGATCACTTCATCCATGTGAGCCAGCAGCCATCCCCTGGCACACACTCACCCCAAAACAAAATGCAAATACCAAAATGGTTTGTTTGGCACAGAAGAGCTACATCTCACATTTGCTACACGTGGAAGGAACAGACACATTAGTCCTGGTTTAGCTGCAACAGTTTACTTTTGGCCACTGGGCATCCTGTGCCCTCAATGAGGAGGGATCATAGCAGGCTGCATAGGATGGAGTAGATTAGGGATGCTTCTATCAGCCAGGTCAGATTAATCCTCATTCATTAGGAAGCACAAAGCATTTCATAATGCAGTAACTTGTTAGGTCTGAATACCTGATTCTGGTTACAAGTCCTGAGAAGTCTTTGTCCAAAGGAGGAGAAAAACAAAAACCCCAAAACAATCTCCCAAAATCTATTTTCAACTGCTGAGCTGGTATTTTCATTGTTGGACAAAGGATGATAGTGGAACAGCCTTTTAAAAGCACCCAAAAAGCACCTGGAACAAAGACTGCTGCTGCTTGCAGACAGTTTGGTAAGTAGAACAAATTTAGATATGCAGAAAAACAACATCAACAGCAAAGTTCAAGCAGTGATACTTGAGGAATTACACAGGCTCGTTCTCCTATAATAAAACCACATTACAAGAAAAATCCTTTGTTTTCCCAGATAAAGCTCTAACACAGAACTTCATAGCTTGTCAGTGTTCCACACACATCCTACAAATACGGTCCAAGACAGTTTCCTAGCCTATTTTAAATCTCCCTGTAAAGCAAGTGATGTACTGTACTTACATCCAAGCCTTTAATACTTAAAGGAAGAACTCATGGCTTGTTTTTTTGTTAAAAAGCACAACACAAAAACAAACCCACACAGACATTTACCTCAGAGGGCTGGTTAAGTGAAAATGATTCATTCTTCACTGGTAACATTAGCACAGATTTCATCTTTTCACTTTCTGCATAGTCCACGGGCCGCAGACCAAATATATTACTGGCAAAACAAGCACAGATGGGTTTAAGTAAATAAAATGTGACTTGATTCTTAACTACCCAAGCATATTAGCTGGGTAGCTTTCCCTCCCACTTTCTTATTAATATGTAATTTCAGCTAAAAGCACAAAGCTTCAAGTAAGAATTGCATCCAAGACAGATGGATACTGAATTACAAGCTGTTGCATTCAGCTGAGGAGTAAGGGATGTTCAGGGCAGAATATTCGGTTAAATAAACCACATCCTTGTTAAACTGTTTCAAGATGCACTTCAATATCATTTGCAAGACCCAGAAATTTCAGCTTTAATCTTTCATTGCAGTCATATAACCAAGAAATGTATTTTTGGCTTATCCATTTGCCATAAAAGACATGTCAGAAGATTCTCCGCAAGTGTATTAAACATGGGAGCTTGATGTGGTTGTGCTTTTATGGGAAAAGCTATCCGCTTCCTGCTTGGGAACCACAGCTCTTTTGCACTTCCAAAATCTGAGCATGCATCTCATTTTCCCTCAGTGTGCTGTTCCACAGAACACGTTATAGCCAGTTCAGTCAGATTTTAGTTGGTTTGTCAATTTTGTTGAAAAGTATTGATTGTATGTGACACCTCATAGTTATTAGTCGTGCTTCAAGACTGATTTCCTCTTTTAGCACTCCTCAGACAGAGGTGATTTGCTATAAACACATCAAGCTCAGCCATGGCTTCAATTCCTTCTTCACACAACTTTGCTGCGGTGGGACAGTAGTGAGGAGAGGGAAGCCTGAAATTGCACAACAGGTATAACTGCCATCAGCAAACAGGAGCCTCTGCCAGCACGCTGGGGAAATAGTCTGCTTGCTTTGCCCTTTGTGAGAATAATGGCTGTTGCAGCTGATCCTCTTCTCCCCACCTCACGTAGCTCTGGCTCTCCAAAGGCACAATAAGAGCTCGTTATGGAGGGGAAGCTTGTCACCGAGAACAAAGCCCTGACTCAGTGTCTGAAAGCTGGCAAGCTTAGTCATCAAACAATGAAACATTTAAAGAGGTCACAAAACCACTGCAGCTTTGAAGAGCTCTCTCTTAGCCACACATTCCTGTGCAAAGCAGGAATCCAGGAAGCTTTACAGGGAATTCCACTTAAGGCCATAACCCAATCCAGCCCAAAGAGAAGCTCAAATTATCAAGTCTCCACTCTGACTTAACTGGGAGGCTTTGGCCAGCGCTAAGCTGAAAGATACGTCTGACCTCAGCACCCTCCCATGCCCCTGGCTGAGCACTGCTCACTAACACAGCCTCTGAGGAAAACAACAATCCACAAAAATCCCCCACAGAAGAGTCCAGGATGGTATTTTACACTACTATCAATCCCAAGCTCTTCCGTGCTACTAATGAGCACAGTGCAGGTGAATACAAACTCTGCAGACTAAAAGATAATTGGTTAAATCTCTGCCCAGTCCTGGGAGTTGCAGCCCATTAAATACTGTCATGCTGTTCCTGCTTTGTCATGCATCATCAGGGAAGCTCTTGCCCTTCCTTTAAATAAGGCCAACATTCGACTCAAACTGCTGCAAGATAAAGTTCCTTTGAACAATGCATCCAGAGAGGGGGGAGATATATATATATATAGATAGATAGATATATAGATGATATATATAAAAAATCACACACACTAAAAATCACCTTTAGACTAGTTGGCTGACCTTTTACTGTGAGCTAAGTAGAGGGAGGAAATCACTGCATGTCAGTAGTAGAGATCTGGGAGTGCTTTTCCCTCCAAAGGCACAGTAAGATTCTTGACTGTTGGAAAACAACTCATGAATGTTTACCATAGATAAATATATAGACTATCCCAGTTAAATATAGAACATTTTTTGCCAGTTAAACTGTACAAATATGAGCTCCAGCTACTCCTGTATTCATTCACGATTTTTTCCTACAGTTTTAAGCTTGTTTCAGTTGCTTCTTACTAGACTATTGTGATATGCTGTCCCGTCATTATGCAGCATTGAAGAATGAAGGGCTATTTATATCACGTTAAAGTGGCATAGTTAAATTGTGACAAACTTGGGAGCTGAGGTCTGAAAAAGGAACACCAGCACAAGAGATGGTTTAAGAGTTTTGAGTATTTCAACTAAGCAGATTGTTGAGCTTAAGGAGTGAGAAAATGTAGCTCAAAAATGTAGGAGAAAAGAGGGTTTACATAATAAAAACCAGTACAAGGAACACATCCTAACAACAGATTTTCAAGTAGGACAGTGTTGTAATTTACTTTTCAAAGAGAAAGGATGAAAACTATATTTGTAGTTTTTAAGTGAGGCAGAGGAATGGGAACCAGAAGCTTTAGGCAAGTGGTGCTCACATCCATCTTTGTCCAACCCAGCTGAACAAGGGAAATCATCCACCTTGTTCAGAGTAAAAGAATTTTAACCCAATATGCAAAACCAAATTAGACATGCACATGACTTCCACCCTAACAAACAAGGAGTGTTTTCAGAAATACCAGTAACTCTGTGTGCTCCTCCTACAAATCTGGGTTCGTTGGGAATGAGTCCGGTGCACATGATGAGTTCCACACTCAGCAGGAAGACACAATTGTTTCTGCTAGAGAGAAATTAGTGAGGTGCTTAAGCTGGAATACAAGGTCTCCACGGCATCCTTCTTTCTACCAGAATGCAAGTGGGCTTTCTGGAAGTTTTTTTTTAACATTCAAGAGTCAGACGTACCCTTGGGTGCAAGCAGCCTTCTATTAACCAGCCATCAAGGTACTGAATAGCCAGCAGAGGGCTGTCACAGCTGGAACAAATCCAATCGAAGAGTAAGATGGCTGTGCTGAGAACAAAGATGAGCCCAGCGAAGAGCAATTCAACCAAATCTTCTGAGTATGACTTTCCACGAGATGACATAATACTTCGTAGTTCTTTGTAATCAGGAGTTTTAAGCTGCTCTATAAACCAAGTTTTGCCCCAGCCCCACAAAAGAGTTCAGTATTGAATGGAAATCCTGCAGCCAGGTCTCAGTGCAGTACCCACTAATTCCCACGTGGAAATCTGACTGGCTCAGGGCTCTCCAGGCAGCACCTGGATTTTGAGAATGCGCTAAGCAGAAACCTTTCCTGAACCTGACAGAGGGAAGAAAACCTAACCTGTGTAGCCAGAAAGACCATCTGAGGTATCCAGAGACAGGATTTTAATTAACCTGCTGTCAGAAGGAAGTTCAACATACTGTCTTGCACTTAGACAGCAAAGACCTGCACTATCTTGATTCAGAATAAGCAGACAACATGGTATCAGACTCATGGGTCTAATGCCTCCTGGAACGACTCCAGGTTATAACCATTTTTGTCCCTGTGCCATTCATAATTGAGGACCATGGTCTACCCCCAAGCATTCCCACAAGTTTGTTCAGTCAGACTCACAACTACTACAACTAAAAAAATAGAGCAAGACGACAGTTTTTACTAATGCTGAACTTATTGGGCATGAAGAACTGGAAAGACAGACCATTTGAGTGAAAGCATTTAGGAGGTACTGTGAAATTGCAAATGCACAGATCTAATTTTTCAAATCACTTGGCTTGCTGTGAAGCAAGGAGAAAAGACAGAATTCAAGCACGTTGAAAAAAGCCATAAAAATAAAAATTAGTTATGTGTAGGAGATTAACTTAAAAAAATTAACAGGACCAGTAGGACAATTAATAGGTCCACTGGTCCATAAAATATTTTTCATTTGTAGTTTGTATGTCTCCCAGTCAATGAAAACTTCAATGAAGTTGTGGACAAATGAAGTGCCATGACTATTAAATCTCACAGATAAAAAAAAAAAATTGACAAGGAATAAGGAAATCCCAGGATTACTTTCTCGCAAAAGAGGAAGCCCTTATCTGTTCTTGGTTGGTCCAAAAGATATGTGGCTGCTTCCTGTTATATATAGCTATTTCTTAATGCACTAAGAGTTAACATGAAAGGAGAAAAACATAGCCTGAAAGGCACTTGGAATAAGATGCACTTGATGCGTTTGTGAATATCTGATATCTAAATCTGAAACTGCAAAGTCTCAGCTCTTTGGATAGGGTTGTACCTCAGCCACTGAGGTCCCTCAGGAAGCAGCTGTATTTGCTTCCAGATATATCCTACATCCCTCCACAGACCAGTGGGTCTTACCTGCCTTTGGACCTGCTGTCAGTCATTACTGCACACCTTTAAAATATATTTCATCTGGCACAACTGAGTATCATGCTAAATTTCAGAACTACTGCTCTAAGCAGGCTGTTCAACCCAAGCTCTGTTTTTATTCCAGTAGATTTACTCTCCAACACACAAGGGACATTAAGACACAAAACTGAGTTAATTCTACTGTTAAGACAGCAGCAAGACATCAGTCACTTCTGTGAGGTTTCATGCTATATATTTCACGGTGTCCCAATTAACATTTGAACACATTAGTCATGTTCACATTTTACTTAGCTTAGCTAAAGCAAAACACTTAAGTAATCACAGTGAACTAATCAAACGTTCCTCCCCGCTCCTGTAAGATAAAGAAGAATCACTTTATCCCATCATATTAAGGAGGGCCCTCTCCTCGGCTGAAAGTTAATTCATTGAGAATAGGCCTGAGGAGCCTACAAAAGGACTAGAAAGGGTTTTATACACCAAAAAGAAGAAGAAAAAGTGAGCTAAAATTAGACCAATTTATCAATTTGACAAAATTGGTTTGGTATAGTCTTAGCTCACACACTGCACACCTCTCAAGTTAAGGCACTCCAAGAAAATAAACCTTGGAGATGGGATGCAAGTTCTACTCATCATTGCTCCAATTTCTACTGTAAAGATCCTAAAATAATAATGTGAAGGTGAGCATTAAGTACAAAGAGGCCAATTATAACTAGCCATAATGAAATGAACTATAATTGCACCATTTTAAGTGATCAGTCTGTTCTCATCTCCTGTTTTTAAGACTGGTTTCAGGGATCTAGGAAAAAAGTCACTGAAGCAAAACAAGCTTCTTGTCAGATGTGACTCCATTATAAGGGTACCTGCATCCACTAGGAAAAAAGAATTAACTAAACCTTCTATATGAAAGAAGGTTTGAGTTCAATTACCTAGACAAATCCAACCATTGCTTAATTAGGACTACAACTACCAGAGGCAGTGGCAGCAAAAACATCCCTGTAAGATTTGCAAAGTCATGATCCAGAGAAAGATCACAGCACAATCCATTGCTGGAAGCTGTTAGGGCACAGGAAGGAAGGGAGGCACGAGGCATTCTTAGGAGTCTCAGACACCCTGTTCTTGTTTCTATTGTTTCGTGACAGAGTTTGGAGGAGGTCAGCAGAGTCTTACTATGCAAGCCTGAACATTTTGCTTGTACATCTATTTCTCTGTGGCTCTAAAGCTCACTGTAAAAATAGGGGAGGGGAAACCCCAACCCCTTTCCATCAACACACACAGAGGCATTACAGCCAGAAATAGAGAGCCTGCAGAGCATTTGGAAACCTCAGTTATTCCAGGAGGGATGGACAGGACTGAATTTGTGCCACAGCACCCACGGTTGCTTTTGTCAGACAAATCACACAAAGATTAATGGCAGCTAAATTTTTTCTCAGAGATTTTAACTGAACATTATCTACATTCAGTGAAAAGTTAAAGCAGGACTTAAGGTTTACACAAATCTCCCCTTCCCTGATTAAAAAGCTTCTGTTTCAACAGAGTCATGTTTGCCCATGCAGAATGAGCTGAAAGAGGTTCAGCTTCATGTCTGTTTGTGTGAGCATGTGCAGTAGACACCAAGGCTAACAGGAGATCTGCTGTCCACTGCTGGCATTTGGAGCCCGGGCTGTGCAAACCCACCAGAGCTGAAACCCTGTCACAACCTCGCAGCAAAGCTGTTGGCTGTGATATGCTTTCAAACATCAGACAAACACATGATAAGTGTGACACAACCAGTTCCTCGTATTCAAGTGGCTTGATAATCTCTGAAGCTGTCGGCTTTTCCAGGTACACCGCTCCTGGTTGTTCAAGAACAAAGTGAAGATGAACAACTGATCCTTGTTCCACTTTTTTATGCTGAAGTCTTGAGAGCTTGTTGCTTTGTTTTGGCTTTTTCTTGTTGTTTTTTAAATTCTAATATATTCAAGATTAGGACTTTATGAAAACCCTATGCTTTCCCACAAAGCACCTTAATTCTGTACGCTTCCAAGAGTGTGAATATTGAAAGCTGAAGTGATTAAGCTGAACTTGTTTATGCTTCTTCATGTGGCTGCCAAGGAAACTTGTATCATGCTAGACTTCATCCTGTCGTGTTACTATACACGTACACCTATTGACAACTCACACTGGACTCAAATTTATGCACACAGGCCCTGGCACAACAACACCTAAAATTACATTTAGTGTCTGAAATACTAACAGGCTGCAGGGTTATTCATAGACTGAAAGATTCTTTAGCACCTCCTATACACAAATGCCAAAATCTTCAGGAGACTTTAACTGCGTAGAGAGTCAACTGAAAATATTACTTAGCTTTTTTTTTTCCCAATTAAAAGGTGTACTAAGGATTAGTGCTTTGATCCAGAAAAGCAAAAATGAAAATTCCCAAATCTCAGCCTGTGTCTATGTCATTTGTGAAAACTGAAGAGAATGGAGCAAAATGCCTTCTGCTAGCACGTAGTGTAGTAAAAGCAAAAAGACAAAAAACAGCTGTAGTAGTTCAAAACTCATCTAGCTCAGCATCTTAGAGCTGACAGCAGCTATAACAAGATGCCAACAGGAAAGTGTAAGATTAGGGTGAGCATATGTTGTTACTTTCCTAGTAGAGTCTCCAGTACTCCAGCTATCTATGACTCAGACGTCCTCAGGAAAGCTTAGGACAAAGCCAAATGGAAAGGAAACACCTACCTGGAAAAGGACATAAGCACAGCAGAGCACACATTTAACAACCACCCCCTCACTTCTATAAATCACATTTATTACTAGCTCTGCTTCATAGTCACTTAACATCCACTCTGGATGTTGTAGCTGTGGTTAATGCCAGCAACATTCCACGTGTACTCACACTGCATCCCGGGAGGCACCGTGCAGGAGCAGCAGCTCCACGATGGCCACGTGCCCGTTCCTGGCAGCGTCGTGGAGCGGGGAGTCGTTCTGGTAGCCCGTGGTGTTCACCAGTGCCCGGTGCCACAGCAGCAGCTCCACCACCTCCTTGTGCCCGTGGTTACATGCCTCGTGCTGTGGGGGGAAAAGCCATGAGGGAAACTCAGGTGAAACAAGTCACAGAAGGACTCCTCTCACGGCAGTTCATTCACTTTCAAGCATTCCACAGATGGCCAGGGAAGATGATGCAAGGATACTGCATTACATTCCTGAAAGGAATTAACCTGGAAACCCAGCATTTTGCTAGTGCTTAAGTTTTAAGCACTAGCAAAAATCCCTGAGAAGAACTGAACAAAGGCCAATTGTGTGCAAATTAGACTACATGGAACAAAACCCTCCAGATTACAGGCTATCAGGAGTATTCTGCAGGAGAGGAAGAAGTCATGGTTGAAAAGAACCTTTTGTTTATTTTCTGCAATTCAAGCGAGCAATTTTTTCACTCCACTACTTGATATATTTCCAAACCACTGAGGACATTAGGAACCCATTAAATACAAACATTGTTTGGAATTGATCATTTTCGAGTTATCCTAGCTGTATTTTCTGCATTTGCAGAGTCACAGGCTGATCGATTTCGTGGCCTGCCGTACACCCCAGCAATGGAGAATTACACCTGGGCAGGTCAGTGCTTGCTAATGAATTCTTTTAACCTTGTTTATCATCACTTTTTCACTTTGCATAATTCTCTGTCACCTAAATGTGTGTGAAGGGAACTAAAATACAGGAGAGGAAAGGAGGGATGAAGTGAAATCTGATTAGAAGACAGATGACAGAAAGAAGCCTTCAACACTCACCAGTGGTGTCCAGCCAGCATTATCTTTGACATTAGGATCTGCCCCGTTTTTCAGCAGCTGCTCCACAGCTGCTAAGTCACCCTACACAGGAAAAAGCCATAGTTACGAGAAAGTAATGAAGAAAATACACAGATAAAACACATATTTGAGAGATGCCCAATTATAAATTTAGCTGCAATAAAAATGCAATGGTATAAGCCTTCCATGTAGATATTGTAGGGATAACAAAAACTCAACTGATCTGGAGACCATAGTTATCATTGCTGTTCATTTAGAACCACCCACACATTTTACACAATTACATATTTCTAGACAAAAACAATGCATGTAACAGAGTTAATTCAAAATAAACGGAAAAGTTTGTGCTAACTGCAATCTGTCCCCTACAGTCAACTGCAAGGATTAAAGTCAGGAACGTTTATTGAGAATTTCCTCGTCCTTCAGACTGGATTTTTTTCAAGCTAATCTAAATAACTGGCTGAAAACATAGGTGAAATAAATTAATAGGCCTGACAAGCTTCTAGAAATTGGCTTTCCACAAAAGGAAAAGAATTTTATTTAACACTGCAATTACTGCTTTATGCTGAATCTCACTGACACTTTCTCTGACAGTTATCTATCAAAACAGTTTTAATTTGCTTTTTGGAAAAACACTATATACAGTTTTTACTGTAAGCAAGGAGGTGTGGAAAGGGTGGAAACTGATGCAGAGGCTACAGAAAAGAGGCTGAATAGAGATGAGGCAAAGGAAGCAAAAGGGCAGAATTTGTGAATCAGAGGTTTTGACACCCTGAAAAGCAAAGTTCGTAATAAGATTGGAGCACATCCAGACGCAGCTATAAATAGGCAAGGAGAAGGTACCTGTGGAAGCTGAGGCAAGGAGATCTCTGCAGTGCAGGCCTCAATTCTTATTATTTTAGGCAAAATAAAGTGTTTCAAGACAACTGCTGACACTTTGCCTAGACCAGGGTACTGTGATCCCAAACGAAGAGACTAATGTACAAACTGGTATGTAGCTCTTGCCAAGGCCAAATATAGAATACAAAAAAAGATCTGAAGGAGAGAAATTTAATCCATGATATACATCAAGTTCAATACCTTTAAGTAGTGGAAAGTCAAGGAATTTCTAGGTGCTACTCATAGTATGCCTTAGAAAAGGTGAGAGAGTATTAAATTAAGCTTTAAATACAATAAAAACAAACTTAATCCGATTTTGTTACCAAGAAACACTTTGAAAAAACAAAATAGCTTTAATCTTTACTCTTTAGGTTAGAAAAAACATTAAGACAGACTGCTCTGCACAAATAAATCCAGCAAGCAACAACTGTAAACTCAAAATTCACTGAAATAATGCTGAGACTCACTGGCTTTACAACCATCAAGCAAATTAACACATCAGAGATAAATCTCATGCGTTATACTCACAACCTGGATGTCCCAGCAAAATGTTACCTTTCAAAGCAATTAAAGGATTCTAGCAGCAGCATATTCTTTATGGCTGCAAGGTAACAGACATACATCAAACCTGAGGAGTTATTCAGAGGCAGCCAAGACAGAGCTCAGCATTAAGATCCTTCCCGACAGAGAGAACACACAATTATCTATAATGAGCGAGAGCTGAGCTTATCATTTAAAGTTCAGTTTGCAAACATGTACTGCAAGGGTTTGACATTTCAGGAGTACAGCTTTAAAGCAGGAAGCACAGCTAATAATTTGTGTGGGCATCAGATACTATCACAGCTTTTCAGATCAGCTATGTGAGCACTGATTTGTAAAACATCGCTGTGGCTTTATCAAAGGAAACGTTGCTGGTGTGGACACGAGGCCTGACAACATCCACTGACTTAAATCCAGGCCTATGTCAAAATTAGAAAATTGGCGTTTTGCTGCTTACAGAAGATAAATATTGTCATCATGTCATCTGTAAATGGAACCTGCTCCCTACAACCGGCACTGAGCACAGAGTGACAGCAAGGAGGGAAAGCTGTCATGAGCTGCGCAGTAACTGGATGGGCGCTGCCAATCAGGATTACAAGAGAGATGTTAACAAAACAGACCCAGGAGAATGCGCCTTTTGTGTCCTCAGAGGCTCTTCAGCCAGTCACCATAAAGTGAACATTTAGCTGAAAAAAGCGGAAGACTAAATTCCAAGTTACAGATCATTAACAGACATCAAGTCCCTCCTGCAAGCAGGACAACAATCACGGAATCCTTTTGGTTGGAAAAGACCTGTAAGATCATCAAATCCAACCATAGGTGCTTCTGAGATTTGACTGGATCTTCCAGACGCTGATAACAGGTTTAGATGACAAGTCAAGCCAAATAACTGATCCAAGGGTAAAAAAAGTGTGGGTTTTTTCGCATTGGCCACTTCTGTCAAAGTTGATGGAATTGCTAACATTTATAAACTAATAAATGCTTTGCTAACCTCTAAACAAGAAAGAGTAAGCACCATGTAGGTGCAGATCTCAAACACAAATGTCAATTCCATGTCTTTCCTCCACAAGAGAGCAGAAGAAACCACACTTATTAGTATGGAATGACTAATTCCAACATGCTGCATAAAGATGTGCTTTGACTAATGCTGAAAATAATTTTGTACATTTAATTCCTTGAGTTTACTTGATGCAGCAGGAAAATCACCAGTCTCCACTAAGAAGCCATAACCAGGTGACACGAGGAGAGACCCTCTTAGCAGTCTGCAGCAACAGAGGGGAAACGTTAAGTGGAAACACTTCTTGTTCAGAAAGGGAGAACAAGGCAAACACCAGCTAGAAAAATGCTCCCACCGTTAAGAATTCACAGGCAAGTGTTTATTTTGAAATCTAATTATCAATGAAGGATTACATCCAGCTCTTGAAAAGGCAGGAGCTACTGCAGAATGCAGAATTATCCATTCAGAACAAACAAAGCTCAGGACATTTTACGCTCATAACAAAGCTCAGCTGTAGTGACAAGCCAGTAAAGCCATGGGTTTGCTCTTCCTCAGCACCACAGCTCACGGGAGCTCGGCAAAGCAGAGAAGCAGGAAAGGCGCTGGGGCCATCTGTTGGCAGACCTGGAGCCAGCAGCAGCTTAGACAGGGAAGAGCATTTACTCGGCTTTACAAGCACTTCCTCCTCCCTAGGAGAATTTAGTTCCTGCAGCCACGGCTGGCATAAGCCCAGAAAACCATCTCTACTTGGCTTACACAAGGTTGTGGGGTTTTTTCCCCTTTTCCCTCAAGTCCTGATTTTAATACATATAGTTAAGAACTGAAAGTGTCCTTTCAGTCCAATTTTACAGGGGTTTTTTTCCATTTTGCCCTTTACAATTTCCATTAATCAAGGCATTTTTCACTGAAAAGTCAAATTATTAAATAAATGAAAACATATTCTACCAGAAAACATATTCCACCAGTTAAAGACAGAGATCAAAAGAATTAGGACAGTACATGAAGATGAAGCTAAAAACCTGTACCCCTTCAACCAAATACTTCCTCCTTTATTTATAAATTTAATCAAGCAACTTCAATCTTTAGGTCAAACAAATGAACCAAAAAAACCTCCTTTCAAACACAAGGACAATTGCTTCTTTAAGCTGGGGGGGAACTAGATTATTTACAACTCATAAATGGTCAAGGACAACAAATATGAATTAAAGTGCTTGTAGGAATTGTGAACTCTTTCCAGGAACCTTCAAGTTTTTCACCTCAAAATCCTCCAAATAATTCCCTATACAGCAGACTGTTCCCTAATAACAAACACACAAGAAACTATGCTTAACCTTCATTAAAGAGAAAACATGCAAGAAGTTAACCTGCCTCAGAAACAAGACAAGTAACAACCAAGCATTATCGAAAAAGAAACGGTAATTTGTTTCCAAGCTTCCAAATCAGCACTTGGGAAGATGGATTGCTTTGACTCATGGCCAGTTTCCATATTCTCAAGTTCTGCATTTGAAACCATTGCACTATTTCCTATTTGTCTTGACCTCATTTCTCCAGGAGAGGAGATGTTCTTCTGTGACCCAGCTCTCAACCCTGACACACACAGATCCAGTACCAAAAGCAAGGAAGTTCTCAGCTGACTAGATCAGACACTGGAAAACAAGATTTAAAAAGCCATGCTGATGTTGGCCATCACATGCTCACAAAACCACATCTTCTCTGCTCTCCTTCCTAATGTGTCATTAACTGGTAATAAAACAATAAAAGGAGCACTCTCACAGGCTCAGAAGGAATTATCTCACAGTTATTTTACTGTGTTAATTATAATGACCATGAAGAGCCCAGCACAGCAGGCTAGCCACAGGTGAAGCCTTTTTGTGAGCCCTCCCGAGAGTGACAGCAAGGAGGGAAAGCCGTCATGAGCTGTCAAAACTAAAGGGTCCCTGGAACAGGATGTAACCAAAACTCGTCCCAATACACCACCTCTCTCTTCAAACTAAGTAGATGCTCTGCATAGAGGCAAATTCTTCTTTCCTCAGAGCAGGGACAACTCCTTATTTCCTTCTAACTTGAAGCATAACAAGCCTTCTCCCAGCTCTTTCCCATCCACTCCTTGTAACAGTGCGGCAGCTGCCAAGATCCTCCATTACCCTCCTGTGTTGTAGTTCACTGTCCCTCTCTCTGGAATCCACAGAGGCACAATCCCACTGTGCTCTGCGCCATCACCTCCCTAGGCAAAGCAGGAGAAGCACAGGCACTACCCAGACCTGAAATGCAGTGCCAAGGAACTGGGGGGTTCTTCTCTCCACAGCAGATTTAGGACTCCACACAAACTCGTTAAGTGCCGCTGTGCTGTGATTTAATTGCCATGGAAGAGCAGGTCCTGTGAACAATCTGTTCTCTGACTGTAAAAAAACTCTCATGTGGAAGGGCTGTTGATTGGGCAATTTCCCACTAGTTTAGAATATAAAGAGTTGAATAGGTCACATTTTGTATTTTAACTAATTGGGATTTTTACCTTTAATGACTATGAAGATAAACATGACTGCTGTTTGCTACAGGAAGAGTCACTTCTATTTCAATTTATTAGTTTAACTCAGCATTAGGTTCATCCACACTAGAACCTTTCTTGAGAACCATTTTGATTTCAGTAAAATAATAACTAGTAGTAGTAGTACTAGTAAATGGGGATAATCCCTCAGAATCATTAGAAACAGGACAACACTCTTCATGCCTGCTAATGTTATGATCTATTTTAAATAAGAAAAAAGGGAGAATTCAATTAGCTTTAATTAAATTCTGGGTATTAGACCCTAACACCTAATGAAAATAACACAGATTTATTTTTATAATTAATGAAGTCCCAGAGAATTAGACTTCATTTTACTTCAGGGGAGGGTGGCAGCTTTCTGTTTGCCTTTACACACATGAAAAAACATTACTGGCTGTGAAAATAACAAGAAAAAAAAATGCCCATAAAACGAAACTGGAATAGAAATGCTTCTTTCAGAAACAGAAAAAAATTTACAGAACTAATTTGAAAAAAAACAAAAACAAAAACCCAAACCAACAAATCTAAACCCTACACTGAAAATATACAAAGAGCATAAAGCCTGGTATTTTCAAGACCAGTTTGAGAAAATATTTTTATCAGCTCCATACAGGGTTCATGCAAGTTCAAAGATCATAACCAAGAGATCACTTTTCTCATGTTATTTTAGTTCCATTTCAAAGCAAACTTTGGGATCACCCTGAAGCCCTACCTAGCTACACAAGCCTTTGCTAATGAGCACCTCAATGAATATGGAGCTGCTGGATAAAAACCACAGCAGAACTAATGAGGAACAGAAGCCATTTCCCACTTCAGCTCAATAATTATAAACATCAGAAGACAACATTGAAAGGAATTCACATACAGGACTGAAAAAGCCCATCCCACTGCCCACACTCCAGCTGGAAGTCAGCTTTTTTTTTGGCTATACCAATGCCAGTAAAGAGTGCCAGCAACACCACTGAACTTGGATAATCAAAACATGCTTATCCTTTTTGTATACAGCATGAACTGTTTAATTTTTCCTCGTTTATCTTCAAAATGCTTTGCAATGAAAAACCACCTTATCGGCATATCACCAATATGCCAACATTCCAAGTCTCAACAAGCTGCAGGGATGCTGTTTTCTTAGATGAAATATCTGCCTTCCAGAGAAGCATCAGGCGTATTGCTGGAAACCATACCTGTGTGAAAACTTGTCAAGGCAGATCCATTTTTTTCAGAACCAGTCAGTCATGACTGTATTCATTACAAATCCCCAGAAAATCACAGAAGGGTAATTTGTAAACAGTGTTTTAATAAAGAGGAATATGTGGGACTTATGACGAGAGGTAACAGGAGACCCACCCCCTTCAAAGCTCTTGAGTCCTGTGAGGACAACTTTTCATTTTCTCCCCCCTAATTCCATATTAATGACATGAAATATGAGACTTGAACTCGACTCAGCTCAGCTGACACTTCCATTTAAAAAGGTCTCATGCAGCAGGAGTGGCTTATTAGAATGCCTTTGAAAGAGGACACATTTATCAAGAACAGCCTCTGTCTCACCAGACAGAAGTGCTGTATAAATGTCAGGTGCTTATAGAGGAATCAATTCCGCCACTATATGCAGTTTATTAACCACACAGTATTTGTATTTTATGATTTAGCACAAAGTACATTTAAATTGCCAGACTACAAACTCTTTGAAATGACCTCTCAGAAGGGAGCTGCCATGAGTGCATCTGATGAGTGGGACGTTTTACCCAGCTTTTACAAAGTAATGGGCAAGGACAGCCTCTGCAAAGAGCAAAGCCACAAAGTTCCACCACACCAGGAACTGGTTAAGATAATAACAATATAATGAGTGCTAGGTGTCATTCCAAGAATAACATTGACCTTACATAAAACTGAGAATATCCCAACTCTGTCCCTTTCCTTCAGAGCATGGGACTCAGCATGGGAATCACAGGGTATAGCACCTCATTCCCCTTGAGCCAACAGTTGCATCAGGTGGTGGATCGCAAAGCTTACAAAATAGTTAACTGTTGTTTCACAGAGTTATCATTATGTAGATAACTCAGATCTTATCCTGGCTGAGTTACCAGCTCAGACTGAACTGATTAAGATCACTCCGTGAGATCTGAAATACTACCTAAACTTCTTATTGCAAATTGGAGACAGCTTTCTGGCACACAAGGCCAAAACATTTAAGTGCTTATCACTTCCTAGAACTCACAGGTATAACTGACACTGTAATGCTTTGAGTTTCCAAGTATAATCATCTTTGATCATTCCAACAGTCATTTCTTTATGAAAACAGAGAATGAGGTTGGAAACTTCCCAAAAAACCTAGAAGAAAAAGATCACAAAATGAGATTTCCCTCCCCGAAATATGATGTTCTGAAGTAACTAGTTTCCAGAATATTTTTAAAACAACATTGTCTTTGTAAACTTCTGTTTAAAGCTGAACTAGAAGATGATGGTCCTACCTTGATGGAAGCAATATGGAGCAAAGTCTCTCCCTTGTAATTCCTTCTGGCAATTGTGTTGCCACCAGGGGATTTCAACACAAAAGGACTGAGCGGTGTTGCTACTTGACTGCAAGTCTTAGAAGTGGATGGGGTAGAGGGAGATTCTGAAAGTGAAGGACTGTTAATCGCTTGAAGGGCTGCAGATCTTCTTGTCTTCATTCCAGTGTCAGTGAGTTTGGATGCAGAGGAAGTAATGAGAACTGGTGTCTGGTGTTCAGTCACTGGGGAGATGGGGGAGCCCTGCAGTGACTCCTCTAAGCCATCGGCCTGCCTGCCCGACTTCCCAGGAATGCCCCTCTCACTTCTCCTTGCTCTTTTAGACTGAGGAGTACCCTGAAGTCTGGATTGTTCCCTTCCACGTTTCAAAGGTATAACTTCATTTTCTATTGACAGTGATGTCTCTTCAGCACAATTTTTTTCCTTGCTATCTCGTGCAGAGCACACAACCTCACCGTTACCTTTCTTCTCTGGGGATTCTGCCTGTGGTAGAACTTCCACATCTTCTATATTGTTGCCGGAGTCAGCTTCCTTTACAGACTCTTGCTGAGGTCTTTCTTCAGGACTCTCTGGGTCTGGAGTGCACAGCACTACTGGCTGACTGCATATGGTCACACACTTTTCCTTGGGCGTCTTCTCCTCAACTCCTTTCTGCTCGGGTTTCTCTAAGCTCCACTCTTTGTTAATGTCTGCTAGATGTTTCTTCTTCACCTTCTTCATCTGCCTCTGGATTGGTCTTTTTGTCGGCTTGGAGGGCTTTTCATGAGGAGGGGAAGGAAAGAAATCATAAACTGAAGATGCATCTTGACCAAGGTCATTGCTTTTAGTCTCAGCCTGACTCCTCTTCACGATGCATCGAATCTTCCTGCTTCTTGGGCTGAACCACATTTTTATTTGCTCCCTCTTGCTCTTTTTTCCCAAGTCTGAGTCAGTCGGTGTGGATGTATCTTCAGCTGAATCTAAGTGCATTAGGGAAGAGTAAAAATAATTATGGAGTACTCTTCAGAACCTCACAAAGCAAAAAAAACCCCGTAACAACAACTGCAGTAACTGATGAAGTGTTACTAAATACAATCTGTGAGCGCCTTCATTCCTTCTGAGAAGACATACACAGTGACTTTAAAAGCCCTGGCAAGGTCACATGCCACTCCGGAGCTCAGAGATCCCAGTGGAGCTACAGCTATCCATCAGGGAAGTAAGCATTCTGGCAGAGAAATCCCTTCACCAGTCTGGGTTCACAACACAGCACGTGCACAGAAGAGTTCTGGCCAGGTCAGAAAAGGACAGAAGTTGGTTTTCTCACTGAGTTTTCCTTGGAAACAGGTTTAACGAAGAGGCATGTGCATACACAAAGGAGCACAGAAACAATTTTCTAAAGAGATATTATAGTTCATCTGAAGATGAAAAGGAAGAACAGCTGTAAGCAAGCAAAAATAATATCCTTATAAAAATGTTGAACATTGCTGAGAAATTTTGACTGATTCTACAGATAGAGCAGATGAATCAGAGGAATATATAGAAAATCTGTAAGCAATTGTGTCCTGTCATTTGATCCTTTACCCCTGGGTAGTAAATATTTTCAAGGAAGCTAAGCATTTTGATGATCTCAAACATTTCTTTAAAAATATGCAGTGGAGCAGTTTTATAAATCACATCGTACAGCACATTACAAATCAATGACCAAGATGATGGAGGAATATCCTGTACTCCCAGCACATGAAATAACAGCTGAGAACAAGGACTATAAATACTGTCCTCAATGGCTTAAGAATAAATTAAGGAGTATGAAGTGACCTCAAAGTTAATTTAATTTGACAGGTTTTTTGACACAAAAGAACTATAGCAGATTTTTTACCAATTCCTTCATGTGAACCCAAGTTATTTTAGGTTATTTGGACAAGTCCTCCAAAGTAAATGCACAACTCATTCTTCCTGTTGCCTCAAACCTCAGGGACTACCACTCACAAAAGTCTTGGTGATTTATAGCAATCAAACACGAAACCAATATGAATTTTGTTGGTTTTATTTTTTTTTTGAAGCAGCACTAAGACCAAGATTAGAAGGGAGGGGAGGGTTTTAAGCGTTCTTAAAATAAACTATACAAAGTCTCAATTATTAAAAGTGACAGACACTCACTGCAACAATCTATCACTCTCACTTCAGTGCATTAACTTTCTATGGATAATTTATTTTCTCCATACCTTCTCTTTTATTTTTGGTGATAGTAACTACAGCCCGTTTTTCACAGCAAGCTGGGATAAACTCACAGCAGCAAACACACTGGTTCCAATCCCTTAGTCACAAAAAAATGGATTTGAAACTCCACTTTAAAGAGAACTGCATATCTAGTAATTCAACACTAAAACAGACATTCACAGTTTTCTTTTAAAGCAATATTGCAAAGCTAAATGTTTCCTTAATCTTGATTTCAATTACCCTATTTACCCCTCGAATTAAATCATGTTACATACTAGATTTAACTAGAGGAATATGTAAGCCATCAGACCAAAAGTGTTGTTAAGAATACAGCTTGAGGCTAGTTAATCAATCATTTAGGCATCTAAAGATAATCATCAAGTACAAAACTGCAGCTTTTTGGTTTTCCTCTAAGGCTGGGCTTGGTGGAAACAAGAAAAAAAGCACTGAAATTGAGACTGAAATCTCAGAACTAGCTAGGCTTGAGATCATATTCAATCTCATTCTGACAATAACATCTAAAACAAGGAAGAGCTTGATTGCAAACAGATGCAAAATATAAAACACAAGTTACTATTTACTTGTCTTGCCTTCAGTGTTTACACAAACTAGCAGATTTCATTGTGAAATATTTACCTTGCTAAAACTATCAGTCATCCCCAAGTAAAGAGAAAGAATAAAATCGGCTTGCAGAAGTAATTTGTGCAACAATTTTGTGATGGCCAGAATTCTTTTTGATGTGTATAGCACAGCAAGACTTTAAAGTCCAAGTGACAAATTCAATCAAAGGCACTGTCCTTCAGAAGTATGATCTAAAGCAGCCCAACACAATGAAGCATTTCCACTGGATGTACCACTTCTGGCAGCAGGAAAGCCTGCGAAAAATCCACCACCAGGCTTCCGAAACTGATCTGTTCATTACTGGTTGTTCACCAGGGACTTACTAGCCAGGTTATTAAAACCGCGCTGAAACTGTAACAACATGCCAAATAAATACTTTCCCAAGATTATTTTTCCTCACCTGCAACGACGTGAGGTGTAAAAGAGTATGTTGCATGTTTTAGAACAGGGAGGCACTCATGGACATGATTAAAAGATCCCCCATATACTGACAAAGAGATCCACCCCATCCAGAGGCCAGCCCTACATACCCAGGGCATCTCCACACCATGCTGGGGAGGAAACTGCATTTCCTGGTTTTTCTCAGACTCTGCTACCCCTTCCTCCATTTCCAAAGTGTACAAGGTAGGGAGCAAAAGTCATTCGAACAAATGGCCAATCTACTTTCCCTGAAAATCGAATCTTTTGATGGACCCAGAGCTGTGAGAGGGAGAAAGAAAGAGGGGAAACCCAGTGCCAAGAAGCTGAAAGGAAGTTCTTATGGCTTAATATGTAAACGTTAATTTATATAAAGAGGGTATTATCTGGTGGCTAAGTTCATTCAGTTAAAGTACCTTCTTTAAAGTACCTAAATTGGTCACAAGAAAATCAATCCAAATGAATTCTCTGTTGTCTCCGAGTTTCAAGCCAGAGCTTGGATTTCAACAGGACTGAAAAAAATTACTATTATGATTTTGATTTAGTTATCATTTTAATACATAAGTGCCCTCCCAAAAATTTTTAGAGATGCATTTAGACAAGGTAAATCAGTAGAGCATGCCTTACTAATCCTAGATTTTAAGCATCTGCAATAGCATAAAGAGCAGCCACAATAACAGTATTAGAATCAGCCTATAATAAATGCAGTAAATTTAGTCTCCATTACCTATTAAATGTAACATTCAGATACACAATATAGTAACTGAATTATTTCTAATTTAGAGTTATTTGCACATAATAAGCCCAAGTTTCTCAATGCTAACATTTAATAGAGTTGGATTTCTTAAGTGTCAAAAGAGTTGAAAGTACACAAAAATACCAGGAGATAGTCAGTGCCTTGCAACTCGAGCTCCATTTCCAAGTTCTGCTGTAGTGCAATAGCAGGCTAGTGCAGGGGGGAAAAAAGGAGCAATTAGAAAATGTGGTTTAGCTATCATTAATCTGCATCAAAGGAATATAATGATGCACATTGTGTGCCTTTCAAATTATTCTCTATTACGGGTTTCAGAACAGAAGTTGAGAAATCTCTTTGACAAACTAGTCCCTTATTAAAAATCAAAGGGAAGAGCTTTGGTACCATCTGTGCAACATTAGTGCCTTCACTGAAGAATGATTATTTTGCAAGTTAAGTATTTGACACTGAGGGGAAAGGGAGAAATTCCAGCTACTCAAAATCTCATCTTTAGATATTATGAAAAATGTCACAGCATCCATGAAATGCAATGTAATCTGTTACAACAGGAGTTCAACATCTTTCTCTCCAGTAAATGTGAAACAAAGTCATGATACTATAAAGGCTGATTGAAAGTTGATCTCTCTGACTGTCCACCAGCATCAGCACAAGCTTAGGAAGCTTTGACCAACACCTGCAAGGTGTAGCTCTGCATGAGAAGGGAGCAAGACTTTCTGTTTGATGTGTTAAGAGTGAAGCAGATTGCTACAAAGAATAAGGCAAAATCAACTATAAATGGTGGTGATGGTTCTGAAATACCTCTTCTTTTTAAAGAGGAGAACACATTTTTTCATTACACAGAAAAGTCTGCCTAAGTATTTAGAACTTCTCTTTCAAAATCATCACTGTAAATCAACATCTCTCATGTTTTATATACACTATGCCCATGATTCAACAAGTTCTTACTAATTACACACCCGTGAACCCCATAATCCCACCAACATCAGTTCTCGAGATGTCTTGGACTGCAACATTAGAGCTAAAGAGTTTGAGCTGCAGACATCCCATCTGTGGTGCCTGCCAGCCAGCCTCCCACTACCCTTAGGAAGGTACAACACAGGGCAGGAAAAGGTCAGGCAGCTTTCCTCACCTGGCCATGGACTAAGGATATAAAACCTCTAACAAGTGAATTAATTCAGAGGTTCAGCATTTCCTACCTACAGCTTGAATTTTCCACCTATAATTTGCATTTTCTAGCCAGTTTCAGGTTTGTTGTTTGTCAATTCATTTTCAGTCACCCGAGGAGTGTCATTTGCTGTGTTTCCCTCTAATTTAAAAGGGAAGTATTAGCTATTTTGTGCAGTCTTTCCTGAATTATTTGCTGCTGCTTCTTACAATGCACATGCTGTTTGGCAAAAGCTATTCTTATCCCAATGGAATACAAAGTGAGATCCCTCTCATGTCTACTGTGGAACCTCAGGATACAGGGATTTTGTATTTGAAATATTCAGTGTGAGCTTAACCCTATCCTTTTCAGTCAGAGCAGCTCTGTGGGGTTTTTTGAAAGAAAAACAACTTACTGCATGCACTACCTCTGTCAGAGACTAAAAAATGAGTAGTAGGATGCACTTAGAAATTTTAGTGTCAACAAGGATCTCAAACAGAAGACTTAAGAGAAGCCACAACTGTCTCAAAACAAGGCATACACAGCAAATATGCAAAAGGGACATAAAACAAATATATGGAAATATTCTTTTTTCAACTGCTTCTCTTCTCTTTCAACTCCTGCACTGAAAGATTGATTTTTCGGTCTATTTCTTTTACTGGAACATAAAGTACAATTTCTGACCTTCTAACACAAAAGAGAAGGAAATATTGTTGACAGAAGTACAGTGCTGTAAGAACATGAAAGCAAGTCCTTAACAAGAGAAGAGAATCCACAATTCTCCAAACTCAAACATATTTCACTTTGGATACATTAAGCTGAAGGCAAAACTTAACATATCCAGACATCTATGGGAGGTGACGGATTTGGCAGAGATGAGGGACAAAACATCCTGAAGAATTTGCTCTCAAAATCTCAAAAGCTACAATATCCTGTGATTTTCAACCATACATACATTTTTTTCCAGCACATAATTGGTTGTTCTTAGAGGTGTGCTCATTTACTTACGAATTCAAGCCATTCCTGACAGTGAAGTATTAGCAGCTTGGGAGGTTTTCCTCCTAACCTCAGTATCAAACATCCAAAAGGCCACTGCACTAATTCTTAGCACACTGCAAAGATTACAAGCGACAGAAAGGCATCTCCCAAATCATTTAATATAAAACACTCTTTTAAACTTCAATTTTGTGTCTGCTTTTAAGTCAGAACAAGGGATGACAAAAAGAACCTCATTTAGTTCTGCAGCCTAACCACAACAAAAAGACTTTATTTTAGAAGAACTATGGGATTAAATGTATTATTCAAATTTTAGTACAGTTAAACATCAGACCAATTTTTAAGAGTTAATTCATCTCTAAGAGTTCTCCAAAACATCTAAACAGTATCAATAATCCTACCATGCTGTATTTTAAATGCTTTATTTATAGCATCACAAATAGTTCCTCTCAGAATGATTCTCTTCCGAGTGTGCTTTTGAAAGCCTTCATTACTTAAAATCTTTCCCTGAAATTCTACTTAAGTCATCATCTGTTTTCTATGCTCCAGAAGATTTAATCACCATAAGATTTTATATCTATATAAAATGTATTCCTTTACATTTGGACACAGGCTTCCAGCCTCCTCACTTAAAATGCATTTTGGTGTCAATAAAGAGCTATTCCATAAATGAATGAAGGTGCTGATGGGATTAGACATAGAAAAATAATCTTTAATTTAGACAAACATATTAGGAAGCAACAATGAAGGAAGATTTACCTGTTCTATATCTGACAACTAAATGAATGTTTTCTAAAACTTGGTATTACATAAATGCTCCTCTCTGAGCTTGCAGAAGAAACACACAATCACCTACGCTTATTTCACTACAGTTTTTCCTACTTTGACAAACAGTCTAAAATTTGATGGAGATGAATTCCCAGAGTATGTTCTCTGCAACCTCCTAGCACAGTCAGCAATGACAAAACTTCACTGCAGCAGACTAGCTGATTGTTAGGGACCAGAAAATAAATGAGTTAAGACTTGCTTCCTTCCCCTTTCAGGCAAGGAACATATCTAATTTTTCCCATGAGCAAAAACCCTAAACTGAAAATTACTGGGACAGCAGGCACGACTCAGTGCACAGAAACCCAAGAGGCAGGAGAAGATATGCATTAAAATTCTTTAATAGGGGCCCCCTAATACAATGCAGAACATTACACACTGGGGCTCCCATAAGATATGGCAACCTGTGCCCCTGGTTTGTGCCAGGCAATCTCTCCCACTTTCATCTAATTTTGGAAGACAGATTCTAATGAATTATGGACTAACCCGCTCATGCGGATGTCTTAGTAAAACAGATTCAAAGAACGAGCAATCCATACAGACAGTTCTCTTCAAATCAAATTTTCCAAACATGATTTGGAAGAGCTTCTCAGAATTTTAAGCAGGGCTGCACTGCTCATTCCCTGTAAAGCCTGAGAGATGAAACAGAGCAACCTGGAATCTGCAGCCACCAGGGACCCGGGTGAGTCTCACCTGAGGCGTTGGTGCCCAGGAGCTGCCGCAGCTTGCTGCAGAGCTGGATCATGTTATCCAGCTGCCGGTTGATCTGTGCGTCCTGCACCCAGGCTGGCACGTGGCACATGGGGCACTCGGTGCCAACACAGTCACCCACGCAGGATCTGAAAGGCAAATGGAAAATCATTATCCAGTGTAAGTTATCTACTGTACCCGCCACCAACCGTTTCACAGCCAAGCGCTCAGTGAGAATCTCTTATTTTAGCATTGACAAACCACTGTTGTAAAGCCCACGCAAGTTAGTCACAAATGCAGGACAGGACAAATTTATCACGGCAAGCAACAAGCTGAACATAATTAAGCAACCCACTTCCAGAGCGTTGTCAGGACACCGTCATGAAAAACAGGGTGCCTCGTGACTTCCACACTCACAACCTGACCTGAATTTTCAAAAGCTCCACTGCTGTTTGACTCCAAGTAACAATTAGGCTCAAACAGTTAAAACTACACATTCCTTTACATCTGCTATTCTGCAGCCTTCCATTTCTAAACAAGTGCCAGAAAGCCAAGCCATAGTAAACTATCATTTCCGCTTTTTCCTAGTTAAAATTTGCTTGATGCTGTGAAGAAGTTTCACCTGTGTGAACACTTCTCTGTATGAAGTCCCATGAGGATCTCTAGGTGCTCAGAGTATTTTATCACTGCTCTCTTTCAGAGCATTTATGTCAGATGATCGTGGTGGGATGGGTAGGGAAACAGATTTACTCAGCAGTACTACTCTCCCCATATCGGCCTAAAATATTTTATTCTTTTGATTAGCCCAGTGAGAAGACCTAACAATTTGCCACCTGAACTGCAACATTCAAGGGCCATTGTTACGTCTTGTCTCCAATCTATCCTATTAAAAACAGGTTATAGTTTCACATAGCCAAGAATGAATTAATTTCAAAAGTCTCACTACTCATGTAAAAATTGCTGCCTAGGTGTGTTTTGTGCTTTAGACATACAAAAGCCCTCATGGCTGAGGCACTGCTGTGTTTGGGAGACTGAAGCACAGCTCTTGGCTCCAACATATTCTAGATATTGACAAATCACTCAGAGCAAAGGGAAGGGCCAGCCAGGTCTCCTCCTCTAGGGAAGCTGGCCTCAGGTTTCCCACCCTGTAAATGGCACTGCAAAGGAAATGCAGAATGACCTTTATACCACAACATCTCTTAATTACGTGTAGCTGTTGGGGTTTTGTAGTCATCTGATAATGACTGCAGGTAACCTAGCACAGCTACTCCAACAAAACTGCAGAAACTGATCTTGATAAATATCCCTGTCCATAACGAAACCATGTGAGGGAGAACCAGTTGTTTTATGTGTGACCTGAGTACTGCAGTTCATTAGTTTCACATATTTCACTTCATATTTCAGAAGCCAGCTCCGGCCATTCACCCCAACCCATCCCAGGTGTGTTAATAAATGTCTGTCTTCAGCAGGGGACCAGAATCAATTCACATCAGAGTACTGCAGACTGGATCCATGCCCTACCTAATTTGCTTCTAAACAAATTAATCTGAATTTCCTTAGGTTTATTTAAAAAAATAGGCACTGCCCAAGACTCAGTCATCAAAGGACAGATGAAATTGCTGCTAAAAGGTCAGGCATACGAAAGAGAAAAGATCAGGCGCAACAAATAACTCAGATAATAGCAAATAAACTCCTTTTTCTGGGGCAAGAAATAGCTGCTAATGAGTGCTCATAACTCCTGTTCGCGATTCTTTCCAGCCTCATCAATACAAACTGCATTGTCTTCTTGATGTTTGGAAAATGTTTCTTAAAAACCCCACAAAACTTCAACAAACAGTGGGTGTTTGAAATCTATCACCTAGAATGCATCAGGGTTATCCAAAATAAAACCACAAGGCCTTAGATGCCCAACAGCTAAACAATTACATTTACTAAGCCACAAGTTCATATTTATAAATAATTTTTCAAGTTTCTGGGGGTTATTTAACAAAATAATCTGTAGACAGGTTGCTTAAATGAAACAAATAATTTTAAAAATTCATTTAGACAGCAGAATCATAGAATGGTTCAGGTTGGGAGGGACTTTAAAGCCCATCCCATGCCACCCCCTGCCATGGGTAGGGACACCTTCTACCAGATGAGGTTGCTCCAAGCCCCATCCAGTCTGGCCTTGGACACTTTCCAGGGATGAGGCAGCCACATCTTCTCTGGACAGCCTGTGCTGGAGCCTCACCACCCTCACAGGGAAGAGTTTCTTTCTAAAATCCAATATAAACCAACTCTCTCACAGTGTGAAGCCATTAACCTTTGTCCTGCCACTACGTGCCCTTGTAAAAGGTCCCTCCTTCAAGAATCTTCTGCAGCAATTAATGGCCACAGCTGGGAAAGAACACATGTGTCTGGAAAGAAATAAATCATTTGTGTATCTTTAAATACATCTACACTGGGGGAAGAGATGCTGAGTGCATCTGTCCCATAATCAGTTACTCGTTAATAAAAAGCAAGGAAATATTCTGCTTCTATTTTACCCTTCGGGCCTTCAACACTCTAAACTCCTATTAGAAAAGTGCAGCTGAAGACAGGGTGTGGATACACATCCATGAGAGAGGGGGAGAGGGTTTTCCTCAACTTTGATTGACAGAGTGACTATAGATTAACAGGAAGCAAAGCTGAGTATCTGTGCTGGCTTACAAGCAGAGGTTAGAAAGTATCCCTCCTCTCCACCCTAACAAAGGTAGGATTTTACCAGACTGCTTACACCTGCGCTGTGCAGAGAAACTGTTTAAGATACACAGCGGACCTTTTAACTCCCCGTGTTTGCATGTGCATGCCGTGAAGAGCAGTGACACACAGGGCAGCCAAAAGGTTCCACCACCTCACCCAAATGCGATTCTGGGGCACACATATTTCAGTCTCTGCCTGTATTGACGATGCAGTGAGTTGTCCTACAACAGGCGCTGTGACCACCACCCCCTCCGAAGGGCCTTGTCGGCAGAATGTTTCTAATTAAAGTCAGTTTTTTGAAGCACTCAGATTTGACCAACTCTAAGCAGAGGTAATCCTGTCCATCCCAACGTGTTTGGATGCGCGTGAAAACAGGAACAGGTACAGAGGCAGATCTGAAGGAGCAAAGTCTTGGTAGAAGGCCAAACCAACAATAAGCACCACCCAACCCTCTGGGGCAGAGGAAAAGCCCCTTGGAAACAGGAAACACCTTTGCAAGTTGCTCTTTTTTCCTTATGTAAGGAGAAAGAGAAAGGAGTTGAGAATGATGCCAACTGCAAGTTGTTTTGGAATTCTACCCCACTACAAGCGGACAATTCCATCAGACTGAGGGTTCCCTTCACACCTGGCCAGCATCCTGAAGCCTAAACCAGCACTCCGGCATGGGACCCACAGGGGAACAGCAGCTCCCGCTTTCCTCTCCCCCTCAGTCCCCCGGAGGGCCAGAAGACACCACCGGTGCCCACCTCCCTGCCCTTTCTCCAAAGCACGGCGGCGAGGGGGGCGGCGGGCGGGGGAGCCCCGATACTTACAGGCAAAAGACGTGCTCGCACTGCCCCAGGGACACGGGCTCCCGCAGGACGCCGGCGCTGTGGGCAGAGGAAGGAGAAACGCGGCACTTTTAACACGCGCGGCCACACCGCAGGAGCCGTGGGGGAAAACGGCAGGGGGAAGGGGGAAGGAGAACATCCATTACCAGCGGGAGCAGCTCAGCGCCCTCTCCAGCCGCCCCAGCGCGGCGCGGGTGTGGGACCAGGGGTGCCCGGGCGGCGCCATGGAGGGGGCGGCGGGGCAGAGGGGGCTGTCCGGGGCCGGCTGGTTGCCCGAGCGTCCGCGCAGTGCCGCCCTCATCGCTTCCCTCAGCAGTTCCTCAGCGCTTCCCGCCGCCGCTCCGAATCCCCCGCCCGCCGCCACTGCGCAGGCGCTGGAGCCGCGCGCGCGCTCCCCGCCCTCAGCGTTTCCCGCGCTCCGGGAGGGGGGCGGGGCTGCCCGTGAGGGGCGGGCTGGGCGAAATTCGGGGCGAAGATCCCAGAAACGCGGGGTTATTTAGGGTGCAAATGAGTGCTGACGTCTTCATATACGACTCGCTGGGTGGGGGTCCAGCAATGATAGGAAACATAGGCTGTTAGCGTCTTCAGGAGCGACTAGGTCTGAAAAACGGCTTGAGAGTCTTGAGGAAAAATGGATCTTTTTGTCTCTGTAGACAAACAAACTGTGCAAGTTCGTTACAGAACCCAGGCAGTTTAAACTTCTGAACTTTAGGGTAATAGGAGAAATGGGTCCGCACAAATCTATTGCAGAACCCAGAGCATCAGAACTTCCAAACATTAGGGGCAAATGACCATACATGTTCAAGGGAGAATATGTAGTAGACTCTTTGGAAAGGCTGTACCTTCCTAGTACCTCAGCCGATAGGGAAAGGAAGAGGGCAACTTGTGACCAGGAGTTTAGGATAAAAAGGAGGCTGTGTGCTCCAAAACCTCGAGAGAGAAATCCCACACGGGTATGTGCCAGTGGACTCTCTCTCTTTATTCGAATAAAGTTGCAGGACTCCCTGTCTCCTTTATGGACATTGGCTTTGCACAGCATGATTTTCCACACAGGTGGAAAAGACCTCTGAGACCGTCGAGTTCAACCTATGATCAATCCTCGCTGTGTAAACCAGAGCAGAGCACTGAATGCCATGTCCAGTCATTCCTTGAACACCTCCAGGAATGGTGACTCCACCATCTCCCCGGGCAGCCCCTTCCAATGTCTAATCATGTGAAGAAATTCTTCCTGATGTCCAACCTGAACCTCCCCTGGTACAACTTGAAGCCATTTCCTCTTGTCCCATCCCTTGTTCCCTGGGAGCAGTGCCCGACCCCCCCGGCTGCCCCCTCCTGCCAGGGAGATGTGCAGAGCCAAAATGCCCCCTGAGCCTCCTTTTCTCCAGGCTGAGCCCCTTTCCCAGCTCCCTCAGCTGTTCCTGGTGCTCCAGACCCCAGATCCACTATCCTTCTTTTGACCTGCTCCAGCCCCTCAATGTCCGTTTTGTCCTGAAGTTCCCAGAACTGGACACAAACACTTGAGGTGTGGCCTCACCAGTGCCCGGCACAGGGAAAAAAAATCACTTCCCTGGTCCTGTGGCCACACTATTCCTGATACAGACCAGGTGCCGTTGGCCTTCTTGCCTACCTGGGCTCATGTTCAGCCGCTGCCACTAGGGCTTTTCCCAGCTTTCCAGCCCCTCTGCCCCAGCCTGGAGCTACAGGGTGTTACTGTAGCCAAAGTGCAGGACCCACTTGGCCTTCTTGAACCTCACACTGTTGGTCTCAGCCCATCTCGATACAACAGCATCCGAATCGATCACATACCCAAACCTGATGCTCCTATATACGTCTTTCCAGTGTTTGTGTATCTATAACAAACATGTCTAACACTGCATAAATATCCCCTACTCAAAGGGCGCCTGAGACAGGTGGGTGGACAGGGCATCATGGTGCTGAGGGCACCCACCCCTCGTATCTGGCACCCAGCCCAGGCACGTCACCTGCCCCGTGCCAAAGCCTTTCCACCCTGACTTGAAACATTTCATTTTTTTCTCTCTCTTTTACCCATTCCTCAGCTTCCTCTGACAGAGATACCTCACCAGTCACCATTATTTCGGGTTTCCAGGGTGGTTTTTCCCTCAGCCTGTGTGTCCTGCAGCACCCTAGGCTTCAGCCCAATCTCCCACATTTGTAGGTTGATGTTTTTTAGGTGGTACCTCCAAAGAGATGCAGCCCCTGCCATCCCTCTACAGCATAATTACTGGAGCACATAAAGCAGTTATAGCAGGAATTTATCACTTTCAGGCAGAAATACTCCTGGCCAAGTAAAAGATAGAGCAGGAATGCCAGGAGCAATTTATAACGGGCTTACTGACATTTCACGTGGGGCAGCTCCGCCAGTGAATAAGCATCAAGCCATAAATCTCGGAGAAAACATGATTAAAGTGAGCGAGTTATTCTTTGAGGGAACTTCATCATAAAACAACATGGCGGCGTGGAGCTGCAAAATTTGGTTGGCAATAGTCATAGAAAACAGCCATTAGAGGGGTGTCCCAGCCTTACCTTATCTAGACAGAAGGCGTTCTACTTAAATGGGTGTTAAATCAGGGCTGAAAGTATTTCTTAATAAGTTACTAATGTCTTCCAAGAAGGAGGTTCTCCAGTTTTCAAGTGTCACACTCCTCTGCTTTCGTAGCTTGTTCCCTCCATGGCTCCTGAACACCAGGGATGGTTTAAATTGTGAATTTTATAATTTTTATTTTGCTTTATTTATGGAAGGCGAAATATTTATCTTTTTTACTAATATGAGCCAGAGGTGCAGGGAAGTGAGCTCTACACAGGATGTGGAATTGTGAAATCTCTCAGCTCTTTGGATCTGAGAGCATTTGCTGCTGTCATCTGGGGCAAGCTGACACATCACAAGGTGAAGCAGCATCATGCTCTCTGCATTCATGCTAACTCCCAATCCCTGTCAGTGAGAGAGGAATCCATGGAGGGGCAAAAAGGTCGAACATCAGCCTTTGCAGGTGACACTGTCCTCACAGAATCAGGGCCGGGGCGGGATGGATGCCGGCACCCCGATCCTCACGCGCCTCGTTTCCCCGGCGCAGAGAGCCGGCCTGTTTGCTGCCATCGACAGCGCAGGAGCTGCATCAGCGCGCCCGGATCCAGCTGTGAAAAGTATAGCTGTGTCTCTGTAATGGGCTGTTGTTCTCTGGTGCTCAGGCAAGCCCCGCTGCGTTAATAACACGGCGCGGTGTCCCCTCTGCCGACAGCTCGGCACCCCCGGCGGCGCGGATCCGCCAGGAAAGCGGCGCTGGGGAAAGAACAGCAGCCACGGAGGCGAGCGTGGAAGTGCAGCAAAAACCACTTTGTGTTAAAAGCACACCTTGTAAGGGACACGTGGAGGTGTCGGATGCTCGCGGGCAGCAGGCAGGCTCGGATGTGTGTCTGACAGGGTCTGACCTCAGCGAGCTGCTTCAGGGCACAGCATCCTCCTTGCCTGTCTTGGGGGAGGGAAAGGGGCAGGCACAGGTGCCCTGGGCCTGTGCTGCCCGAAGAGGAGCTTGTCCCCAGGCCCTGCAAGCCGGGGGACTGGCACGTCCCATGGTGCCTCTTCCCATCCTGTGTGCATGCACCAACACACCTGGATGCAGGAGGGGAGTAACAGCGAGGGACACAGCTGGACAAGGCATTCTCACTCCTTTCCTTGGGCTGCAGGGGATGGAGCTGGGACAGGGACCTGCTCCCTCACATCGCCAAAACCAAGATAAACTCACATAATAAGCTAAGCCTGTCACTTTTTCCTTAGAAACGAAGAGTTGCCAGGTGCAACCTTGTCCCGGTTTGAGACAGATTAAGGGAAACGTTCTGGAAGGAATGTCTCCTCCAAGAAGGCAGGTTACAGCCACCCCTCCCCCACAGGTTCGGGAAGAAATTCCTCGGAGGAAAAGTGAAAAAACCCTATTTATTTAACAAGCAAAAGTGCACGCAGGCACGGGAAAAAGAATAATGTCAAATAATAAGACCTCTCACTGTGGAGAGAACCTGGTAAAATTCAAAGTCCTTTGTGGGCGTGGCTTTCTCCTCTCCGGAGCTGGGGTTCGTCATGGGCCTCTCCGATGATGTTCTGGTGCTGCTGAACAGTTCAGAAGAGAAGAAGAAAAAAAAGCCAAAGTCCCAGGGTTCCGTACTTTAGCTAATGAACAAAAAACTAGCTAAAACCCAAGAGAATGCCACTCTCTTCCCTGCTGCAGAGAGCCGAGAGCTGAGGAAAAAAACCCAGGAAGGGGCTTTCCTCCGCTCCACCGCTACAGGAACACAGGGGAGTGTATATCTGTGTCCTTGAACACAAAACTGCTCAGTTTTTCTTCTCCCTTTCTCTCAGACCCAGCTTAAAGACACAGAAAGGCACAGGATTCATGTCTGGCATAGGGCAGATGATAGGGAACACAGTATCATACAGTCACCCCAGGACAACCCTTAACATCTTACTCCCTCTTACTTGGCTGTTGTGTGTTCATCCTGTGCTCCAAAAACCCAGCTCCCAGCACCTCCTGGTGCACCAGGGATCCTGAAAGATGGCAAAAGGCCTCACTGCTGAGATGAAACTTTAACACAGTTTGAAGCATTCAGAGCGGGTTACAAACAACACTTGATCCATAGATCTCTTGAGTCAACCTGGCATTTATGTTCACAAAATATGAGATGCCGATATATACTGTATAGGACAGTAAACCAGATAAGTGCCTCCTCTTCCTTTCCTCCAGCTGAAATATGTTTCGTATCTCTCTCAATAAATCCACAGATGCTCACATAGTTTCCATTGTGCTGAGGCATTATGTGAGAATTTACAAACATTTACAACTAAGTTAAACTGAGGCAAAGCACTGCCCTGGGCAGCCTGCATCTAACAAATACTCATGTTCGAGAAAGATGTAAAAGTCACAAATGATTCATTCTCCTTAATTTTATAAAGGTTAAGGCGCTGGCACTCTTGGAAATCTAAGAAATGTCTTCTTCAGCAGTGAATTACTGCAACCAATTGGACAGTCAGAATCAAAAAAAAATGATGCAGGGAACAGAGGGAAGCAAGAAATATATCTCTAAATTTGGTTTATGCAGTATTTAAAGTACAAGTAAAGCCATTCCAGGCAGTATAAGTCCCGCACACTTTAAAATAAATTTGTTGCATGACAGAAAGCCAGTAAAGGGGTTTCAACAGTGGTATGATATAGTGAGGCAGTGGCTTTTGGTGCGTGCATGAATCAGCGGCTCCGTACCCCACTGGGGCAATGCTCAGCCTCGCTGTGGTGGACTGGAAATGTGATTTCCAAAAAATGCTGAGCTTCGGAGCCAAACCCGTGCTGAAGGATGGCTCGGCTCCCTGGCTGACGAGGAAGGTAAAAAATCCTTGTCTACCTCGTGCTTCGTTTCTAAGCACTGCCCATCTGGTAAAGAACCTTTTATGGAAATACACCACTACCTGATATTTTATTCATTTAGTAAAATTCCCCAGCTGTTTCTCAACAAATATACAATTATTACGTGATTCATCATGTAACAGGAAGGAGCAAGCAGAGGGAAGCAGCTCCATTGAGTTTTGTAAATCAGTTGTTTTCCCAGGGGTTAAAAGAGCCAAAGCTCTGTGAAGAGGGATCCCTCTGCTCTCATCCATCTGAATACAGAGCACATCCTGAAACCACTGCACCCTGCCAGGAAAGAGTGCTCAGCCTGACGTGCTGAGCACCCACAGCAAGCAACAGGATGGATCCTCTTCATCAGAAGACTGAAGTAAAAATTGGAAGAGGCTCAGACTCATCTTTGAATTCCCTCTCTCCCCAAATGTCTGAATCAAAGGCTTCAACAGGCTTAGTTTGCTCCTCAGGCCACCCCTCTGGGGCCAGTTTTGCTCCACACCCAAAGCCCTGTGCGCTCACCATGGTCGCAGAGGCATCGTGAGCTGTGGTGCTGGTTTGACAGACACGGGGCTGCTGAGATCATTCAGTGCAGTTTAGGGCTTTTAGATTGATTAGGGCTGTTAGACTACCAAGTTTTAGGATTTCAAATATTGAGGGATTTCATCCCCAAAAGGAAATAATAATAATAATAATAATAAAGAACATCATAATAATAATAATAATAATAATAATAATAAAAGAACTTAATAATTAATAATAATAAATAAACTTTCAGACTAAGCAGCACAGTCAGCATTGCATTACATGGCATTAAATTATTCCTCGAGTCTCGATAGCAGGAACATCTGCTGGTGTTAGACATGGCATTTTTAATTAAAGGCAGCAACAGAGAAGCCTGTGGTTCATTGGTTCTGCTTTCACCGTGTGAATTGCTAAATCCAAAGGGCACTTGTACAAAAGATTTGGTCAGAGCACAAGCTCTGGACCCAGCCCTCAGAGCACAAGCAGAAAAGCAACAGAGATGACAGGTAATTTCCACCTGCATCTGCTGGGCCCAGCGCCCAGCCAGAGATCTCTGTCAATGCCCACATGGGTCAAAACCATGGGGGATTTTACAAAATTTAAATTACCCTTCTGAATTGATCAGAAAAGGGATTTCCTGCAGAAAGACAAGTAACAGAACAGCAAAGCACGTGAAAACCCTGTGCCCAGCGGGGGACCATGTTCACACCTTTGCTGCAGCGACTGCTGATGCTCCCCTGCTCCAGTACTGGGGTGCACAGGTGGATGGCACAGACCCTCCCTACCAAGTGGTGCCCCCCCCCCCAGAGTCTTAACTTCCAAAGGAAAAAATGTTTGAACAGGGAATAATTTGCATCCCCCATCAGCTGCCCTCCCGGAACTCTGGCTCTAAGCAGATCAAAGATCCCCATCAGTCCTGGAATTTGAGGGGTTTCAGCATTGCTGGAAAATGCCCAAAGCCCTTGGCAGGGTGGATACATCCAAGACAAAGCCAACCAAAAAACAGCCTTCTTGCCCTCTTCCAGCTACAAGGCAGTCCCACTANCAAGACCAAAGATCCCCATCAGTCCTGGAATTTGAGGGGTTTCAGCATTGCTGGAAAATGCCCAAAGCCCTTGGCAGGGTGGATACATCCAAGACAAAGCCAACCAAAAAACAGCCTTCTTGCCCTCTTCCAGCTACAAGGCAGTCCCACTAACCTGGGTCAGGCTAGGCAGTCTGCTTTGATGAGACCCAACTTTTCTTTTAAAAAATCTGAATTTAAATCTACTTGCAAATGCCAGGTCTGGACTCAACTGTGCAGATGGGCAGAGATGAAGAGCAGAGGAAAGTTCTTGTCTCGGGCTATGGATGTCAGAAATGTCAGCCCCATGGACATGTGTGGCTGCCTTCCTGTTCGCGCCGAGGGGGCCAGGATTTCCCTTGGCGAGCCCCACAGATGGTGTTTGTTTGCTCAGCCACCATAAAAAAGGAAAATATTTGGTGCAATCTGCTAGCAGACAGAGACAGACATATGGTTGGTGCGAGGCGAGCCTGGATGCTCGGGAAAACACAGTCAAGGCTCTGCAGCGGCTTTTAGGTGTTGGATTGCCTTTGAGTTGAGTGGGATACAAGTCCAAGGAAACCACTGAAGAACCTGGGTGCAGGTTTTGTACTGCTGTGGCTTGAACCCTCTTATTAGCCCCCGTCTAATTAATCTTATTATACTATCCCTATTGTGCTAGATTTACTATAATTAACCCAGTTTTAATTTATGCAAACCTCAGCTCTGGCTCGACGCTTGGAGAAATTCACCCTGGTTTGATGTCTGTTCATCTGGCACACATAAAACATAGGTTAAAAATGACAGAGACCATTAAAGGCAATTACTTGCATTTTTGGACCCAGTGGAGTCAAAGTGCAGGTGCAACATGGCTTTTGTTCTTTTTACCTGTGACTGTTTTTGAATGTATCATTGCAGCTTCAAGCCTAAGGGAAATCTTTGGGCCACCCCAAAAAATCAAATCCTTTTTATTTCCCTTCCAGTTACATTTTAAAAATGCAAACCATAATTGTTTCCCAGATATCAAGGCCTATTTCTTAATCAGGACTAACCTCCAGCTAAAGCAGCACTGGTGACCTCCGTGAGGTCGGTCATGGATCACCATGCCCTCAGCACCTCCAGTTCCACCAGGATAAAGCAGATAACCAGGACTGTGGACTGACTTTGGGAAGAAATTTGTTGTGATTTCTTAACAACTTAAAAAAATTCAGGTTATTTTGAGTGCTAGATCAGACCCCCCAGCTACACCTGAGTGCTTGAGGGCAGAGACAGGTGCTGTGCCCAAGCATCGAGATGAGGATCCCTGGGCAGTGCAGCTGTGCCACCACCAAATTTAGAAATGATCTGTGCAGAGGGATGGAGCCAATCTGGCATGAGCTCCATGCCCAAAACACCAGGTACGGTCATGTTGGTGCCTCTGCCAGCCTTGCTCTGGTGCATGAGTGTCTCAGCCCCACCTCTGAGCTCGAATAAAGCCAAACCAGGGGGAAAAGAAATACATCAGCAAGGAGTACAGCTGGCATTTCTGGAGAATATGAAATATGTGGGTAATGCTCCCTTAATTTAAGATAAAGTGCTCCTTCCCTGCTAAGCCTTCCTTCCAAAGGCAGGAACAGCAGGCTCCAGCATCCGTCAAAACCCATGCCTGGTGCTTTTTCAATGTGAAAGCCAGAGCTAAGCTGCAGATAAAAAAATAAGGAAACCCGTGGAGTTACTGCTGAGATCCATGGATGCAGTGCAGTAGCTGGGAAGTGCCAGCACTGTGCCCTGCACAGGGGCTGGAAGGAGGGCTGGGGGTGGCAAAACAGGTCCAACACCTCCTAGTCTTGCTTCCCCCTCAGTGCTGATTTACTGTGTCATCACAAGACAAATTTTGCTGGGCTGCTGCTTGGCCTGAACTGTTGGCAATCCCTCATGTGCAGAGCTCCCAGAGCGTTTTCCTGACTTGCTTCCTGGCTGGAGGAAACTAAGGAACAAAAGCCACAGCACATCTGAACGTGTTTACAAGTAAAGGTATGTATTTTGTAAATAGGTGAGGATATTCCTTTGTCCATACTAATCCATACTAAATCCAAATTAACATGATAGCAGCTCCTGATGATTTATGTTGTTATAGTAAATAACAGCAACTGCACGGCACTTAGCTGATGATTAATGATCCTTATTTACAGTGTGTTCAGCTCAGGTCTGCAGTTTACACTTGCAAACATCAAAGGAGAGTTCAGCTTTCCTTCTCTCCTGTATTTTGAGGCCACGTTTTAAATCCTGTACAAGCAGCCTCTGGGACTGCATTTTAATCCACAAATAGGATTGCTATAAACTTTCAGAAGAAACAGTGGTCTGACCTGTGAGCCATGGGGGCTGATTTCCTTTGGCCTGAGAGTAGTCTGGCTTCTCCAGCCTCTGCAGGGAAGAGATCCAAACCGTGACAGCAGATGACACCATTGCACCCTCCCCTCTGAGTTACCAGGGTCTGTCACTCAAATGTACCATGCTGCAAGCACAACTCCTATTTCCGTGCTCTGGTTTTCCTATAATCCCTCCTCTTGATCCACCTCTGAGGGAAGCAGGATGGCTTGTGAGCTCCTCTGCCCTCCCAGAGCCAGTGCACATCCCCAGCCCCACACCCACACTGCCCCTTCCTGCTGCTGGGACCCCCCAGCCCTGAGCCATCCAAACCCTTTGGAGAGGCTCCTTTTTCCTGTCCCACTCTGCAGACAGGCCCATGGGGATGGGAAAGCCGTGGCACAGACCCTCCCAGTCTCATTAGATGGGTGCTGAGCACCTGGGTGGATGGAAGAACAGCTTCCCATATCCTAAGGTGATTTCAAGGACTTACATGGCCACATAGGCTGGAGTGCTCCCTTACACAGCCCAAGGCAGCTCACCCCGTAATTCCTGCTTGAGCCAGAGCTGAAAAATGCCAAAGAGGGTGGGAGGGAAGTACAATACAGCAGCTTTGATTTATCAGGATGAGGTTGGTGAGTAATACAGAAACTTCACAGTCCTGGGGGGACACTCGCCTCTCCTATTTCACTTGATAGGAGGAGTGGTGCTATATTATTCACAGGGGCACTATATTAGCATCATATATGAGCTGACTTCAAGCCCTGAAATCACCCCACGTAGGATATTCACAGTGGAAAAATAACCCCTATAACATCCAGACTCTCCAAGGGAGCCATGAAGGTTTCTTGCTCTCACGGGTCACTGACACTCACCCAGTAATGACATTTTCCTGCAGGCTGGCAGAGTTATGTTGTTCTGGCACGTGGGATTTCCAGAATGGTTGAAATATGAGCTTGGTGTGAAGCTGCATCCCTCTGCTCTGCTGCCTCCGCTGTCAGGGAAGGCAGGGCAGCAAGCATGGAGCAAACCATCTCGTTCCTCCTCGAACATCTCCATCCCTGCTGGCATCTGGGGGCCCAGCTCTAGCTCTAGGACCTATAAAGGTTGCACATGCTTGTACACTGCCTAGTCTTCAGCCCAAATCCTCCCAGTGGAGGTCTCCATTGCTGCAATGTCATGGTATTCCCTAATCCTGCCTGATTTCACACATCCCAGTTTATGATCCAACCCTGAGGAGTGAGAGGCTCCCTCAAACTAACAGCCAGGGTGGTTTATAACAAACATCCCAGCTTTGCCTTTGCTGCCACCCACCCATGTGTGGCAAAGAGCTGATTATGGGACTGATTTCCCTTGCTGAGTCTGTAATGAGGATGGTCAAATGCTGAAGTTGCAGGGAGCAGGTGAAAGGAGAGGCCTCACTGCCCAAGCCCCGCTATGTTCAGGAGGGTGTTATCGCAGCGTGAGCACCAGCCCAGGAGGAAATGCTCCCTTTGTGGCGCTGCGCTCCTTGGAGAGGCTTTAATAATTTCTGGGGAGACTCTGAAGGCTCATAAAAACAATGAATAAAAGAGTCAGGCTGAGCAATCGCTCTCTTCCTCTTTATGGCAAGCCTGGAGCTGCCCTTATCTGGCTGATCAGGTACAGCTCCGATTCCCCGGTTCCTGGAGCAGAACGGATTTGGCAGCACCGCAGCTGCTTTGCAGTGATGGATGGGAATGATTATAATTGTTAATCTGATCAAGCCTATGGTCTCAACTTTCGCTCATTTTACTGACATTGAAGGTATTTAAAGGAACACTTGAGGAGGAGCACATGAAGATGGATGAAGCACCTGCTTCCGTGCACCTCTCAGAATTGATCCTAGGGTGCGATGTGCAAGGTGATGCGAGTTTGTATTAAAATGGGGTACCTGGGTTATCGACACACGCCAGCCCTCAGGCTTGGTGGCACAATGGGCAAAGGAGAGTTTCCTTCAGCTTTATTTTCTCTCTTAGACAGGATTTTAATAATAAGAATTTGGGGGAGCAAGGCATGGTTGCACAGCCTGCTGCTGTCCAGAGCAGCCTGACTACATACAGGCTTTGACAGGGACTTCAACTGAGGCTCCAGACCAAGGACCATACTCCAGACTCACAGCCACTGCATCTGGCTGCTTTGGGGCTGGCATTATGCTCAAGGTTAAAGGTGGAGAGGTATTTTGAGTTCCTTTACCTCATGTAATTCCACAGAGATGGCTGAGGGACACCTAGAAGTGCTCTGGTGTCTCTAGCAATTCTTAATGTTTCCATTGTTAATTTTTTAATGAGTTTTCTTATCAAGGTCAACTCCGATGCTTTAACTTTCATAGTTCCTGGAGGCAGGGCATGTTCTGGCACTGCAAGAGGGAAATGTCAAGGACAAAAAAGTGCGAAAAACTCTTACGTTTTAGAAGCACCTGGATCTTAATTATTTTCCAGCAATTGTCTGTTGGAGAAAATTGCTCTTACACAGCTGAAAAAGGTTTCTGTGTTTCTCCTCTGCCTAGCTCCCAGGCCAGGCTGGGCCACCCCAGGGGAGGAGGGAGGAGCAGGCCAGTCTTGGTGATGCAAACCCACGTGTAGCTCCTCTGGGGCCCCACGGATATGGGTCACCAGGCAGGCTTCAGCTCTGTGCTGATGGCCCTCTCAGCATGTGTCTGTTTGGAACTGCACTGGTGTAATTAAAGGTACGCTACTAATTGGATGCACAACCCTAAGGGAACTCCCTTAATTGCATTTCAATCTGGTTGGTATCATTTTAACTTAAATTCATTGCTGTCTTGTGCAGGAATAACCCAGCTGGGTCTGGTTATGGAGAGGCAGATCATCCTGCTTCCTCCTCCCTGTCACATGCTGGATGTGCTTCAATTTTTTTGTCTCTGGCAGTGCACACTCAAGCAGAGGGCTTGGGCAAAAACGGTTCAGCTGGCAACCAGGATGTGGAGAGTTGAGGGCTGAGAGTTCACCTTGACCTGCTAATGGAGGTAAGAATCTCAATTATTACCCTGTCTTCACCTGGATTTCATCTCATGTGTGTTACCATAAATTGTCATGGCCATCCTTTGTTTTTTCCTTTGTCGGTGAAGTCAGTGAAGATCTGAACTCTTTCTAAGAGATGCTTCATTTCTACCCAACTTGCTGGTCTAGTGAAAGACTCACTGCTTAAAACCAAAGCACCTCCATTACTCTGGAGGCTGGGGAGATGGTGGGATTGTTGCTTTGAGCCTTACAGCTCGTGGGAGTGCTGCCATTTACTTGTCTCTCTCCCAGTATGGGGCCCCCAGGATTGCTCTCCCTGGCGAAGGCCTTGTTTCCAGAAGTGTCCTCCAGCAGCAATGAGCAATTAAGTGGGGGCTGCACCCCTCAGGATGAGCACTTGGGAGAGGGGATTTGTTCCAAGCGTTGCTCCATGGGCTGCAGGCACAAGGATCTGTATCCCTCATCCCAGGCTCAACCAGTGGGACTCTTCTGTTCTGGCATGTGCCAGCATCCAGGTGCTGCAGGATTGTACCATGATGTGGGGCAGCCTCTAGTCCCAAAACTCTGATACTCCCTGGGGTGATCTTGTGCATGCTACAGATATTTTGGGGAGTATGCTCTGGCCCAAAATGGGCTGCACTCCCCATTCTGCTCCCCATCGTGCTCCCTGCTTCCCAGTGCTGTATATGTGAGTAGCACGAGGAGCAGAGCCAACAGCAAGTGCTGGCTGTGTCCCTTACTGATGTTGTTCTTATTATTTCAGTGCCATCTTCCTTCTTTCCATCGTCTCCCTGAACAACTAAATTAATTAGAGTGATTTTTTTTTTTTAAATTTAAATACTGCCATGGAATAATAATGCTGGTGAATTCAGTTTTTTCATCATTTCCCACTGCTGCTTTTCTGTGTTGTGCTCACTTTTAATATGCTGTTGGTACTTTGTTAGAGCTATGCAAGATCACAGCTGTTGTCTGCAAAAAAAAAAAGAGTAAAATCATGCTATGTGCTGTTGCCATCCAAAACCCATTTTTCTTTCTCCACTAGCTCACAAGATAACCCTTCCCCTATTAAGTGAAGAGACACATATTTTTCTAGGCTTGTAAAAAGCTAAAAAGCCTCACAACAGCTTCAGTGAAGCTGCAGCAATAGAAGGAAGCTGAAGCTCCTATGACAGGCTAGAGCCTGTTATGAGGTTGGATCCTGCAAATTCTGGATCCCAGGAGTGACTCCTGACAGGCCTCAGCTCTCTGGGTACCACCAGCTCCTGAGTTTTACTAGTCACTGAATTTTGTTTACCTGGATGTGTTCATTTGACTGTAAACATATTTTCTGAACTGATCCAGTAACAAAACCGCTCCTGCAGCTCTCATGAAAGGACCAAAAAATCCCATTAGAGACCTTGAATTTATATTTACAATATTTTACTTGACACTGGCTCCTCTGGACAGTTTTCCTCAGCCCCTGCCAGACCCTTTCTGATCCTGCAAAGCCAGCCCTGAGTTGCTATTTGCACTGAGAGTGAAACTAAGCAAGGATCAGGCTGGAGCAGCACCGTGCTCTCATCAACAGCACGGAGTGATAAATGAAGGAGAGCCAGGATGGAGATTTGAATCATTGTCTCCAGGTGCACAGCTCCAATTACAAATCCGGCTTCAATCAGCCTCACAATGCACACAATTCCGAAATTCCTCCTTAACTCCCTGGCCCTGTTTAGTGCCCGCACGGCCTCTCCCGTGTGTGTGTGATGTGCCAGAGCATTTTAAATGAAGCCGGGGTGAGCCCGTTCCAATTAACACACCGGGGCTGTGTGGCCGCGCTGGCAGGGCTCGCCCTGGCACTGCTGCCCCCAGGAGGGCTACTGGGGTGACTGAGGTGAGAGTACATTAAAGGAGGGAGATGAAAAGCTTGTTTCCCCTGGACTGCAGCACTCATCTCTGCCTCCTGGAGAGGTGACGTGCCGTGGTACACATCGCTCGAGGGGCAGCAACCTCAGCTCCCTGCTCAGGCCAGAGGAAGCTTGGCTCATTTTGAAAGCAGAGTCTTGTAGAGCCAGAATTTCTGAGGGGATTTAGAGAGGGCTGACAGTGGAGGGCACCCACTATTACACCCACAGGTGAGGATAGGGGAGTGACCCCATCCTTCCCCTGCCCTGTAGACCCTGCTCCAAACCTTTCAGATTCTCTTCAGCGGTTTCTCAGTCAGTGCTCCATATTCCTGGCCACATCTGGAACCCTCTCAGGGAGACAGAGAGGTGATGAGAGGCATGGAGCTGGTGTTCAGAGGCAGGAGAGTACTGGCTTCCAAGGTTTTTGCCTTGGAATTCAGCTTGGAGCATGTTCTACCTCCAGAAGGGACAGAATGAATCCAAGGCTCTGCAGGGAATGGGGTTGTTTGTAATATGGCACTAAAGGTAATTCAGCCCCTGGTGACGTTATATACAACCTCCTTGCCAGATGCTTCAAGCCCCCAAACAGTTGTAACTGCTTCTCCACGGGCCTCAGTTAAATTCCCCCCAGGATATAAACTCTGGCTTGCTTGGACCAATACCCACAGATTTGATTGCAACAGCAGATGGTTTATTTTTACCTGTGAGTGAGAACGGGGAGCCTGTATCATGGCTGTGACACATTTCACATGGAGCAGATGTTTCTATTAATGCCAGAACTGGGTGGAAATTCAAAGGATGCTTTTTGGTTTTTTTCCCCCTCAAAACTATTTTACACAATTATATTGCAACTTGCTGAAGTATTCCAATGAATCACTTCCTTTTTTTTTTTCCTGTTTGATTAGTAGGCTCTAAAGGGACAAAAGAATAGTTTTGTATCAGTCTCCCTCAATTACATGTAAAGTACATCTGGACAGAGTCTGGAGATCCATCTTTCACTGGCAGTTGCAAAGCCATCAACATAATAAAATAATACTCTGATTGGTATTACAAGGCTGCATTTAAATCATTGGCATTCATGCTCCGAGTCCTTTGCAGGGAGCACAAGCCCTCCATTAGAGAAAAGCTTAATTTTATACTGTGATCTGTGTAAGATGTGCAATGAAAATGAGAAAAAAGAGAGCTTTTGCAGAGCTGGAGACATAATAATAGAAGCTACAATGGATGTCTGGGCAGCTTTTTCAGTTACTTATAAACTGCAGGTGTCAAATGCATTCTGGAAAGAAGCTGAATCCCAGTTTTAATTACAGTCAGCATGTTGAGGCATAATTCAAAGCTCAATAATACTTTCAATCCATAATAAAATTCCTCCTGCTATCAGTAAGAAGTTTACACTAAGACCGAGGAGAGGATGTGACCTCCTTGCAGCAGCTAAACCTTGAACTTCAGTATCCCACTGACTATCAAGGGTGTTTGGGATTTCACAAAGTACCTATTCCTTGCACGATTATCTCAGCAAACCTTGGCATCACATAGGAGCTGAACTAGTCAAACTCATGATCAGGGTAAGAAAGATGTGTTGTTGTAGCTTTCATCAAAGGTTCCTTTGACTCAAATTAGTTTGGGAGAAGGCAAAAAAAAAAAAAAAGAAAAGAAAAAGAAAGCACCTGGCTTGGAATTGCGTGGGTGAACCCAGGTAAGCTGTTTGGGCCACTCCAGGTCTCGCAAGGCAAGGCTTTATCTGCAATCTCTTTTACCAGCAACAGCAAGTTTATTGAGCTCAGAGTTTAAGTTCATTTTGTGCTTGAATGTACATCAATGCCCTGACCCAAACCCGAGTCTTTGGGGCCTTATGCTGATACATATAATAAAGAATCATATTAAACTATTCTATCTATTAATCATTCTGAGGGAAGAGAGCAGGATGTATGTGGTGGTGCGCTGAACTCAGCTGCTGGGGGCTGCTCTCAGGGGTGGGCAGAGCACTTCTTTAAAGCCAGCAGGCAGAGTCTTTGAAGCAGGAGCTAATGATGCCTTGTTATGTGGGAAAACACAGCTCCGGAGTCACGGGGGCAGCCAGCACGTGGGGTTGAGGACGAAGGTCACTGCAGAGGACACAGAGAGGCAGAGCTGCTGGAGATGGAGAGTTTATGAGCAAGGGAGATGCTCCTTGCTTCTACTGTGCTCAGGGAAATACAATCTTAGGAAGCAAAGAGCTTCTTCCTGTCAAGAGCATTCAACCAACAGACCTGCCCTGTACCACTCCTCAGCTATACCAAAGCAGCCCTGAACTCTAGCCAGAAGGAGAAAGGGGCTCGTGGGGGAATCATGTTCCACTGGGTACCAAGAGCCAGGAACTGCCTGGGACCAGAGGACTCACTCAAGGAGTTACACAGAGCTGGAATAAGCTACAGGAACAAACCAAAACCACTGGAAGCACTAACATTTAAAATAGTTATATTTGTGCTGACATAACCAGATAAGGTCTGTGTCATTGCCAGAGGTGGCCCCCACCAGTGGCCTTTGCGACTGTCAGTACGTAACACCTCACAACCCCCTGTGAGGAGGGGCGAGGCCACGAGCCCCATTTCCCCAGGGGGGAGCCTGTCAAAACTGAGCCACTTTCACTCAGTCACTCAGGAAGTCCTGCTGAGCAGGGAGTGGAGCGTGGTTTTTCCTCTGCAGCCCTGGGGCTGCTTTGTGGTCAAACACCCTGCACTGCTCACAGCTCCTCTGCTCCAGCATAGCCATGTCTGCTGTAAACAAATAGCCACGAGCAGCAGGTCATGTCGTCTAAATCCTCACAGCCATTACAGTGATCATAAAACAAGAACTGGGGGGCAAAAAGAACCAGTGGAAAGACCAATCTGATTTGTAACCAAGTGCCAGTCTCAAACACCTACCATGTTCCTAGTGGCAAATTAAGTGCATATCAAAATACAAAGTACTTTAAGAAAATGGGACTGCTTATCCCCTTCACCCTAAAATCATTGAAAACAGGGTTGGACGGGCTGTCAGGTCTTTTCCTCAGATTCTATTATCCTGTGTGGGTGGATCCCTTCAATAGATGGAGCTCATGGTGCTAGCTTGGCTACTTGTGTCAGAGCTGTCCAGCATCACATCAGGGCCTGTGTCCGCGCCGTCGGGATCTGCTTGATCTTTAGCAAAATTGATGAAAACCTGAAAGTTTAAAGGAAAACACTCAGTATGTGACATCATAAATAATTTATGATATGAATGAATATGAAAAAGGCATGGCTGTTCATTTGACTGTGAGCCTGGAGAGCTCGCTCAGGGATGGATTCACGCTGAATTTGAGAATTGCAAATTGTTGGGCTTCTATGGGCTAATGTAAATAAATGGATGTGCACTCCTGTACTGTGGAATCAACACCCGGGATCCAAAGGTAGACATTCCTGCACGGAACCTAATTGTCCTGCAGCTCAGCTTCCCGAGGCGCCAGCGAGGCAATGCCCATGCAATGGCTCATTTCAATCACACTGTAATACAGTCCCGTTATTACTTCATAAACCCATCTGTCTCTGTGTAATTGACATCTGTGCACGCACAACTGCAGAGTGCAGAGAGAGGTGTATAAAATCACATGTAACAGCCTTCCTTTCAACAGCAGCTAATGAATACAGAAAGGATTCTTACCAGAACACTCCCTGCAATCACATTTGCATATTCATAAATCCAAGCTGTCCTCCCACAAAACTTGAGCTGGGGCTTCCTGCGCTTTGCCTGCCTGTTTCTCTCACAACCACTGCCCCTTACTGAAACAGCACTGAGGAACTCCCTTCCCAGACTGCTGTGTCACAATCCACAGCACTACAGGGCTGCAGCTCTGCTCCTCTCTCTGGGACCAACCTAATATTCCAGGTGCTGATGCTCAACAGGGTGATTTCTTCTGGACAGTCCTTGTGGCAGTCCCTTTAGCTGATGTGCTCCCTACAAGATTTTGTTGCCAGTGGGAATATTCTTCCAAGGGAAAATGGAATGAACCCCAAAGATAAGTTTGGAGTAATGCTAAATCAACTTCCAACCCAAACAGTGAAATTAGGTATATTTTCAGTACCGGTGGAAAGCCTAGCCCTGGACTTGGAGGTGATTCATAGTCCTGCCCTTCACCTACACCCACGAGGCTGCTGAAGTCAGCAGGGACAGAGGGAAGAACAGATCCTTTATGCTCCAGGCAGCTTTCTGTGTGTGTTTCCCTAGCACCAGCAGAGGTACCTGGAGGCAGCAGCACTGATAAAATACCCCCAGGAGGAATATAGATGGAAATCCCTTTCAAACTGTAGTCTATTGTGTGCAGCAGTCCATTATGTGTAACCATCAGTCTGCTCCCCTGTTAGCAGTTTTAAATGAATGGCCTCGCATTTTAATTCCTTACCTCCTCCAACGTTGTCTGACTCACGGAGAAGTGCCTGATGTTGAAGGCTGCTTTGCTGCCTTCCAGGAGATCAAATATATTCGCTACCCCTCCCGCAGAGACCGGGACGTGGTACTCCACCATGTTGAAATGCCGATCCTGTGGGGACAGGAATGGTGGGGGAAAGCCAAGAGCCAACAGATCCAACAGCTGGACCATGGGAGGATGAAGGGGCAGGGGCTGTGGTGTCTTCTGAATGTTATTGTCTGGTAGTGTTTCCCCACTGGGAGTTCTTGTGGGGTTTGTGACTGGGGGAGGACAACTAAACTGCAAGGCTGGAAGCTCCAGGGTGGACATAGCATTTTCCAGCTCCAAGTGTGCAGTTTTGATTCATGCAGAGATTGGGTTACAGACAGTGGATGGGATTTGTGACTCAGTTACTCTGGTTTTACAATTACTCAGTTACTGGAAGCACTGGAAGCATCTCATTCCCACTGACCCTGAAGTGGGTCTCCATGCATCCCAGGCTTCAGTGGGAAGGGCATTCCCAGGGCAGAGGGTCACCTAGCAGCTGCCTTGCAGGGCCACTGCAGCTGTTTAGCTGATGTTACTTCAGCCACCAAGGCACTGGAGTGCTCCAGCCCTCGGACAGTGTAGCTGAAAGCAATGACAAGTGTGACTCTGAGAGCTCAGGTCTATGTGCACAGTAAGTTACAAGATGTCCACCTTGCAAAGATCTTCTTGGTCAGTTTGAAAGGGTTCTGAAAGCCTCTCCTGAAAGCATTTTCCCTGCTTACCTTCAGGCATGTATTTGGGAAGTGTGACTTCATGAACTCTGTCAGCGTCTCAGTGCAAACTGTGCTGTTGTTTAAGTGCATCTTCACAGTGAATCCTCTTCCAAATCTAGGGGAAAAAGAAAATCACCATTAGCACTGTAGAAAAGAGAAAAACAGATGAAGAAACTCCTTTGAGAGTGCTGCAGAGCCTCTTTGGGGAAATCTAATCCAGGCATGGTGCAGCTTGAATGGGGTCAGGGTTGTTAACCTGGAGTGAAACTTATTAAGAAGTCGAGCTATTGCTATAACTAATAAAAGCAAAGCTCAACCCTAATATGCATTTCTCATTTGTAGCAGTGAACAGATTACTTTGAGGGACACATTCTAGGAAGACAGGCTGTGAGGGAGTAGAAAGTGCATTAGTTAACACAGAATTTCAGTGGTGAATAAGGGACATAAACCAGGAAAAGTCATAGTTTTGATAACACAGGTCTCATGTTCTGAGCACTCAAAGCTCTAGGTCAGTAACTCCAGAGGCTGTTCAGTAAAAGTGAAATAGGCTCATTTTACTGACCTGCTCTTGATGTGCTGCAGAGAGCCAATGCACTGGAAACTCCCGTTCACCATGATGGCCAGCCTGGTACAGAGGGCTTCACACTCCTCCATGCTGCAAAACCAACCCAGAAACTCTAATAAGTCATTGAGAAGGTATAAAAAATAGTTAAGTAACTGCAGAACATCACTGATCTTCTCTAAAGTGTTGTGGGTCTCTGTGGACACCACATTCAGCCACAACAAACCCCCAAACCTGTCACAGCTCGGTGCCCTGAAATTGTGCAAGGACCAGTGGGAATGTGAGGGATGGGCCTCTCCACACCTCTGCTGACCCCAAAACGGGAGGCAGAGCCAGCCCAGCCCTACCTGTGGGACGTGAGTATCACCGAGCATTTGTTCTGCACTTCCTCACTGATGATTTTCCAAAGGTGGCGTTTGGCATTTGGGTCCATTCCAGAGCTCGGCTCATCCTATTGGGAAAGACAGGACTGACTGGAAATTTGCACTCAAAAAGTCAACAAGCCTGGGCTCAGGCAGCAGTTAGTACAGAGGGAATTCCCCTACCTCCTCTTTTTGTTGAGATTTTTTTATCTCACAAAAGCAGCTGGAGCACTGGCAGGTGGTCAGAAGTAAAGGCAGCAGTGCTGGGCTCGATACAAGTTGGGACAAGGGATATTTATGTCCACTAGGTATCCAACTTAATATTGGGAATCCTGCTCACAGAGCTCTGCACACATTCAATACACAGCAAGTGGGAAAACTGCACAAAAATATATGTTTTAGCAATGGGGTAAGCCCATGGAGGAACTGGAAATTCAAAGTGAAAGACAAGACAGGAAGCCAAACCTAGAAAAGCAGTTATGTTCTAATCCTGAGGGAAATGGCCCCTTTGCTCTCCTATAGTTTTGGAGCCTTGGATGCTGCTTTTCTTGCAAGGCTGTGCAGGTTAGTTGATAGAAATAAAAAAAAACAAGATAGAGCTGGGAACAAGGAGAGTTTAATTGGCAAATAAAGGGTCTATTTTTGACCTCTGGAAGATGCTACCAGAGAAACTGAAAGACTTGCCACTCTCTTATGCCCTTAAAGAAAATATGAGTGTTTGCTGGAACCTAAACTTTCCTGTGAGGGTTTCTGTGGTCAGGCCAAGCACAGGCATGTGGTGAGTGTCCCATAAGCTGTGCCTGAGGAGGTTTTGTGAGACGGTCCAAGTTTTCCTGCCAGCCCAAAGACCTGCTCCTCTTCCCCCAACAAGGCCCCAATTTCTCACCAGCAGCAGAATGGATGGATTGCCAATGAGAGCCAGAGCAGTCGACAGTTTCCTGTTGGTGCCATAACTGCACATAGAGGTGACTCTGTCCTTGTAGGCCATCAGGTTCAGCCGGTGGAGGAGCTGGAGTACAACCTAGGGAGCAAGAGTTCTGCCTCCACAACATGTCCAGCCATGGATTACCACACATGTATCTACTGAAAGACTCATTTAAAGGCTCCAAATTGCAAAAATGATGCAAGTGAAGCCCCTTGTTACTCACTCCCTTGATGTCGCCCTCAGGGATGCCGTGCAGCCGAGCATAGTAATACATGTGCTCTTCCACTGTCAGTAGGTCATCCAAGGCATCTTCTTGAGGACAGTAGCCAAAGAGTGACCAGTGGGCCTCACTGATGTCATTCAAGGACCTGTGCAAGGAAGTTGGCACATCACTGTAAACACACTGAGTTGCCAGCGCACTCTGGAATCTAACAGGAGGGAGAAGACCCCTTTCTCCAACTTCCTATCCCCTTCCCTAACCCTTGAAGGAAAACGCAGCAGATCTGTAGAGCTCCAGCTTTCAGGCTCCCAGTTCTGCAGAGGCTGTGTGTCCATTATGTAGCTCTTCAATTACTGCCAGCACCTCAGATGGCACAGCTGCCACCAAGACTACACCTGTTAAAGAAAGCTTTGAGGTGAGCCCTACTGGTCTCCACGTCTAGCTCAGAAGTGGGATCACACTGCTGAGGATATGAGCCTGATCCCACCTGCAACGGACTGAAGTGGAAGAGACACTTCTGAAAACACCAGAGATCCAGCAGCAAAATGCAACGCCCTAGGAAGCAACCATGTCACCTTCAAAGGATGAATTCCCTGCCTTATTTATTTTTGCTCTGGTTTGAGTGTTTTATTTCAGACTTCTACAATTCTTTTCCTTTGCCACCCACCCTTAAAAACTGCTCTCAGGTTGATTTGCTTCCCCAAAAATCACATCCTTCATACCCAGAATGGTCCTGGACCCGCAGCCTTCCGCTGGATGCTCCAATATCCCCTGTCAGCATCTTAAAGATTGTTGTCTTTCCAGCTCCATTCACACCAAGTAAGCCAAAGCACTGGGAAAGAAAAGTCAAAATGTAAGAGTGCTGTATTTGTAATGCAGAAATATTGCTCTGAGATGGTGCTCAGTGCACCTTGTCCCTTCTTTCTCCAGCCCCTCGAGCGAGATGAATTGCCAGAGGAACTCAGCACATCCCAGTGTTATAATGGAGGTTGTTTATGGTGCAATATACTCCAGCTTATATTAGGACCATTTGTTTAATATGGTGAAGAATCAAGGATGTGTCTCCAGTAGAGTCATTCCTTTTACTGCGAGGTGCATTTCTGCAGGAGCTCAGGCCAGATCCCCATCGGCTCATTTGTGCAAGGCCTCCCCTTGGCAGGGACAGAGCTGCTCATGGGGATGGGGTGGCTGAGGTTTGGGCTGGCACTGGTAAAGCCTTAATGCAACACAAGGTTTTTGTCCCATGATCTCACTAAAAGCACTCCATTAGTAAGATGAAGAAGTGGCTCCCTGTAGTGCACTTCCAGTATCTCATGGTAAAACCCACATTTCATTGCTAAGGCTGGAGATAGGCAGTTGTGTGTTGCATCAGCCATCACCATTGTGCTGATAATTACTGTTATTTTGCCATCATTAGTACAGACCAGCTGACACGAGAGTCCTCCTGTGCTGGGCCCACTGCAGATGCACAGCAATCCATGGCTCTTCCCCACCTTGGTCCATACAGGGACAGGATCCGTGCACAGTCTGCAGTGCAGGGCCACAGCTTCTGCTGACAGGTGAGGAATGGTGCCCTAAACCCCACCAGCATCAGGGTTAATTTTGCCAGAAGTCAGAGACCTCAATGCCAGTCCTGGCTTAGAAAAGATCCTCTGACATAAAGACCAGCACCAGTCTCCACGTGAGGGTGCTGTCCTGCCCAGCACCCACGTCCTTTCATCTCAGTGGGATCCAGGCAATTAAAATAAACCAGGTGCCAGGGCTTAATTCCAAGCTTCCCCACAAGTCAGGTGCACAGCCTGAGGTAGAATCTGGTCTCCAGTTTCCTCTGGATCTCAGAGGTGCTCTGTTTACTCCTGTCTTTTCACTTCTCAGGGAAGCAACTGCACTGACATGACCAAAGAATGTTTTTTTCTTTGGAGTTAATTTTAGGTCCTGATTCATGAAAATGTGTGTTCAGCTGAAGTGATTTGTCTTCCCCTGATGGGAAACACAAACAGATAAGCCTGACTCACCATCTCCCATGCAGTTCAGGTGAATAATTTCAGCTGGACACGTTCTGCTGTCTTCACTTACCACCTGGTGATCCCCAGTGACCCCCCCCAAGACCGCACTGTACAAAGAGAGCATGCGGACATTTTGCTCTGAATACAGCTCCATCAATTCCCATCCACTTTCCCTCTTTCTAGGGCCTTCAAACTGTCACTTAGTGTCCCAAATCTACCAGGAGCCTTTTGTCAGTGCTGTGACCCCAAGAATCAATAAATGAGGCAATGGAAGTAAGAGGCCAGAGCAGACAAACCATTACAGAAGATGACAGTGAGACTGGAAGGTGCCCATAGCCTTCTCCCCTTGCTCACCTCCCCAGCAGGGATCCCGAGGCTGATGTTTTTCACTGCTGTGATGCGTTTGTGAGGGAGGTGGTAGATCTTGGTGAGGTTCTGGAGCTGCACCACGTCGAAATCAGCTTTGCCAGACTCCACCCGGCTCCTCTCTGCCTGGACGTCCCCGTCCTCTGCAGCCGCGGGCAGCAGAAGGGGGGCTTTGCCATGGACTCTGTCAAACAGGAACCTGGGGGAGGGCAGAGAGGGACTTATCCTCCAGCAACAGCCAGCAGTTAGGATAGATCCTAAGGAGCCTTCCTGTGAGATCCCAGGACATGCACAAAATACTCAGATATACAGTTTCTGTTCTCTCCTGATATTTGCACCCAGCATTCTCTTCCTGCCTATTATTTTTCCCTCTTTTGCAGCAAGTATTCTGGGTTGGAGCAGGTCCTGCCCTGTGGACATGCTCCTAGTGCACGTGACAGGAATGTTCTCACTCCTCCCTGTGTGTACCCAGGGCAGAGGAGATGGGGAGAGTCAAACAGAGGAGGTTGCCAGTGGAATGACTGCCCTCACCAACAGCTGAGCATCCGCCCACCAAACCCCAAGCCCAGGGCTGCAGTCCCAGCCAGCACCGACTGCCAGGGGACTCTGTAAACTACACCTCTGTTAGTTAATACTCTAATTACCGGGACTTCTGCCAGAGAAAACTCACTCCATATTCACAAATCGTCCTGGAAATTTATGGGCTTCATAATTGACAATGATGGTGCGGGAGCCCGGAATGAAAGCACGGAGCTCTGGCTGGGGCTGTTTCCACTGCGAGGCTCCAGATGTTACTTACTCCAGTATGTTGTTCCAGACTCTCTGAATCATCCTGTCGTGAACTGTGAGACGAATGGCAAAGAACACAGTGCCCTGGATGAACATGGCCAACAGCTTGGACGTGGTCTTGTCCAGCTCAAAGGTTTTGTCAGGGTAATCCACTCCATAGGCTTTTAAGAAGCCCAGCAGTGCCTGATCCTGCGACAGTTCGATCAAGCCGTAGCCGAAGCAAAATTGTGGGAACAGAAGGAACACATGCCTTAAATTTTCAGCAAGATCATGCAAACCCTGGAAAAAAACAAAGAGCAGCACAGTCAGTCACTGCTTTTATTCATGGAATAAATTCATAGGTTTTACTGTGGGACTGAAGTGTAACAATTACATTGGGATTTGCTTGTGTCTCAGAGCAGAGATATATTGAGAGCAAAGAGCTCTGGAGACAGCTCGTTTCACAGGCACAAGGTCATAAAAGTCAACAGGCAGCTCTGAGGTTGTGATCACCCATAGTAAATAGCAGCCAGTGCCCAGGATGGTCCCTGCTGCTGCTCCAGCACCCAGAACCCGCCTATGAGCCAGAGCTGTGTCCTGCCACTGTGCCCCCCTAATGTGTCCAGCACAGCCTGCTCCCCTGGAGCACTGTCCTGTCTGTTTTCCTTGGACAAACATCTCCATAAAACACAAGATTTGGCTTTTCTAGACATGGAAGGGCCTTTCCAGCTAATTCACATCAGAAGAGCCCAGTGCAGAGTCTGGCAGTAAAGAACTCTGATACATTTCTAGTAGAAGAAAGGATTAGTGCACAAAGCAAACTGCAGAGGCACTAAATTAGTATGGAAGGAAACTGACTCCCTGCCACTGGGGCACAGAGGGATGAAAGGTGATCATAATTGCATATCCCTAAAATCCAAGGGCTTGCTGAACGAACTCTGTCTAGATGGAGAGAAAAATCCAACCCAGCTATTTTAATTGCCCTCCATAAAAAAAGAAATCTAAGCGTAAGGTGTGCATTTTATGCCAGCCATTCCCAGGGAGATCTCAGTTTAAGAGAATGCTTTACTTCAGGGAATCATCACTGTCTCTGGGTTGTTTTTCATCAGGGATGAAGGAAGGGAGAAGATGACTGCATTATAGACCTAGATGACAGACAGCTGGTGCTGTGCTTACTGCAGCACGTCAGACTCAGGGCACTGACAGTGAGCTGTCACTCCCCACAGTTCGTGCTGCAAGAACTCAGCAATGGTTTGAAGTGTCCATCAACTTTTTATCAAACATCTCCACCCACCTCCTGCCCTTCATCTTCCATCACCAGGGTGGTTATAAAGAGGGTCCTCAGTTTTCTCCCTCTCTTTTCATGTTCTCCCCTCTGTCACCACCCTTTCCTTCTTTGCTGGGGGTACAGATTTACAGACAAGCAAGCTCCATATGTGACTCATGTCCTGTCTATAGGGAACCCTGTGAAATCCTGTGACTGTGTCCAGCTGCTACGGACCTGACCAAAGCCACCAAGCCCACAAGAAGCCTCCTGCTGTGTCACCACAGGGTCAGTATTAGTGGGGCTCCTACCTGGTCCGTGGCCTTTTCCTGGGACAGCAGGAACACAACCGAGTGAGTGATAATGGTGTTGATGCCAAAGAACAAGTTGACACAGACGTAAACAATAAAGGCCATCCCTGTTTCCTTGAAAAACCCAGCCAGCAGGTACATCCAGGAAAATGATGCATATCTATAAATACCAACAGTGCAGAGAAAACCATGGTAACTCAAAGGGCCACTTTGAAAACAAACCACTGAAGACATCAGGCAACATAGAATCATTGGATGGTTTGAGATGGAAGAGAGCTTAAAGCCCATCCCATCCCACCCCCTGCCATGGGCAGGGACACCTTCCACTAGACCAGGTTGCTCCAAGCCCCGTCCAACCTGGCTTTGAATGCTTCCAGGGTTGCAACATAACGCAACAGTTCTGTTTTGGCATGTAACTACATTTCCACATTACAGAGCTTAAAGAAAGGAAAGATGCCTTTGCATCTGTTAGAATTTGGAGAAAAGGTTTATGATACATACTTTGAACACAGAACCCCACCTGACAACAAAGAGACTGGGCCTGGAGGATTCAAACCCAGGGAAAGTTTGTCTAAGTTTTCCTGAATTGTGCTACTGCTGTTTATTTTGCTCTCTGATATTAAAATACTCTTGAACTTTGCAATAGGTCAGCAAGCATTTGCTTACAGCTTGGGCTGTTGCTGGGACCTTGAATATTTCCATATCCTCACGCAGGGTTTGCTTTGAATAAAGCACGCATGACAACAGTGCTTTACCTCCCTGCTCCTGGCAGGAGCAGCTTAGTCAGTGTTTGTGGAGTGTGTGTTGAAAAGAAGAGCCCACATATCCCCCCCGGATCTCAGACTGCAGCAGCCTGCAAGATCCAGTTCCTTACCCTGTGCAGTGATATTTAAATAACTAGGCTCCACACTCACCCGAAGAGTAACAGCAGAAGAAATACTGCCACTAAGTTACTGTTGTTGCAGAAAGCTGGAATCTGGAAAGCTGAAATAACTCCTACTGAGAGTCCAATAGGGACCATAAAAAGTACCTGCAAAATGATATTAAAAAGATGTTATTAGGACAACAGTTCTGAAACACCTTCCTACAACAATACAGAAGCAACAACACCAGGACTGAATCCGGTCCCACAAATGCAGCTTGGTTCTTCTAAGGGAAACCAAACACAGGTGGGCTTTCAATCCTCCCCAGGCTTGCAGATGAATTCCCATAAAGCCTCTTTGAATAGGCAAAGCCTCAGCATTGAGGACTGTGGGCAGAAAGTATCTTAAAAAAAGGTTGTGAATTAAAAATACCCCTTTGGGTTTTCTGTTAGCCTTGCAGTCAGACCACTTCATTGTGCCCTGTAAATCTAGTCTTTATAGTGTTACCTACCAAACGTCTGCCTGGAGAGTTCCTCTCTTCCTCAGCTTTGGGATTTAGCAGAATTTACTGGCAGGGATTCACTGAGAAATATCAAGTTGCCGAGAGCGCTGGATTAGTTTCAGCCCACTGAATACTGACTGTGCAAGGACTCTGGGGATTTTTCCACAGGCTGATTTACAAATATGCAGTGCTGGAGCGAGGGCCTGGATCAGGGAGGCAGGCACAGGCCTGCTCCACCCTCCCTGCTGTGCTGCAGCTCGGGGCTGCACTGCTGAGCCAGGCTAGGGCCACGCTGCCTTGGGACCCCTTCCAGCCCTCCTGCAGGGCAGGGGATCTGCGTGCTGCTGCCTGCCCACATCAGACCCTCCAAGCAGGCACTTCTTGCTCACATTCCCCAAGGGATTTCAGCCCTCAGTTCTCCCTGCACCAAAGGGGGCCGGTCACCCCAATGCCGTTGAAGATTTCCTGTTTTCAGGAAGTGACGGAATCACTGGGATTTTGGGCACTTGCAGATCTGCATCAACAGAAATGTGTGGGATAGGTGGAGCTGGTCAGCACTGCAGCCCAGCTGGCAATGCCAGGCTCAGGAGCTGAGCTTGGCTGCACTGCCCATTCCCTGCGTGAGGGTCTGACACCCTGCACCACAGGGAATGCAGAAGATACAAAGCACTTCAGCCTATAGACACTGCAAACATTTGTCCTCTTGGCCCAGCAGTTCTTTCCAACAGTGCCATGAACCCTCTGCACCAGGAGGAAACAACTTCAGGGGGAACAAGGACACGCCTATGCCAGGGAGCGCAGTGCAGTGCTGGGAGCTCAACAAGGTACATCTGTACAGCACTGTGAAAAGGAACCTGCTCAGGTCCTGCAAGGCTGCATTCGTAGCTGTCCTTGGCTTAAAAACTTTAGAACATAAAATCTTACAGACAGCATTCAAGCCAGTGATGGAGTTTGCCCAGCAGGGATGTGTCAGCTGTGGGATGCCTGCTGCTGTCCCAGCCAGGGTTCCCAGACTGGCTGTAGCCTCGAGCCCCAAAGCCTCACCCCAGATTTGTGGAGCCTGGGTGACAGCAGATCCAGCCCTGCAAGCTGTCAGAGGAGCAGCTGGCTGCTGGAATGGAAATCAAGCCGCAGCCTGTTCCATGCTGCTCCTGTATAAATGTGCCGGGTGTTTTGCATACGCTCCAGAGAGCAGGAATGCCCTCGCTTAGCAGAATCCAGCGTTGCAGTTCACGTTCAATCGTCCCCAATGCCTTGGAGAACAATTACTACACAACACTCTTGGTAGCAATAAGAAGAAGTCTAGGCAACCAACTTTAAATAAAGAACTTCTTTTCCCCTCGTGCTGTGTAATGCTCCTCCTGGTACATTTAGGAATGTGAATTATTTACCAGATCATAAACAAAGTTGGTCACCCAGTAGGTTGTCATCCCAATGCCTGAAATGTGCTGCAGCTGCTTGGCTTTGGTTTGGTGCTCCTTGACCATGTAGAGCACAAAGCTTGCTGTGGTGATGGAGTAGCCCACCAAAACAGACATTGACACTATGATGTCCAGTAAGCTGTTGAGCCTGGGAGAAAAGGGGAGAAAGATGCATTTGGTGAGTGAGAGTGGCAGATTTCCCTCATTGGGAGGATTGGTCATAGCTCAGAAGTAACAAGGTCCTGATTCTGGGCCAGCATCTTTTATAACCCCAGAATGGCTTGGGGCTGGAAGAGACCTCAAAGCCCATCCCATTCCATCCCCCTGGCATGGGCAGGGACACCTTCCACTATCCCAGGTTGCTCCAAGCCCCGTCCAGCCTGGCCTTGGACACTTCCAGGGATGGCCTCACCGCCCTCACAAAGGAGAATTTCTTCCTTTCCTTGCTCCCTTTGCTGATGGCAGTGATGCCCAGCAAAAGAGACTCACAGCACTGAGCTGTAGTGCTGGACCCCAGCATGGAGTGGAAGGGCCAAAAGGAAAATGATGTTATTATTACAATTATTATTATTATTACTATTACTATTATTATTATTATGCCCAAGCACACAAATGTGTGAGGCTGTAATTGAGACCTCCAGATCTCCGTGGGATCCTGCAAAAAAGCCCTCACAGGTATCCCCAGCTCTGGTGGCAAGCAGGACACTATTCATGCAGAGAGAGAACAAAGACAAGCGAGAACAGTTTCATCACTTAGAGAATGATATCCAGTAATTTAGTCTGGTTTATGGTTTCCAAGAAGCTGGCTTGCTCCTTTCAAAGCTAAAAAATTCAGGCATCAGCCAAATGAATCTTCTTACATTACTTGTTCTTGACTCTGTCCTCCAGGATATGGGTGAGCTGATAAGAAAATACCTACAGGGAAAAGAAAAAAAAAAGAGACATTGAAAATGTGTCCAAATTAAAGCTTCCTTCACCAGCTCCTGATATTGACAATAATATAGAAAACTGAGAGAGCAGAGAAGAAAGGCAGATCAAAAGTGTGTTTCTGCTCTATCATCTCTGTGTGATCTTCGGCAGAATTTTGAGCATCCTCATTTCTCCTATGACTTCAGTTGGCTGCNTGCCCAAGCACACAAATGTGTGAGGCTGTAATTGAGACCTCCAGATCTCCGTGGGATCCTGCAAAAAAGCCCTCACAGGTATCCCCAGCTCTGGTGGCAAGCAGGACACTATTCATGCAGAGAGAGAACAAAGACAAGCGAGAACAGTTTCATCACTTAGAGAATGATATCCAGTAATTTAGTCTGGTTTATGGTTTCCAAGAAGCTGGCTTGCTCCTTTCAAAGCTAAAAAATTCAGGCATCAGCCAAATGAATCTTCTTACATTACTTGTTCTTGACTCTGTCCTCCAGGATATGGGTGAGCTGATAAGAAAATACCTACAGGGAAAAGAAAAAAAAAAGAGACATTGAAAATGTGTCCAAATTAAAGCTTCCTTCACCAGCTCCTGATATTGACAATAATATAGAAAACTGAGAGAGCAGAGAAGAAAGGCAGATCAAAAGTGTGTTTCTGCTCTATCATCTCTGTGTGATCTTCGGCAGAATTTTGAGCATCCTCATTTCTCCTATGACTTCAGTTGGCTGCACAGCAGATCTGAAATTCAAACCCTAGGCCTTATTCCTACATCTGTCTGCCTGACAGCACCATTCCCTTCCCACACCTCAAATTAGGCACGGGCCTGTGGGCCTGTGTATTCCAGCTCAGATTCCTCAGCACTGACACCTCCAAAACTGATGAATATGTTCTGTTTCAAAGCTGCTGTCTGATGATCCCACCTCAGTCCATTTGTTCTTTTATCACCAGGAACAAGTCTTTCCCTGCTGCCCTTCTCCACAACTGCTACCTGCCTGTGATAGATGTCTTTCTCCATTTGGGATCTGTGGAGGTGAGAGCAGAAACCCAGGTAAGCTACAGACACTTTTGCCCCTAGTGTGGCAGTGAGTTAATTCTCAACTATTCTGTCTTAAGAAGCCAGAAAAAACCAACCAAACAAAAGAGTATTTTGTTCAAAGTTACTAGCAAAAATCTAATTACCACACTGGTAAGTCCCCTGCCATGTTTTCCAAAAGAATCCATTAAAAAATGGGTTTGTATCAGGCCCAAACTACAACAGAGAAATTCTCTGCTCATGTGCAGATATCTTCACATATGGTTTAAGTACTTCTTTTCCAAGGAGAACACCTAGCCCAAAATACACTAGTACTGTTCACCACAGTGCTTTTGCTATGTCTGGAGGCAATTTGTGCCCGCAAAAGCAAAAGGGAGAACACGGGGGGGCTCTGGTGGGCCAGTTCCAACCTCCAGGGCAGGTCTCTGCCTTGGTCCCCCCAGGATGACAGCCCAGTCTCTAAGACTCCAGAGTCTGACAGAGGGTTCCCATGTTTATGTGCCTAAAAATGTCTCAATTCATATTTTGACACCTCAGTAAATGCCTCAGGGAGGGCTGGGGGACCTCCAGCTGCCATTAAATCCAGAGATTTTCTAGACCATGCCACCTCTGGAATTTAAACTCCTCATAGCCAGGTGCCAGACCTCAGGAATGATGTGATGAAGAACTATTCTGGGTAATTTTCCCTAAGAATGGGCACTCTGACAGGGGGACCACAAGGGAGGAGCCTGTGGGTTTAGCTGACCAAATGCCATCCTGAGCAAATGAATTTGAAAGGGAGGATTTCATTGGAAATTAATTTTGGAGGAAAAAAACCCACCAACCAAACCTCAGTCTTGTCATCAGTCAGAGAAATGGGATTAAAATCTTGGACTGCTGATAAAGCCATACAAACAGCCAGGAAATGTTTACCTTCTCCAAAAGGGAGAGAGAGGAAGAAAGATACTGTCTGTCTAATCTGTTAATACTTCACTATAAAGCCATTTTCCTTTACTGGAGCTTAGGCTAGAAGTCAAAATTTCCATTTCAATGCTTTCTCCTTTTTTGTTAGCTGGGATTAAGAGAAGAGAAAGCACAAGATACATAAATCAAAAGCTATTATGACTTGCTTAGTGACAGGGTAAAAAGCTTTTTATGTATTTTTTTAAAAATATACCCAGTTTAAGTCAAACCTCTAAAGCAGGACTGGCACCTCTTTCTGACTGCTGAAGTGACAACACACTTTTATCTGGCCACTTCAATGGTTCTTAAACCATCATTTATTTGTCACAGCAACAACTCGATTGAGCCGCCAGGAGCGTACCCCATGGAACGTCCCTTCCGTTGTATTTCATTCTGCATTTACTCTGCCTCGGGGAACCAGCCTCATCCATTCATTCTATTTCTCCCCTTCTCTGGTTTGGATGATAAGTGGGAAGCAGAGAATTATCTGTCTGGTCATTTACTACTAAACATTTCTTTCCAAAAACACATAAGCAGGGGGACAGATGGGACAAAAACTGCTGCTGTTCTTTCCCTCTGAAAATTGCTGTTTTGCTGGTATGAAACTTTCCCTGTGAAAACTTTCTGGCTGTTCACGTGAGCTTCCTGCCTTTGCTCTTGCTACAGCATGTGTTGGGAATACAGAGACAGAGCAAGGAGCTTCACTGCTGAATAATTCAGCTGCTCTGGGATGTTCCTGCCGCTGGAAGTGCCTGGCTGGGGTCTCCTCTCTTGGCAGCCAGGCTGCAGCTCTGTGATGTGTGAGCTGAGGGCACACTGCAAACCCCAGAGGGGACGGCCGGAGCCTGTTTGAGGGGGTGGCCAGGAGAAGGCTCTGGTGTCACTCTCTGTGGGCTGAGCTGGCTGGGAGGGGAGTCTCGGTGCAGTGGTGTGAGGTGGGAAGAGACTTACCAGGGCCTCTTGTGATCAGCCTCTCCTGCTGCTTGAATTCAGAGTGTCACACTCAAAGCTTCAGGCCACATGCCTGGTTCCATTATAGCTCAATTCAGACATGTCCTATGAGCCAAGAGACACTGCCACCTGTCCCTGTGTCACCAGGGACAGCAGCCCTCTGAGCTGAGCAGGGCTAGGCCTGACCAGGACATGGCTGGAAGGGCACTGCTTGTCCAAGGAAGTCATTCAGGAGGGTGTTTCTGCACACAATTGCTGCTCTTGGCAGAGCAGAGCCCAAAAAGCTCTGTATAAGATTTCTCAATATAAATCACTCTCTTGTCCCTGCACCCTGGCCCTCTCTGGAGACAGACGTATACAGACAGGTTTGTGGCCACACTGCACTTTGAAAGAGGCTGAATGGCAAGGGCAAGGCAGGGTGCCCTGGTTTACAGCAGGAATTTGGGTTGCTGCAATACGTTGCTGAGGAGAAGCTATGAGGGCCTCAAATGGGCCATCAGCACTCCTTGGATCTGTGTATGGCATGTGTCAGAGGGAAAATACAGCTGAAAATGTTTCTCACTTAATCTCACTCTCCCCCACTCTCACTCAAACCCAGACACACTCATGCCCACACACTCCGGGCTGCTCTCAGCAGAAGGGTGTCATATTAAAATTTCCTAATCTACCCCCCCCTGCAGAGATAACCTAGAGGAGATTTTCTCTGCATAACTAATGGGCACCTATCACGAGACAGCTCTTCCTGTGCCACAAGAGAGGCAATAAATCAAACAGCAACCACTGGCATTTCCTGGATGAAGCATTTTACGTAGGAGCTGGGGTCCTCCCTGTCCAGCTCCCCTGAGCCTCTGACTAAGACAAATGAACTTTGTGATCTATTCATACTTTTCAATTCTGTTTTGAAAGGAATTGCAGAACAGTGAATAAAGAAATGGCCTCATTGAAGTCAAGGTAAGTGGTGTCATTGATTTCAGCAGAACCAGGATATCCCTCCAAAGGGGAGAAGTTATCTGCTCACGTAAAGGGACACTTACCATATCTAGAAGTCTCATTTTTTGGTAAGTTGGCTCGAAGAATGAAGTTGTTCAAGCTGTTGAGATAGGCTGGGAGGCTGTGATAACCTTCAGGATTGTACCACACCTGCACACGATTGAGAAATTGAAACAATTTGGGAGTTATTACTGACAACGTGTTGGTTTGCCCTGCTTCACTTGTGCAAACTACCTCAGATTTCAGCCCTGGTGCTTTACAACATTTTCACTGAGCTAAATCAGAGAAATGGGCTTATCAGAATGCACCATCCAGCCCTCGTTATGGTACATACATTCTCTCATGAGATAAAGGTGCTATTAATTGATCTTTTCACCTCTGTATAATAAAATTATGACAGCAGAAAAATTGCCTCCCGCTAGCAAGAGAAGTGAGACCAATAAAGAAGAATGGGGAGAGAAAAGGAAATGAACTGCAAGTCATCTCTGTCATGCCAACCCGCAGATTTCAGGGAGTTTTGCTTTCTTTTCTGGAATATCCATGAACTTGACATGGCTTCTCCTGAGTCCCACACTTCCCATGCCAGGATGAGCAGGTGGAGGTTGGTTACCTTAGTCAGTGTTCTGTTGGGGGGCACTGGCCTGATATCAAACTGCAGATCTGCTGTCAAAGGCAGCCCGAAGCTCCAGCCACCATACCTGAGTGAAAACCAGAGGGAAATGCATTGCTACCCTCATCCCAAAGCTCTGATTCCCTTGGATGGGCCGTGTCAACGTGCCACTGCCACCCCAGGCAATTCCAGCCTGACTGCAGAGAGCTTATCCCAGAGTGGGGCCAAGCCACTGCTGTGGGAGCTTTTCTTTGGGGGGAAAAAACCCCCCAGAAGCTTGGCAACACCATCACAAAACTGAAAGCCTCCGTGTGAGGAAGATCCTGGAGCTGTGTGGACTCCTGAGCTGTGTGCCTGCCACTCTGGGGTGAGATGCTGCTTCTGACCCAGGAGATGAGCAGCTCGGTTCATCAGTGGCAGGTGAACACATTTCCTTGGGTTACCTCTGCCCCAAGCCCTGCTGTGCAGCTGCCTGGCAGAGCCCAGACCCACCAACAGCTCTGAGAGCCCCCTGGCACAAGGAAACGCTCAGACTCTGCTCTCACTGGAATGGATGCGCTCCTTCAAGTGAAGCACACACTGAGACTCTTCAGAGAATCAAACGTGGAGGAAAATCTCTCCCCAAGGTTTACTTCATGACAGGCTGTGTCAGATTTTCCTCTTTTTAAAGGTTTCTGAGTCAGACAAAGGCTTGTCTGCAGATCCAGCCCCAACATGCCAGGTGATTGACATGTTATCCCCAGGCTATCTCTGCTATGATCAAGCAGAGCACTTGCACGAGCCTTTATCTTTTATCCATGATTGCAGGACACTTTAGCTCCTTTCACCAGATTCTAAACCCCTACTGCACTGCCATCTCTTCAGGCAGAGGGGATGTGACAGGGGTAGGATGTCCTGCATTGCTCCCAGTGCCGTTCAGAGGAGAGGGAGGGGAGTTTGTGCCGTACCGTTTCTGCAGGAAGTCTTTGGTGGTTGCCAGGATGTAGGTCTCCACATTGTGCCCTGTCAGGTTGTACAGTGTCCTTGTGGAGAAGGTCCTTCTGTGAGGGGGAGTGTAGTTTGTCTGTGGACAAGTCTGAGGGGAGACAAACGAAGAAAAACTTTAGTGTTTGTGTTTTAACTAAGAACTACCACAGCAGGAGATGATCGAGAGCAGGCAATGACAGCATTCTGGTCCTGAGCCTCATTCCTGCAGAAGCTGCTCCTTCCCAAGCCAGGGTGCACAGACATACAGCACACATCCCTGCACGCTGTCCCCAGTACATTCAGGGAGGTGCTTAAAAACAACCTCTGCTTAAATCTACCCTTCAGTTCTACTGGCATCAGTGGGACCTTGAAATGTGCTTCATGCTACGGAGGAAGATTTTGGCTGAATTAAGGCTGATCCTACTTAGCAGAGTGACTGCACAGACAACTGCACAGGGCAAAACAACTCATGGAGCAGAAAACTCTGTGGTGGCCTCAAACTCTCATCTTCCATTTCACAGCAGCTACACTCTTACATTTCTGCTTTGCTGTCAGTCACTGGAAATGTTTTCCTGGGCTTCAGAGAAACCTTGAATTAGTCCTGAATATATAATTTAACATGCTGAGGGCCAAAGTCACATCACTGTTTCATGAGGTTGAAGTGTCCTCCCAGACAGCATGTTGGCTGCTTCCTTCAGCTCATCCATAACAAAAGCCCTGGACTCCCCCATTGTGCATCTGTTCATCTGAATACACAAAATAGCTTCCTCCATGCTGAGGAACACCTGCCTGTGCCTGGTAGAGGTGAGAATCAGCTTTGAACATTATCCCAACTTACTGGAGAAATTATGCCAATGCTTTTAATGATGAGCAATTAAGTGTATGTCCAGAAAACTGCACAAAATAGCTGCATTTTAAAGAATGATTAGAAATGTTCAACTAAGTACATCTTTTATCTTAAAATGGCATCACATTATGCCATGAGTTTATTTGCTATGGAAAAAAGCTGAGCACAGGTGAACAGCACTGGAGGAAGAAGAGCCCAACCCCAAATTAAACTGTAAAACTCCAACACCCTTGGGGCAGAATCTGCCTTTTGCCCATATGCATGCAAAGACACTAAGCCCAGCAGTGCCCATATCTGGCTCTGTAGGTACCACTGTAATGCAAATAATTAACATTATTAATCATTAATATTTAGAACAAGGAACAGATCTAGACTTTGCATAAACTTAAATTCTGAAGAGCAAGCAGCAAAACCAACTATGATTTTATATAGTGACAGTGCTTGTGTAAGATGAAATTTTCCTCTTGAACACACGCTCACCTCTGTCAAAAGAGACAATCATACAACACTCAAAATCACCATTAAACCTTTTCCTACCATGGGGAGCAAGGCAGGGATGTTAGGGTGTGAATCTTCTGAGGATGCTGTTTCCTTTCTTGTCCCCAAACTGGTGCAGACAGGGGTTATCCAGTGTACAAATTCAACAAGGCCAAAAAGAGACAGGAGGACTTGGAACGCTAAGTCCCTCTTAGCATCATTCCAGCCCATAAACCTACTCCCAACAAACAAGGCCCCCAGTTATCCCCTAGGCCCCTTCACTTTTGGGTTTATCCAAGTTACCTGGATGCCATCTGTGCAGTTGCAGGCAGAATACTTGGTTCTCTGGTTTCCACTGGTAATCCACTGGCCAAGCATGTCCTCTGTCAAACACTGCCTGAAAAGGAACACATTTTCCTCTGAGGCTCTCTGTGCTCAGGTGTGCAAACGAAGCTAATTGCTGTCATGTTTAATGACAGCAAGGCTGGCAGTTGAGCAGCTTCAGCAGGAAAGCAGACCTTCTTGTCAGCTCTGGGTGGTTCAGGGAATCCCCAGCCTCCTGCTGCCTCCTGTGCCCTCTGGCAGAGAGCCCTTCCTGCTGCTCCCTGCACCTGGATTCACTCAGCTGATCAGACGGAATCCAGGCACCACTTCATTCCTCCAGCAGACAGTGCAAGGAATTGGCACTCATAGGCCAAAAGCATCTGAAACCAGCCCAGAAATAAGGGCTATTGTTGTGGCAATCCCTGGGCACTCCTGTGATGGGCTGTATTGCCTGGGCAGTCACTGCAAACACTCAGGGTAAATATTTGCCTGCACGAGCATTCAAGTCTGCCCAGGATTTTACCACCAATTCCCTGAGAATTTATCTGCAAAGCCCAAAACAAACCAGCCCTCATGGCACAGCTTTTAGATAGAGGTAACAAAAGCTGTGCTGAGAACTTGCCGTGTGGGCTCATGTTATAACTGGAATTATTGGAGTGGCAAGGACCACTTCCCAGAGAGGAGAATGGCTTGTTTTCATCCTGGCATCCTGCCAGCACCAAAGCTGCTTCCTTATCACTCCTAATAATGCAGGAGTCCAATACATGAGAATTCTGAAGATGATCAAAGATGGTTATTAAGGTCTAAGGGCTAATAGTGTCATGCCAGTTCTCTTGCAGGCTTGGAGTTTAAGTGGAAAAACCCCAAGAACTACTTACGAATTGCTTTCATTCATGCACGTGTTATCCGTCCCAGGGAAAGCCAGCATCGAAGCAACTAAAGCAGCTGTGGTTTCATTAAAATTCCTAAGAATTAACAAAAAAAACCAGAAAACAGGAAAAGGTTCAAAGAACTTCCACTACCACTGTGAGGAAGAAAACTGTGTTTGAGTCAAACAGGATTTAAGATGTTAAATAATTGAGTATTTGTGGAAGCAGCACTGAAGGACACACAGTACATGAGGACAGTCACACAGGTTTAAAAGGAGTCCCCATCACCTCAGCTGCTCCAGGGATTTGCTGCCTCTAGATCCAAGCAAGATGCTTTTGGACAATCAAGATTCTCTTTACAGGGGAAAAAGAATCTACTGCAATTTTCAGGCACTGCTTGCAGCCCTGTCTCAATCAGCTTTCTCATCTGTGACATCCACTTGGTTTTAACCATTCAGGAAGATTGTCCTTGGTTCTGCCCCAGCTCTCCAGCAATGATCCAGCAGGAGAAGCAGGGAACATTAGGAACAGAGGACTCAGACATGCAGCTCTGGCTCATTCCCCCATCTAGCAGGACTGAAGTGGAAAGGCATCAGGAGTCCTGGGAAGAACACCTAGAGCAGATGGCTTTAGAGCTAAATTTTGTATTTCTGACTTAGAGCTGAGAATCACTGGAGAAAGAAAGAGGTTCACAACATGAAAACCGAATTATACCAATTATAGCTGTTTTGGTAACAGGATTTTTAAGCAGATTTAAATAATTCAGTGGTGACATCCTAATCACACTGGAAAAGCACATGCTCTCCCAATTGCCTGTGTGCCTTGGACCAGCAGGGCCTGGGCAGGAAAGCACATCCTGTGCTGACAGAAAGCAGGGCAATGCTCACAATATGGATAGAATTCGATCCCAGAGTTGTAATGTTGGATGCAACTGATGTGGGTACCTCATTTCACACTGGGGCAGAAGTGTACATGTATATATTAAGAAAATCCCTATGGCTGTTACAGGGCTGAAGGACTCCAATGGGAAACACCAAGAGCATTCCTCACACATTTCATAGTTAAATCTGACTAAGACGTTGTTTTTATGAAGCTTTCTGGTCTGAGCCAAGCCATCTCCTCAGAGATCCCTTAGGAACAGGGTTTCTCCGTGTTGCCTGCACAACATAACTATGTGTGCTATGTATAGGACACTGGCTGTGCTCGCAAATAACCCTGAATGGGCTCGTTCTGAAGCAAGGGGAGTCAGGGTCCCAAGGAGCAGCACTCACCCGAAGAAGTCTGCCTGGTCAGCTGTGCCATACAGAGAGGGGGACAACAGCAGCTCAGGGTACTCAGTCTCCTTGGTCCTCAGTGTGCCCAGGCCCATGGCAGCCATCACGAAGAGCACGGGGAGGATGACCTGGGCGATGAAGCCGCGGACGTCCCGCCGGGTGTGGTGGGACCTCTTGATGAACAGGGCCGAGGTTTTCTTCAGCAGCAGCGGCAAACCCCGCAGGCTCTTGGACCTGATCAGGAGCTGGTCTGGGCACAAAGGATAGCATTTGGTCATGGCTCAGCATTTATGCAATGCGGGGAAGTGATGGTTAGAGCACTCTGGGAGGGTATTTTGCTTCCTGCACACCTTTACAGATGGCAAATCAAAACTACTAAGGTGGAACAAACACAGGAGCAGGTGTGGGACAGGACTCCGGCCATAAGCTCATGTAACACCAGTTTCTTCTGTTAAATTTCAAATGTGTACTTGTAGGGACTTTCAGTGTGAGACCTTGCAAGAGGAACACAGGCTTCCAGATGAAATAAGTTATCTACATATTACCTACCCAGCTGCAGCCTACAGAGGAGACATATTTTTCTTTTAGATTTGCAAACTGAAATTTTTCATAATTTAAAAAGCAGATCCTCAGACAAATAAATAACAAAATTAATCCTGAAATAAGAAAACAAGCATAAGTCACTGGACCTCTTGCATGGACAGGTTTTGTGGTATACTAAAAGCAGAGCCACATCCTGTGCCACCTATTCTTCCTTATGAAATATTAACCTACATAATACACCATGAAGCAAATCCTTTTCAGCCTTTTTTTAAGGGCTAAACAAAACACCTCTCTACATGAGTGGCTGTTTCCAGTAACATTTACAGTGCAGCTCAGCTTTGAGAAGTAAAAAAATACCTCTGTGTTGTCCCTTGGATGCCTCACTAACTATAAATGATATAAGTACAAAGCAATGTTTCTAACCCAAGAAAGCATTGCAGCCAGGTACGTGCTCATTTTTGGGTTGGGCCACCTTTGGCAGATCTCAGACCCTCAGAGATAGTGGTGTAGCTTGGTTCTCTTCGGAATGTGAATTTACCCCACTGTCTGGTCCCTTGGGCTCCTTTACCAAACTGCAACGTCTGGGGCACAGCAAAAAGCAGCAAGGAGCTGCTCAGAGCTGTGCTGCTTTTCCAACAGACTAAGTGATTTCCACAAAGTTTCTTTCCAATTCTACTAGGTATGGGGAAATAATCCTCTACATCTATTACAGCAATTACTTTCAGAGGTACATGTTTACTCTTTCACCCACATGCTGTATTTGATGAGATTAAAACCTGGATCAATTAAAGGAAGGCAGATGCAAACAAAACCCCTTCGGCATTTTACCCTGTGATTCAGACTGTTCCAAACCAGGGGATCTAAAGGACTGACGAGTGCTGTATTTCCAGTGATTTATAGGGTTTGTGATTCCTGGCTGGGTGAAATGTGGTTTTCAACAAAGAAAGAAGACAGGGAACTCAAATCAGTCCATCTGTCAGCGTTTGCAGCTGCAGTAAATCTGGAATAAACCCTGTAGGTGATTGAGTACCGTCTCTTTCTGTGAAGGTGTCTGTGCTCAGAGACATTTCATCACCACCAATGTGGCCACTGACTCCAGGCAGCTGATGGGGCAGTGCAGCATCTTCTTGCTGGTCCTTCACTAGCTCTTTTGTCAGATTGAGGAACACCTATGGAGCAAGAAAATATGAAGGAAAATTTGTCTAAATTACTCCATTTACCAAAACAATTACCAGAATCCACTGTCCTGCTTTGTAGCTGTAGTTGCTCCAGCACTTATGTACTATACTCCTTTCTATTCCCTTTGTGCTGTGTGAGAAATTAACTTTTTTTTCAGTATAAAATTGTTGTCCAACTCCTTGTCACCTCCTGACTCTGTTCTGCTGCAGCAGTGGAAACTCAAACCTGTTTCCTTGGAATATTCACCCTCTAACTCCTGACAATCCCACTGCCTCCATGCTGGGAGTGTGCAGCCATGGCAAACCAAGCTGCACGTGGGACACGATGTACAACTTGTTCTTGCTGCCTTAGGAAAACACCTTAAAAGAAAGAACGAAATTCTGAGCAGGAAGGTAACAGCCTCCCTCCTTTCTGCAAGACAAGGGTCATCACTGCTCATCATTTACTTTTTATTTCTGATGCAATTAAATGTGTTTATTTGACCAGAGATTTCCCGTGGGCAGAAAGGTGCCTGTGTTACTCTCTCCTCCTGACTCCAGTGCCTCATTTTCTGGGTAAAACATCAAAAGGCTGTCAGCAAGGTGAGAATGTGCATTAGTACATGTGTAGATTTCTGGATACATCTTCACACTCATGTGTACCTAAGTGTAACCCCTTCTTCCCTGCCTGAAACCCTCACATAATTCCTAACACGCCCAGAGAGCAGAGCCACACAATGCTGTGAAAATAACCTCCATGACATTTCAGTAAATCCAGCAGCTCCTGAGCTCATACCTCTTCCACAGTTGTGTTGGAAATCCCGTAGCAGCCCAGGTGGAGAACATTCAAGCTGGTGTCCAGGGCTCTGAGAAGGGCCTGGTAGGCCCCTGACACCGTGGACTTGAAGGGGGGAAGAACGTACACGAGCTCTCCACCAATATCCTCCTTGAGATAAGCCTCTGGCAGATAGGACTGGATCAAGGAGGTCACTGCTGTGGTGTCACATTCCTCTATCATGTTCTGAAAAGGAGGAAAACACTCTGTGGTCACTGAAAAGGCTGCAAGGTCAACCTTCCTCCTGCAGGACGTAGCCCAAATCCTGTCCCAGAGCATAACTGGTAAGTGATCTCAGTCCAGCTATCCAACTTGTCAGGGTAAATATCAAAAGCAGATGGAAGTGGGTTTCTGGCCCTTAAAAAAGGGACATGTGGCACTGAGCCCATCTTGGTCCATCCAAAACCTCACCCGGTTGGGCTGAATCAACCACTTCGCCCTAGCTAGAGGTTTGTAGTACACCAGAAAAAATGCCTGCCCACCAGAGAGCTGAACTTGGCTGCCAGCACAAACTCACTCTTTTCCCCATAAAAAACGGGGCTTGCTCATGGGTCTTTTATCATTTTCTCTGTCTCCAGTGCCAGCACTCTGGAAGAGAGGCTGATCTCTCATGGGATCTGTGTGCTGGGGCTACCAACAGCACTGTAATAAATGCTATCAAGAGCAGAGTTCCCCACTCCTTGCAAGCAGAACACTTTGCCTCAGGCCAGACACCATGGATGGGCTCTTTCCATCTGCTTTATTCCTCTGAACTCCACAGTTCACACTCTGCACCCAGCCTTGCCTTTAGCCTTCAAGGAGATCCTGCTCTTTCTCATCAAAGCGGAGTACTGACATTGCTGTTTTCAGAAGGCCATGGAGGTCACTCAGCTCCTGCCAATACATCCCTCAACCAGCCTTGATGACTCCCTTGGAGACAGAGCTGCTAGGAGCTCTAGGACCAGCTCAGACACAAACCTTCTTTTTTGTGAGTGTCAGGTGGTAGCCATCCCCAAAGGTTTCCTTGAGGTAGAACGGTGAGCCACAACACTTGAGCCCTCCATGCTCTAGGAAGGCGATCCGGTCGCTGAGAACTTCTGCTTCGTCCAGGTGATGTGTGGAGAGAATGATGGTTCTGCCTGGAAAACACAGTCATCACAGAATGAACATGTGGTTTTATGGCAAAACTGGATTTTAGAAGGATTTGGGTTACTTTCTTTCCTTTCGCAAAAACTTCTTCCTCTATTTCCCCACACAGTGATATCATCAATATAATTGCAGGGAGTTCCAGAGCTTCCCCTTGTTCTGGATCAGTCCATGGCAAGTAAGTCCACATTGTTAAACCAATACAATGAATGTTTATAAAAATTTTATTTTATTTTATCACACTTTGGTCAGATCTGTCCTTATCTCAGCAGTGAGACAGGTGAAAGCCTTGCTGAATGAGGGGACACAGAGTATCAGGTGAAAATCGACTGCATATTTTGGTAATTATTAGTGAAATTGGATGAAAGGCAACAAGAAAGACAAATTTTGCAGTATTGTAAGCTGTGTACTATGGTAAAGTTATTTTTTAATTGACACTGTGAATTTACAGAAACCAACCAGGATGCACCCTCTGGACCTGCAAAACCCCAGTCTCCCATAATTTTTTCTCTGTGGCCTCCAAACCCCACAGTTCAAAGTCACTGGCACCATCTTTGCAAAAGTGACACGAATCACCTTTGCCTCTGGGCAACGTCTCCTCTCATCACAGTACCTTTCTTATTCTTGGAGATAATTTCCCAAATACTCCTCCGGGAGCACGGATCCACCCCCGTGGTTGGTTCATCCAGAATCACCACCCTGGATCCCCCCAGCAGAGCAATAGCTATGGATAACTTCCTCTTCATCCCCCCGGACAGGGTGCCAGCCAGCTTGTGACGATGGCTGTACAGCCCAGTCTCCTTCAAAGTCCTGGAAAACAGAGGGAAAACAACCCCCAGAAGTTATCCTTCAGGCATCTTTTCCAAGCACAGAATCTGAAAATACCTGGAAAAACTGTAACTGCAAATGAAAAACTGCTCAAGTATGGACTGCTCTGGTGAGTGGTCGCAGTGCAGAGTCACCCCACAGCTCAGTTGTTGGGATTTTAATTTAAAACATTTTTGAGGATGTTTTCAAAGTTTTCATCTGACAAGTCAAGGTTAAAGGCTCAACCCCATCAACTGAGACACCAAGATCCAAACTCCCTGGGATGTTCTGGCTGCTTCATTTCTCCGCAGAACCAATAAAGCCAACATCATCTTTCTGACTGGTTGATTAAATCTCTTTCCGGAGAAAACTGTAAAGCAGCAAGGAGTAGACCCTTAGGCCTATAAATTCATCTCCAGATAATTGCCACAGCAGCTTGTAAACCCCCTGGAGAAGAGATATTGTTTTCTTACAGCCACAGGTATCAATATATTCCTCTAGTCAGAGCAAGGCACCATTTGAACCCTAAGCTGGAGCTGCAACGAGTCCTCCAATCCATGATTTGGAGCTTTGCAGTGGCACTGGCACCACCACACAACAATTTTGACAGTCCCCTCTCCCTTCTCCCACCCTGCTATTTTTATACCTCTTCACTTCTTGGTAGAGCTCATGTTTGCTGCAGTGAGGGACTTTGATGTAGCCGTAGAGCAGCAGGTGCTCCTTGGTGGTGAGATAGTTGAAGAGCACGTTGTGCTGCATGCACACCCCCATGTTCTTCCTGATCACCTCCTGGTCAGTCCTGATGTCTTTGCCATACACAAAGATCGTGCCTGATGATGTAGGGAACAACCCAGTCAAAATAGATCTGAAGGAAAAATAAACAGAAAGGGGAAGTTAGAAAAAGGAGAAAGCCATGGGTAGTTTTTTCATGTGGCCCTGTAGCTGTCACTGCTTCCAAGGTTTCCTTGTATCACCCTCCCACTCCTTCCAGCCAGACACCACTGCCCACTGTGTGTCCTGCTGCCCAGCCAGTCTGGGCAGAGCAGAGGCCAATTAACATCCATGGACATCCTTGTCCCCCTCTGTGAGATTGCAAGGGCAAGCTCCAAGCTCACCCTGGCTGCTCCTCACCTGTACTTTTCTCTTCTTCAGTCTCCCTCTCTCTAGGTCAGACCACTGCATATCCCACACATCGATACTCAGGAATGCCCCTGACTTCCAGTTTAATTACTGGGAATTCATATAATGCAGTTACTCTTTATCCTTTGAGGCTTGCGTGCAGCACCCTGACAGCCTCATATTGTAGCCACAGCTGAGACTGAAAACCACCTCTTCGTCAGACTAACCACAGCAGAGCGTGGAAACCTGATTTCACTGCCATTATTCATGAGAAATGGGAGAGGACTTCTGGATGAGACACCTCACAGTGGGCAGCACTTTCATCTAGTTCAAGCAAATAATCACCCACCAAGCAAGAGCTGAGTCAAACTCCCTCTGCTCAGAATAACTACTTGCACATTACAGCTCATTTTTGGTGCTGTCCTGCAGGGACTAAAGGGAGAAGATGCATCTCAGACCGCCCTTTGCCTTCGCAGAGTTTTTCTCTCTCCTGGGACTTTTAACCATCATTAAAAAGCAGTAACTTGTGACCTTACTCAGGATTTGAAGCCTGTGCTAAGTTTCAAGAAGGTTTTATACTTTTCTGCATATCATCTTTGCTACACTTTGCAAACAGAACATGAGGTGAATTGATAATAAGCTGGAGTGAAGCACACATCTGTCTTACTGGTTTTGGCTCTTCTGAGGCTTCTATTTATCAGCTTAATGTTGCTCTCATAGATATGCACATATATATCAGTGGAGAAATCAAGTTTTACAGGTCTGTTTTAGTGCTGTTATCTAACAAGTCAAATAATAATTTATAAACGGCAAGGCTGAAAGGCCAATTCATTAATCCCCTGCCATTCCAACCCAGCCAACACATGAGTCTGTACAGCTGAAGTGTACCTTGATCAAGTTTTCTGGCTAGTATCACTTCAGCTTTGGTGTGTGCATGAGCTCCCCACTGCTTCCAGAACAGCCTAACCCCAGGCAGTGGAACCAAACACCTGAACAGTTGCTGTGCTGTGTATCCCAGGTATCTCACCAGATTAAAAAGCATGTTCCTAAGCAGAAAAGGACCTTTTAGAACCTAAAGAATTCTAACAGATGAAGGAACTCCCGAGGTCATCCATGAACAAGATGAAACTACGTGAGGGATTTGGCCTAGTGAAGCACCTTCCTCAGTCTCCCACTGCTGCACAGCTCCACTTGCCCTCTCGCTCACCCAACCGCACCCCACATGATAAAAAAGAGCTGCTTTAAAGGATACACACATGGTTGTAGTTTTCCCAGCTCCATTGTGTCCCAGCAGGGAAGTGATATTCCCTTCATAGAAGTTGAGGCTGAGGTTGTCCACTGCAGCTTTGGATCCATAAACCTTTGTTATGCCGTGGAGGGAGACTCCCAAGGTGAGGTCAGTGGGCTCCGGTTCCACGTGAGGGTGGGGGGCACCTTTGACACCAAAGAGAAGGTCAGGGACAGTTACTGCAGTGCAGCAGGAGCTGCGCTACTTTTCTCACCCCAGAGAAAACCAAAATGCAGCAAAGGCAGGTGCCTTTCAGCCAGGAATATTGAGAACATGTCACCAGATTGAGATAATTTTGAGCTCTCTGTGATTTCTCCTTTTTACTTCTGCAGCTTCTAATAACTCCTGACAACAGGCATTAATCACTTCTGAAAAGGTCTCATATTTAGGTGTTTCAGAGCACCTAACTTTATTTGTACCAGACAAGCACAGAAAATTAGAGGACGCACAGCAAAACTACTGAGTTATTTTCAGTTAGGTGGAACCAGTAAGCTTTTATGTGTGATCTCAATATTTTACTGGCTAAACATTTAAAGAGATAAGCAAAGAAGCACACGGGCCCTTTGCCAAGTGGAAACCTGTATTTGCTTGCCCAAAACAAAAGTGTATTTCTACACAGAGAGACAGGCATGGAAGGTAACTGCCCAACTCCAACACACATGGATATGCATGTGAAAATCAGTACTGACTCTGCAACAAACAGGAAGAACAAATATAATTTAAAAGCCAAATCTCCATTCATGTGAGTATCAGCTTTCAATTTTTCCTGTGCTTCAAAATAAGGATCAATGGCGTTTTCTGCGTGTGGTGCCCCTTTACAAATTTGACTTTGTTTACCCAAAATATAAGTTATTATTGCTATGCCATCTAGTATCCACATACATATCTTATTGGGGAGGGTGACTTCTTTCCTTAACATCAGCTTGGAGAAGAGCAGGCCTCTTTGTTTCTCAATCCAGACGGGCAGGTAGCTGTTGTATTCGATCCAGTAGGATGGAAGCAGTGGGAAGTACCAGGGAGCAGCCATGCCATATCTACCTGCAGGAACAGGAGTCTCGTTCAGATACCTGTTCCTCAGGAAGTGGCACCGTTGGGGTGCACTCAAAATAGCAAAAACTTCACAGAGATTTCTTGATATGCTCATATACTACCAGGACTTGAGAGACTTTTTCTGATTGGCACAATAGGAAGCACTCACTAATTTGTTATTCTGAGTAACTCCATAGCTGGAGGGCAGGAGAACTTTACATTTTCCACTGGGTAGATTTCTGTATGCCAGTGGACTGCTTCATTAGGTGGGGAAGAAAAGCAAAAGACAAATGTACTGGCTCTTGCCCAAGGCAGGAATTACTTTTTGAAACCAAATGATGTAAGTAACACAGCTCGAAATCACTCAGCTGATAAATGCAGGCTAACATGCTCTGCTCTCACTCTCACCCACCAGACTGCAATCACACCCTCCTGTGTCCTTGGCTTCAGTTTCTTCAGGAGATCCACCCAGCCATGTAATAGGCTGAGAAACCCTAATTCTCCCTCACTCTGCTCTCTTTCAGTGCCATTAATAGGCTCAGACACCCACAAAGTTGTGCTCCCTTTGGTCTGGGACAGTGTGTGTGCACTGTCTCACTGCTTGAGTCACTGAATCAGCCAGCTCTGTGTTCACTGTTCCCCAAAAGAGATGCTACAGCACCACCCTCAGTGCTTTGCATCCTTACCTGGGAAAACATTCCTTATGTACCACCCCAGGATGAAGTAAATGAAGGAGTCTATCAGAATGAGCCAGCACATCCAGCCAAAGGAAGTGTTGTCTCCAATCATTGGGGACTTGTACATGTTGTCCCACTGCAGTCCTGCAGAGAGGAATTAAGAAATACAATCAGAATCCATCTCAGCCAGCGAAATGTCACCCCAGGAGAGCTCAAAGCCTGGCTTTGTCTGCAATAAACTCACCTATGCCCTGTGCCTCGTAGCGAGCAATGTACTGACTTGCATAACTGAAGGCAGTTGGAGACAACAGACTCTGGGGAATAAACAAAATTGAAAACAAGGAACATATGAATTAGTCTCATAGGGAAGTCAGGTCAGTCAACCAATCACTAGCTTATTCCAATAGCCAGAAAAATGAGTGTTGGGTTTGGTTTTTTTCCCAGCAGCCACAAGGAGCACTCGATCAGGCCTGTGATGGGAAGTGCTACCTGGTGACAGGCTGAAATGTCTTCTTAGAGCTTTGCTTTCTTTTGCTTCCACACCCAGGACACATCTTCCTCCCTCATACAGCAAGGAAACCTTTATTTTAGGCTTTTGAAATACAGCAGTGCTTGAGAATTACCTCATGGCACCATGTGGTTAATTATTTTACCACTTGCATTAATAGATGTCATTTCCTGAATTTGGTGACTCAAAGAAAACGAGTCTGGCTTCTGGAACCTAACACCTATCTACTCTGCCCCTTGGTAGGAAACAAGGCTTTACATCTACTCCCATGTGTAGGAATTTGAGATACAGGAAACCAAAGGATGATCTGAGGCAGCAATGAGCAGAGCCAGCCCTGCTACCCAAACCCCTTACCGAGACAGCCTGGTTTTTCCCAGTGGGTGAATTTTCCCATTTTCCTTTGCAATTCCAAAGGGGAAAGTACATAGCTCAAACTACTGTGATTCAGCTGGCAGGTGGGAAGTCACTAAAATTCCACAAGTAGTGCCTTCGGTCATGGGACACAGCTAATTCCAGGTGTCCCTCAAACAGGCCCTGGCCAACTCTCCTGCCATGCCTGTCAACAGCCACTGATGGAATTCAGAAAGGCGCCAAATTCCGGCATATTTGGCACAGGAGACGCAATAAGAGCTGGAGTGTACTGAAGTCCCTGCCTCCACAGAATGCCTGGAGATATGGAGAAGCAGAACTCACCAGGAGGCTCTTGACAGAGAAGCTCAAGTGGTTCTCGATGACGAGCAGCACGATGAAGGGGAAGAAGGTGAGGATGTACACGAGGCTGCCCACCAAGGCCGCGATGTTGGTGTTGTTGAAGAAAACGCTGATGAAGTAGCTCATGGCTATGATGGACAGGCTGTAGTCCATCAGGTACAGGAAGAGGAGCGCTGTGTCTGTTTTGGGAAGGATCTCACCCACTTTTAGAACAACAATGAGGAAGGTGACAGTAATCAGCAGGAAGATGGCACACTCGATGAACCAGGCGATGAAATGGCTGCTGGCATTGACACCCATCATCTTCATGTACTGCAGAGAGGAAGGTGAGAAAAACAATCACAAGTGGCATTTGAGAGGAATGAAGAGATCCTTCTGCTGATATTGAATGATTTCTTTTTCCAGCTTCTGGACAGGGCCTGCAACCAGACCATGCTCGTTTTATCCAGGGACAAACCACGCACTCCCATTTCAGGAATGCCCAAGGTTTGCAAAGCAGTCTGTTGCAAAAGAACAGCACAGACAGGACCTGCAAGGATCAAGTGTCACAGCCCACAAGCTCCAAAGCAGCTTCAGGCCTTAGATTTGTAACTTTTCTAAAGCATTTTGGTAATTTCTTTAAATAATGATAATTGATCCAGTGGCTTAAGCTTAAAAGCTCTCAAATGTCTTTGAAACCAGACCTTTCTCACACAACCCCAAGACAACAAATAATAGCTAAATCATCATGGTTACAAGGAAGAAATATTAATTTATATTAGCTGATGATTAATTCCCCATACATGCATAAAACTGTAAATTTGTATTGGTAAATCCAGAAGAAACTACAGGTGCTGGTGTCTTCTTGTGGATTATTACACAGCTAAAAAGATTAGTGATGCCCTGGTCCTTGGAGACAGTGAAAATGGTTACCTAAATAAGAGTAAGGGGCTGCCAGGGAGCACTCACTGGGGTTCACTCATTTTCCACCTCATCACAGGTCAGAGTGTCCTTTCTTGGAAATGTTTTTGGTGAATCAGTATTTGTTTCCATGGTGTTGGATAAAAAACAAATCTGCTCAAAGCTCTTGCTGCTTGCTGAAGCTTAGTGTGACAAAAGTTCCTCGCTGTTCATTTCTGTTGACAGTGATCACACTGAAAACCTGAGTTAATTTAATAAATTCCCAATGTCTCAGTGTCATTTCTTTTCCAACAGGCAACCTGAATGAAGACCTTCATTTCAGAGGAGCTGATGTAATATGTAACACCTTCTGAAATATTAAGTATAATAACTTCAAGGATAAGAAGTAAGTCACTTTTCATGTCTTTGTCCCCAGTAGGTATGACTCAAAGTCAATTTTTAGAGAGCTTTAAATCTTCAGAAACCCTGTAATTTTGTGAGGTGCCCGTGTTTCCTGCGTTCAGCACTGCAAAGCAATATTCCCTCTACTTGAAGGGCAAACACCTTGCATTTCCATGGCTTTGAGCTTGGTTACAATGTCAGAATTCACACACTGCAGGTCAAACAAAAGGTATCTGCAATATTTTCCTTAATGCTTGTTTTGCTCCATTTAATATTGAACATCAGACACACTAGCCACTAATAAGGAAAATCTGTTTATAATTCTGCATGCCCCAGAAAGTTTCCCCGTACCTCGTAAAGCCTCAGATCTTTCTCCTGAACAAGTGTTTTAACAAAATCAGCTATAAACAGCACCCAGGCAGCCATCAGAGCAAATGGAAGAGAGTATGTCACGCTGGTTAAGAACCTGGAAAAGGCAAAAGCAGGCTTTAGCTGAATACGAAATGTTCTGGGGATTAAGGCTTTATACAAGAATATTTTTTTCAGAACAATACTCTGGCACAGGAGAAGACATGCTTATATTTCAAAATGCGGAATAAAATTAATAATTACAAAAAAAGACTCCTTTGCCATTGCACTGGATTCTCTATTCATCAAACTCCTGACTGCTCAGAATCTTTTTTCTTTTTTTAAGTTGCAGAGGGATTTCTTTTCTCAGCAACACCAATGGCAGGAGCAGGAAGTGCCATGGGCAGTGGCATCTCCTGGTTCTCCGATGGGCTGCATTCCATTTGGAAACATCACAGCAACCATCAGTAATTCCCAGTTCTGTTCACAGATAGAAGGGCCAAATTTAGTTATCAGGCCATAAATCCTGGTGTTGCAGTCAGGATATGGGTGCTACCTATAGACTGTCTGTCCTACCAGCTCACAGAACAGGCACTGCAGATCCAGGTCACATTTCTCGGCTCCTCACTTTAATTAAAACCTTCTTCCAGTGCCAAATGTGTGCAGAAAAAAAGGTAACAATGGCCAACAATAAATTTCTCCTTTTGCCATAGAAAGCAACTTTTTATAGCAGGAGATTCCCTTCATTGCATCTGCACGGCTTATGCTTTCCTCCTTAATTTCTAAACCTGGCTTAAAACCCATAATCAGTGTTATTCCTGGAAAATATTTAATGTAACAGTAATATTTAACAATAACAGTGAGAAATTAACATTACTTTTGTTTTAAAATTTCTTTTTAGCTGTAAAGCTGAAAATTTCCTATAAACCAGTGTTTCTGGAAATGCTTCCATGCAAATAAAGCCTTATTTATAAAGAATCAGGAAAAGGTCTTTCAGGCTCCTAAAAATTCAGCATATCCCAACACCTTTTGTGTACTGGTGTATATATATATAGATATTCTCTCTTTTTCACTACAGGATAACTGTGCAATAACAATCGATAGCAGGCATTTTGTGATGACTTCTGCTGGATACAAATCCAAAGCCTTGAGGTATTTTAATAATTAAGCAAACATGTCCCTCTGAACCCGGGGTGGGGAGGGAAACCCGAAGGCAAGTGGTTTTCCCAGCAGCCCAAGAACAAAAAGGAGCAGACAGCACTGGAGTAAGTGCTTCCAGCAGCCAGTTAATCACTGTACAAAACTCTCTCTCAGCAATAACCCAGGAATTCACTGCAGAACTGTGTTTGGATGCTTCCTGCCTGTGTCCTGGCAGGCACCTCACATCCTGCTGTCCCGAGGAGAGGTTACAGGTCCCCAGCTCTCTTAAGTGACAGCTGACACAGGAGATTAACAGGTCTGCTATGGCTTCTAAGTGATATCTTATAGCTCCCAAAAAAATCTTTTGGCTCATTCAGTTGGCATGGAGGTTTTCCGTAGAAAAAGCTCCTAGGTCCAGCCTGTCCTTTTGCTCCTAGGGAGACCCTCAGTCAGGGCTCAGTGGCCCTCCCACTTACCAATACTTCTTGCTGAACATCCTCCAGTGCTCCCTGATGGAAATGGAAATCCCTTCTCTGTGTGTTTTCCACTCAGTTTGGCCACCATAAAGCTCATAAACCTAGAGACCCGTTTTTTCCCAATAAATCCATTTTCTAAGTTCTGCTGCATTGTCTGCATGTGAATACCTGCAGAACAAGCCAGGACTCGTATTTAACCCCAGTCCTGCCAACTCTCAATCCCTCCATGTGTAGTAAAACAGGGACAGGGAGTTTCACCTGCTATAAAACCTACAGTTACCATCACAATCCAGGTATAAACAGAGCACCGAAAACAAAAGATCAGGCAAACTAAACAGACCATCTTAGAGTCAAAAATTCCCTCTTTTGTTCAATCCCTTCGGAAAAAACCCCAACCAAACAGAATTAAATTATTTTTATGCTACGTGAGCATTGTATTAAGGAAAACAGCACAGCTGGTGAACTCCACCAGTCAGATGAGATGAGCTGATACAGAGCACTAAGGCAAAAGCCACCCAAACTTACATGTCCTTGTTGTAGCAGGGGTAAGGCATGGCCTGGACCTGAACAGCTATTTCCTCTGGTTTCTTGCCAGTCTGCAGTTCAATAATGGCCCTTTCAATGCTGTCCTGGATGTAAATAAAGGCCCGGCTGTAGATCTGGCTCTGGGAGGTGGAATTGTGCGGGCCCACGGTCCAGATGCGCTCCCGGATCCTGTTGGTGGTTTGGGTTATCCTGCTGCTCATTCGGATGGTGTAGTTGAGCACAGGAGGGAGGTACAAGCCCCCATGAACTGAGTGTCCAGGGCTTGAAGGCAGCTTGAAAATGATACCTGGGAAAAGAAAGGGAAAAGGCTTTCCTTTGGAGTTGACAACACCAGAGCAGCACACACAGATACGCAGGAACTCCTCATTTTTACAAGGCTTATTCACAGAAGTTTTTCTATCCAGAACACTTTTCCTGATTATCCCATATAAAAAACATATGATAGAATGGAGGACAAACAGGGAAGAAAACTGCTATTATGGGAATGGACATATATTACCAGGGTTTGAAGTTCCAAGAGAAGCAGAAGTTTCTATCGACCCTTCAATTACGAAGTATAAAACCAAACAGGTCACAGGACTTATGAGTAAATCCTAATTGAGGTCCTTCTTTAAATATTAAGATATATTAATGATACAAATATAAGTTCCTATTCCCTGCTCCCTCCACCCCTCTCTGCAGTCTGATCCCACAGTCCAATCCCACAAATGTGAAAAGTGTGACTGAGAAGACCCAGTGTAACATTATGGTTCTTGGCTGGAATATCTCAAGTGCTTTATGACCTTCTAATAAATTGAATTGTCTGATATTTGGACTTGAGGATCTTAAAGGTCTTTTCCAACCTGAATGATTCTGTGATACCTTTCTTGATTAAAGCACCTTTTCCCATGGGAGCCTGAAAGAAAGTGGCTGCACAAAGGTCTCCTTGGGGAAGTGGGATTTTGTTCAAACTGAGAATTAAGCAAGAGAAATCACCAGCTGACCACAGACAGTGGAGGTGTAAGGGAAGAGGAGGTATAAAAAGGAGATCTTAGTGTGCAGGTCCCACACACACTGGCTCCAAATGGACGGCTGAGCGGTGGGAGCTGTGACCACAACAGTTGCCGGTGAAAAGCCAAATATTTTATGCTGCATCCCCACACTCTATCAGGCTAAATTTAATTGACAGGGGGATTTGAGACTGTCACATACTTGCAAACAGCTCGTTCTTCAGAAAGAGCTCCTTAGCCACTGCTTCCATTTCATCCAAGTCCTGCACTGCCTGGATGCGGTTAAAGGAGATGCAGGAGGACACGTTCACAGCCAGGGCAGCCAAAGTGTTCAGCTGATCAACAACGTCAGTGTTGTTCTGCAATTCCAGCCGGATATCATCTAGGAAAAAACCCCACAAACAAACCCACCAGCATCATTACACCCAGCAAAAAATCCACTCCATCATTCCACTCCTTTACACTAATGATGACACCAGAAAGGAGGAAAGAAAACAAATCAAAAGCCATCAAACTAAACATGAAGTGTGAAATACATTTCTGCACTCAGCAGTGCAATGAAGGCATGTTATTGACCCAGTTTTTATGTAAATCATTTGTAATATGCTCGTGAGTTTGCCTTTGGGAGGATGCCAGCAATGGGATGTGACAGCCATCCCAAATCAGAAGTCTCCACTAACCTGCTGATGTTTTAGGCTCACACATGGTGCTCACCATTCCCTCCACACCCTCTGGTTTAGGATGTAATCAACTTGCCTGTTGAGCTGCTGTGTCTCAGGGGAGGACGTGCTTTATCCAAGCACATCAAGGCAGAGCTGTGTGTGCTGTGCTGATGTGTGGACTGAACCTGATACTGCAGTCAATAAAGATGCTGCTGTTTGCTGGCAGGTTTCAAAGGTGGCTGCATAATGCAAGGTAGCTAATATGGAACAGCTGCTGCAGGTACCGTGGCTTTATGGGGAGTTAAGGCAGAAGTTGTTGCTCATGAATAACACAGGGGTCATCACCAACTGAGTGTAAATGACTGCAACAAACCATAATCACTCTTGGCTGCTGCTGGGCTTTGCTGGCACAGTCCAGATTTATGTTGATATGCCTGGCCACTCATTGCACAAGCAGGTAGGGACAGCAAGGCCAGGCAGGAAGGGACTGTGATCCCCACGCTGTGCACTCACAGGGATGTACCCACCAGCACTGTTACTGGCGATTCTCACAGGGCACAGCAGCAAATGTCACCTTGAAGGGCCTTGCAAGCCCACCAGAGAACAGCAAACTGCAGCCGAGCATCTCCTGCCTTGATGCCTCTGGCTCCATCAGCCTGGGTACCTTTATCTGATCCCTGGCTTTTCTGCTCTGGAGAACTTTTCATCTCAACCTTACTGCGATGCAAGGGAGCTCTCCGCAACATTTCCCAGCAGAGTCCCAGGTAGCTCATTTGAAGCCATAATTACAGCTGAACAGTGTCCTCCAGTGGCCACACACCGCGGCAGAGGCTCCCATCCCACTACCCCTCAACACCCAGGAGAAACAGCTCTTCACACCAGCCCTTTGCTGTTTAAGAGTCTTTTCCCTGGAAGATTTCTGGATCACAGCTGGGATTGCCTTGCCCTGGAGCCTCCAACACAGGCAAGAGAAGAACAGGACTAGGGGATGGCTACAGCTGGATGACTCTGGAGCTCCCAGACCTGAAGAACAATTCAGGAAGAGGGCAGCACATATGGACAGACTTACCCAGTTCATTTATCTGACTCAGGAGCTCAGCTGCATCCAAATCCACCATTAGCTTGATAAAAACCTGCACAAAGGGATTCTGCAGGGCATTCTGTCAACAAGCAGAAAAAGAAAAAGCATCAGTTTGACCAGAAGCCTCTTGAGCTCACTCACTGTGTATTTCTAAAACAACAGAGCAGCTGCCTTCACTGAGCATTTGTACAGATCCCTTCCTATTCCCTTCACTCTGCATCAGGATGGGGAAATGCCAGCAATGAGAATGTCACTGAGAGCTTCTGAGTCCAAGTTAGTGCTTCTTTGAGTCAAGAAAGGATGTCTACTGAGCCTCCACCAGGCACTAGAGTCCCATCAAGAAAATCATGGATAGTTTTAGTTATTCTAGAAGTAAATTTCCCTTGTGTCTGTTTTCAGTCCTGTGAAGACAGCCAGTCCACAATGGGTAGGCAACCAAAACTTAACTTGGAGATCAGCACAGGTTTTTGTCTGGCTGAATATTTTATTATTCCACCAATAACTGCAATCAGCAGAGAATATTTACTTTCACTTTTGCATATTCCGCTCTGGATTTTTTCTTGGTGCCATGGAAATTAGAATGAATTCCAGCCCCTAAAATTAACTGCTAATGCTTTTGGGTTCCAGGGATCTTATTTTTGTAAGAAAATGAGACAATTTTTACTACAGAGAATGGGAAACAAGTGTGTGTAACATTACAGTCTACTGCTTTCTGTATCCAAGCAAGGTTAGGCTCCTTAGGTGGGGGAAAAAGAAATTTTATTTACATTCACAGAGGTACAAAACATCACCTAGCTCTTATGTGTGTACCCAGAACTACATGCTTATTATAGATACTGTTTCATTTTCTGAAAAAGTCATTTCTTGCCTGGTCTTGGCTGGCTGGATCACTCCATCAAGCAGAAAGTTAATTTACAAACTGAAGAGTGTTCCCTGCTCATCTTAGCCCTCCAGCAGGCCCCAGCATGGCCAGGGTCAGGGAGCATATTACAAACAGTTCATTTGAGAAACAGAATTTGCAGGAAAAGGTGAGTCAGGAGCATTTCTGTTAAGGGAACAGGTAGGCACAGAAACTGTGAAGTCCAGGACATCCTGAGAAGAGTCTCCCCAGCTGACCTAAGATGTCCCTGGAACCCCAGTTTACTTCAGTGAACAAATCCATCCCCCCAGGTCCCTCTTGGCAAGAGAGAGAGGGGAGGTAGGAAGTCATACCTTGATCATTGGAACTGTCTGGTTTAACTTAGTCAGTGAATTCATGATGACAGGAGACTGGTCCAGCCACTCCTGGGACTTCAGGGCTAAATCAGCCATCTGCTCCAGGGTTGCATTCGACTACAAAAGAAGACCACAACATATAAGGATTCATTTATTCATTACCTTACAGATTTTAACCAATAAATAAATCAATAAAACAGCTGAGACCACATTTGTTTTCCTTAGGATTTTTCCTAGCATCCTCTCACTGTTTGGCAAATGCCCCTTAACACACTGAATTTATGCAAGTACTTAAAAATATTATATTTAGAGCATGTCTTGAATATCAGCTTTCCTTCTACCACTGGTCTGCCTGAACTGGTTACTGCATTTGTCCTGGGAGACACATCTCTCCCACTGGCTGAAGACATGGGGGCGAAACTTCATAAACTGAAGGCCTTAAACAATTGTCCTGTAAATATTAGACCAACAGCAGCTTCTCAAGGGAAGATTCAATCAAAGACAAAAGATGACTCATATGGCCAACAAGGCAAGTAGGAAAAGATAATTTGATTCATACTCCAAACAGTGAGAAAGCAGCCCTCTGCTTCCCAGAGAAACAAGCCTGTGCTAGACAAATTACAACCCTTTGGAGTGGGTGTATCCTGATGTCCTGGAACAGAGCCATACCTTTCCCATGATTGCTCGAGTTGCTGGGGTGTCTGGTGTAAAAAGGATCTTCCCAAGCACCATTGGTTTTAAAAAAGACCAAATCAAAGCTCCGGTCGGGGTCTTGACCAGGTCCAGGTAAAAGGATAAGCAAAACGGGGCTGCAAGGGGAGAAAAGCAAACAAATTGCACAGAGGACCAACAGACCAGACACAAGAAAGCTACCAGTGTGTTTTTCCTCCCATCTGCCCAGCTTGTTGCTGTGTCCAGTGAATGACTTCAGGGCCCTCTTCACTGACTGATCTAATGCATCTTGACAAAAGCAATCCACCCCCAAGATCTCCTGTTGCTGAACTCAAGACAACAAGAGGCTCGCTGTTTGAGCCAACATTATCTGCTTGAAGGTTAAATGGCGTTTTGTGAACTCAGAGGAGCTAATAATGTCAGTACAGTCAGAAAAACTACACATCAAGAAAAAGCAGTGACCTGTCGAGCCCTAGGACCAGATCATCAACAAATGGGAGACAGTGCAGTGTCAAGCACTGCTCTGCTGCACAGGCAGTTTCCCTTTGAACAGTTATGGAAATAAACCACCAATAATTAGGGCAGTGCAGATCTTCAGCTACCATAAATAATGAGCACTTATAGCCCTCAGAGACAGATGGGGAATAGCTCAGCACTAGATCTGTCTGGAAATAGCAGAGTTCGGCTCTGAAATGTTTGTGCCCTAGGGAGAGGCCAGACTTACTGGAATCCTGAGGAATCCCATATTTCTTCATCAGCTTTTGGACATAGACGTCCTCTGCGTTAGACCTGTTGTTTACGGGGTCTCCAAAGTCTGGAAGCAAAGACTCAAAAAACAGGGGTGTGATGTCCTGGTTGCAGAGGACTTTTGACATGGATTTAAATGTGCCATGTGTTATCCTGAGGTTGTTTGGTTTAAACAATGCCTGCAGAAAAGACAAAACACAAATAAATCCTGCACGCTGAAAGCACCCCACTCAGGGAAAAATAACAGAATGAGAACGCAAGGACTGAACATTTTTATACTGCTTTCTTATGAGAAGTTAGCCTCTATAAAAATAGGAACTTTCCATGGAAATCATGCATTTTTTGGTTAACCTCTGCTATGACAGAGGTGGCAAATTTATTTCCAGGTATGAGAGCCAATGTGGGAAGTGCCTACAACGTGTGCAGAAAATTCCCTATAACGTGTGCCTGGTGACATTCACACACCTGGGTTACAACACAGATTTGTCACATGGATGTGCACATCACTGTCCCCATCTAGTCCATGCTGCACGTGGCTCTGTGACGTGCAGGCAGAATAATGACCAGGAATGAGTCCTGTCATCTGTGTTCTCCTGGACTATGGATCAGAGATGGATTGGACACCATGCTGGATGAAGGCAGTGCACCCTGGAGTTACTGCAGCTGTCAGCGCAATAATGGGTTTGTACTGAATGTTTTGGGCACTCTCGAGGCTTTGGGTGTGATCTAATGCACACTAAAGCTAAGGCAATTTTTTTGCTGCTGACTTTGGTGGGTTTGCCTTTAGTGGACAGTTCTCCACTTGTTTTCACCAGCTGATCCTTCTGCTGTTTTTCTGTAAGTCCTCCCTCCTTCAAGACATTCTTGCTCCAAGTGTCTCTCCCACAGCATGTATGCCCCACTCACAAGCACATGATGGTCCCACTGCTCCAAATCAAAACTCTCCCAGGAAGGCAACACAGAATCCCAGAATGGTTTGGGTTGGAAGAGACCTCAAAGCTCATCTCATTCCAACCCCCTGCCATGGGCAGGGACACCTTCCAGAAGCCCCATCCAGCCTGGCCTTGAACACTTCCAGGGATAAGTTTGACAGAGATTCTTCTCAGAAGACTGTTGCTTTGAAACAGAATCTATGGTTTAATGCACCTGTGGCTTCTAGGGTAAGAAATTACTGTGGAAATCATTCCACTGGTATTTTGTCCCAAAAGCACATGCAGACTACACGTACCTTAGTCAGTGGCATTTTCCTGGACTGCTGGAGCTTTTTCAGGGAATGAATAGCTTGTAGCAATGGATCAACGCCAGATTCAACCTGGTGTCTGAAATAGTTCATTTTTGTCAGAAGACCTAACATCTTGTCCATGGGTTTCTGAAGTTCCTTGGGGAAAAACATCTGCAAGAGGCAGGAAGGAAATCAATTATGATGAGCAGGAATCTGCATGCACACGGATGTACACACCCATATTGTGTTAACTCAAACATGAGCACTGTGGGATTTTCAAAATGGTTAGGAGGCTTTACAGAGTGGGTGTCCCATGGGAAATGAATGGGATTTGTATTCCTAAATCCCCAAGCACTTTTGCAAGCCACTCCCCTGAACATTACATAATTTAACAGTGTGTTTCCAGACATCTACAGTTGGGAAATGTGTGTCAGATACTGGCTGGGATATGACAAAGTCTCTCATTTCACACAGTACAGGTGTCAAACACTATGAGTGACTTTTGACCTGACCAAAAATTCATTGGCATTGTCATTTAACAACTTTTTTTTGCCCAGGATCACTTCTGTATTTTTAAATACATGCTCAGTATTCACTTTTCTGAGAATGTTTTCTTAGATGCTGTTTCTGTAGTTGGGGGGCGGAATTTGAATAATTTCATAACTTTGTAGTTCCAGACAGGGAAAAGATATTTTACAGGACTTTTTCCAGGGCTTCCCTTTTCAAGGAATCAAAAAATTTAGCTCAGTACCCTATTTTTGGGTCAGCTGGGAGTGTTCAAGAGGTTGTGACAGCACATAAAGGATACTAGCAGATAGGGAGGCATTTAGAGTAGGTTCAGTGCCTTTAAATGACGTTTGCTGCTTTACACCAGCTGGGATTCTCATTTATATCCACACTGTCACAGCATGGATATGCAATAAAAATTGCTGCATGAGCAAAGCCTGATCTTTGGCTTGTGTAAATCAGTGTAGCTTCTGGCTGCTGCAATGATATTTTATGACCTTTCAGCCACTGCATGCAGCAAAGAATGTAGAAACCACTCTAAAAAAATCCAGCACTAACCTTGTATAAGAAATTGTAAATGTCCAAGTGTCTCAACAGGGTGACCCCAAGCACGTAGGTGCTGCGAGTCCTCTCTGGCAGAGGGAGGCTGCACAACTCCTGCGCCACCGCTCGCAGCTGCGGGTCAGCGGGACGGGCGCTGCAGGACTCCAGCTGCAGCACCTGAGAGATGAGCTGGGTGTGCACAAAGGGAAGAGAGATTTGTTAGGGGTGCACTGCACGCTCCACCACGCGTGGATTAATCTCGCCTTGCTGTTGTTCTTTCCCCAGTGCCATATTTCAACCACCCAAGAACCAGAAAATGGCTGCCCATTACTCCCGCTCCCAGGGACAAATCCTAAGGACTGTTTTACTACCCAGCTTGCACAGTAGTAAAAGCTTTTGTGGCTTCAATTTCTCATTGACTGATGCATGTGAAGTTTGGAAAAGAGCACGCTCTTTGGGGCCCAGTCCAGACAGGATGGCTGGGAAGGGGAAAAGCATCTGGAGCTCTGCTTGCACAGGAGGCTGAAGAAGGGAAGCTCATCTCTCATTCTGGGAGGGTATTTTTGGACTCTGAGTGCTCTCAGAAGTCGTGGTTACAAATGTACTTTTCCACCTGGACTGGTACAACTTCTCAGTGACCAGGACCTGACTGAAGACCCTGCTCAGCTCCCATTAGTGCGTCCCAGAGAGCCGTGCCCTGCTCCGGATCAGAGCCATCCCTCTCCAGGCAGTGCCTGGCTGCCAACCAGCTCCTGGTGGCAGCCAAAGGAACCATATGGCTCCCAGTCCCCAATGGCTGGGCTGACATCAGTGATGCTCCTGCTGCATTCCTGGTGGCTATTCCAATCCAGAACATGCTCTGCTGTCTATCCCTGTGGGGTCATCTGTGCTGTCACACACCCAGTGATCTGCTCAGCTGCATTCATTAACAAACACTGCCTTTAATGGTCTGAGCAGTAGAAAGCAACAAGATCTCCCAACAGGATAACAGCAAATTTACCTGACTGCTGTTTTCTGGGAAGGATGCTTCCAGAAGAGAATCAATGCTGGCTGTGGACATTCCTGTTGTGTTTTTGAGGTCCTCTTTGAGCTGGTCCACATTTTTAAACACATCTCTTAACTTTTCTGTAACGAACAGTCAAGGAACAATTGATGTAACAGCTTTCTCCAGACACACAGCAAATCTCAAGCACACAGAGAAGACTTTATGTGAAGTATGGAAGTGTGGTACCTCACTGCTAATAAGAAAAAATAAAAAAAACCCTTGGAAAAAACAGTCATTATTTCCTGGATTTTAAAGTCTGGTTTGTGGGCTGAAATTACCACATCTCAGGATAGCAAAATCTGCTCAGATGGAAAGATGGTGCTTTCTTTGTAAAGAAAACAAAGGGTGGTCTTGAACAGGCTCTAGAAGTACGCCAGATAAAGGATCCCAAGGACATGGTGTATGGTTATGTCGTTAATACCACTTCTTCCTGGCAGCTAGGCAATTCTTTGGATTGCCAGCAGAAAGTGTAGCACCAGTGGCGACGTTTACCAACATCGCAAAGAAAATACAGAAGAGTACCTTGCTTGCTTGAGTCTGTTAAACTCTCAGTGATGGTCAACATGGAATTCAAAGTAGCCACATACTGAGGAATCTCTTGAAAGAAAGCAACTTCTGGTACATTTTCTTGAAGCCTGAATTGGAAAAACAGAACAACAAACAAAACTGAGAATATAAAGAGAAGGCAAGACTCATTTCATAAACAGAATACTAAAACAGTCTAGCTCAGAGGGAGAGCCTCACCACTTCAGTTGTGCCTGGATGTCTGTGGCATCCCCAATGAGTACATTTTGGAGCTCCTGGGAGATTCTCCTGTGATTCAGTACATTAATCACAAGCTGACTGCTCAGCTCAGCAGCATGGAGGAGCTGCTCCTGAGACTGGCCTCGCTCACACAGTTCCCCAAAGGGAACCTCAGGGAGGTGGCAGAGGTGCTGGACTGACTTGAAGCTCTTGTAGTCACAAAGAAGTGCTGTCAGATCTCGGAGGCGAGAGATCTTCAAAGGACATTTGGAAAAAAAAGGAAGACAAATGCACAACCACCAGTGAGATGACAGAATTATAAAAGGCAAGCTTTAAAGAGTCTAGCTGTCCCTTTCTGTTTCTCCTTAGGACTAAGATTTAAATACATATATATATTTAGTTCATCCAAAAGGTCTCCAAAAGAACAGCTTGTAACAATCATTATGTGACCTTCTGGCAGACCTGGCTGGATTCAATAAACCTTGCAAACCTTAACATACCATTTCCCCTGCCCAACACACACAGACAGCAATACTCCATTGGACTTGCCTGTTTACTAATTAATCTTCCCAGAGACCAAATAAATCTACCTTGCACAACAGGTTTAGCCTTTCAGATACCACCTGGTCATCTACTGCAGCACAGGAAAGAGACTTGGCCAGAAGTCAGAGCTTCCTCATCTGCCAACCCGTGTAAAATTATAGTCCTTTGCTATTATGGGCTTCCCTCTTGTCTGACATCATTATTTACATTATCAGACTCTTATGGGAAGAATTATTTGCACGTTTATGCCTCTAAGTACCTGTCACACTTAGGCTCATCATATTATTGTTACAGATATATTACACAGCAACAACATTGCATACTGCTGTATTTTTCTAAAAGGACTTTTAAATGCTATTTTTCATATGGAGCAATAGCCTAAAGTGCATGCATGCTATTAGTGCAGTCATGAATGCATGGGCTAAGAAGCATTTTATTCAAATGAGGCATTGCCAAACCCAAAGCTGGTGAGGGAACTCCATGAATCAATACTGGTGCTTAATCTCAGAAGCCATTCTGGTGTTATGAGACATCTGGGGCTAGGGGAGCATGTGGGGACTTGACTCCAGCCACACTGATGTTGGTACAGCTCCTTAGGCACAGCAGTAACCCAGTTAGTCATGCTTCCAATTGCCAATTAGGAATGCACAATTCCATGGATTTTCAGCAGGGCAGAGGTATCTAATCCCTATCTGTGCCTTTGATAACTCCTCCCTGCCTCCTCCTTGGCTGAAGCTGAGGTATCCCAGAATGATCGCAGCCCTGCAAGGTGCTTCAGTAAGTCTCAATATACCGAACTTTAAAATTACTGGTGCACTAAGGAGTATGCTGCCACTGGCCATCTCTGCAGTGCTCATCCTTCTGGGATGGCTGGTGGAAAAGTGAGCCTTCCTATCCAGCACACAGGAGGACAGGAACACCTCTACCTCCTCTGAAAAACAGGTGTACACTCGGTAGGGACAGATAAAAGAACAAGTTCCTCAACCCAGTTTACAGGTGACCTTCAAATACAGGCAGCAGGCAGAACACAGAGTTTCAGTCCTAGTTTTTATCAGCTGTTCTTTTAAGAAAACCTTTTTCCATATGCTGTTTTGCAAAACCACCATTGCACATTCATGTATCCCTGCAGGATGTCCTTCAAGTCAGCATTTTAAGCAGACTCACTTTTAGCTTCAGGAGCTCTGGTATGGATGAATGTTTCTCAGAGGTATTATTTTGCATAAAAGAGTTCTTTTTCAGATGAGTTTGCTTCAAAAGCAGTGTGATGTTTTCTGTGCAGGGGAAAAAAAACAATAGTTACTCCAGACAAAAATGCCAGAAACTTCACAGATGGGAATATCAGCACTTTTATTCTGAGGCCAACTGAGTATTGCTACTTTCCACCAAACTCCCATGGCTGAGGACCTCTGAAATCACAGAGCAAGGCCTAGGTTGTAGTCTGGATTATAATGGATCCACTTCAAGTAGGTGCTCTGTTCCTAGTGAAATCCGCCCCATCCTGGTAACAGGTGCACAGGTAAAACCTCTCAGGTGTTACCATAAGCACAAACGATGAGTATCTACGTGAATTACCACGTTAACTCTCAGACATAACTGCTGTCATCTTACAGCTACATAAAGCTGTGAAGGGAAGGAGGTTTTTATTTGTAAGATTGCTTTGTCTGAGTGTCAGCAACCTGTCATCACACAGAGAAGAGGAGATGTGCCTTCTGGAGAGACGGGGATGGAAACCTATAATTGCAATGTGACATAACTCAAACAAAACCCAAGTCTGGCTTCCCCAGGTCTCACAGCTCCAGTTAATTGCCAGCAGATAAAACCATGTAGCACCATTCCTTCCCACCATTAGACAAAAAACAGGCAGGACACGTTCCAGCTGAGGCTCCTCAGCATTAATGAAATCATGATCACCTGTCAATTCCCCCTCTGCAGCTTCCATGGCATTTATTAAACACATCAGGTAAGGGTTATAGCTGTTATTCGCTGTCACCTGCAAGATGGTGTTTTCAAATTCTGAAACCAGAAATCTGAAAAATAAGATAGGAATTTAAATCAGCTTCTCTTTCAAAAACAAGGTATATTAGTGAGCAACCTGTCAGCTGTGGATGCTGTTCCTTGGCAGAGTAAATAAGAATTCCAGATGAAAGTCACCTCTCCGAAGTGGGTACCCTCCCAGTTTTATTCCATCAGTTCTTTTTGCTGTTATTTCCCAAAGCAGTCATTCACTCTCAAAATAAGAAAACACACTTGAAAGGTTCTTATCTATGTGATGGATGCATTATATAGATGGAAAGGCACACTTAGGGGAGACTGAGGATCTAAAATTAGAGTCATCCCACAAAGGAAGGGTTTCCAAAGAGCCTACCACTGGTGGTAAGACTCCTTCAGGACTCTGTTCCACTGTGAATTGATATGTGCCAACACACAAAATTTTTTGAAAGTCTGGCTTTTAGCTGTATGTTTAGCTCAAGGAGAAGCTTCCTCTTCTTCAATTTAACCCACATTATACCTCGTGTCCTAAATTACAATGATTGCAGGCTTAGGTTATTCCACTGGAAGAAAATTCCATACTTCTCATGCTGGAATGAGAACGGTGGTCACAACCCATCCATGGAATTACAATACCCAAAACCCAAACTCACCGTGTGATCAAGCTGGTTGGGGACAGAGTGTGGTCACTCTGAGTCCAAGGCAGGGTCTTGTTGTAAAGAGTTTCTGCCACGACAATGAAATGATGAGCAACAATATCAATTACACTTTCAAAACTGGTTGTGTTGGAGAGCAAAGCTGAGCTGGAACTTATATTGAATTCATTTAGCAGGCCAGAGATGTTCAGCCCCTTGAGAATGTAGAGGGTGGCTTCTGTGATTTCTAGAGCTGACAGATTGCTGGCAGAGTCACTTGCCACTGCTTCCAACAGCCTTGCAAGGGAAGCTCCTTCGGCTGGATTCCTTTTGGTGCTGAGGAAGCTGTCAAACACATCCCAGATACTTGTGTAGTAACTCCCTTCAGTGAGGTTGAAGGTGCCATGGAACCTCTGCAGCAGGTTGTGGAGTTCATCCTGTGCCACACTGGAGAGCATGGATGGGTTATTCCAGCCTGTTGCCCTGTCAAAGAATTTCAGGGAGCTCAGCACTGTTTC